>QMIH01000057.1:381245-396880 GCA_003987875.1 Clarias batrachus
TATATAAAACATGCAGTTAAAAAGTAAAACACAATACTTCCCTGTCATTGATTATTTATAACTGTATAACTGCGCAACCCCAAGTATTTTATTCTTTCTATAACTGACAGAAGAGAAAGAATTGCACACCGATTAAAATTTCAAACGTGTGTGAGCGACATAACATTATTTGAATTACTTATGATGCATTTATTAATTAATGAAATCATAAAATAAAACGTTAACTTGACAGTACGTTTGAAAGTCTTTGTACCATTCTGCTGAGTCTTTTTAAGAGTTACAATGAGTTTACTGGGATAAATTTTATAGCGGTCAACGGTGGGCATTTCGGTGTCTAAGACAAATCATGCATTTATATTTAATTCATATTGCAGAGAATCGCCGGCCTTCTCACGCTGCCTTTTCTTCATCCCTGCTGATGAAAGCCTCCCATTGCTGCTGTCACTAAATATAACATGTACTGGACAGAAAATGCACTCCTAAGTGCGAAACACATTTACCCAGCGCGAAAGCCACAGAGGTTTGTGTTTGAATTAGATTTGATTCACTCAGATTCGGTTTGAGCCCTTGCAAAACCCGACCTTTTTTTTTTTTTTTTTTTACAGAGCTGATTGGATCACTTTATTTAATTAATCATTAGGCACTCCATCTTCTTCCAACCAGCTCTGAGCTCAGCCTGCTGAAGTTATGATCCACACTTAAATCCGCAACCCTTTTTTTCCCCCTGCGGTACAGTAAATGAAGACGATATGAGCTCCATTAACCGAGCTCTAGCTCACATCCGAACGAAATGAGAAACGGAAGCTGGAACCGAAAAAAAGGTTTTGGCAGGATTTTTCTACATTTGTATTCATTATCCATCACTCATAACTAAATTGTTATTTCCCATATCAATGCAGCAATTATAAAGAAACATATAAACAAAATGTCCCGTGGTCTTTTGCTTAAAAATATCCATTAACTCTATATAACACCTGCGGTAAACAAACTCGTGAAGAAAACAAGGGACATCTCCGCTACGAGAATAATAATTAAAAAAAAGCTTTCATAAATGAATAGAAAAAAAAGTCACCATTTTGGAAACAAAACGATTTACAGTGGATTACCTTGGATTACGAGCATAATTCGTTCTGGAAATGAGCTTGTGTTCCAAAACACTCGTAAATCAAATCATCATTTCCCATAAGAAAGTGCTGAACCATCAGCTTCATGGAAATGTGGTTGGAAAACATCATGAATGCTTGGTTAATCTGCATTGTAAAAAAAAAAAAAGACAAAAATTAACAATGTTTAATTATGAAAGTAAGAGCATTTCCATACACACACAAACAACATGGAGAGAATTCACAGGATTGGAACTAAACACCTGTCTGTCCACAAGAAAACCACGTATTAGTAAGACTCATCAGGAAAATTCTAAAATCTTTGGCCTACTAGAGAGCATAAAGTTTGGACTAAAAAGGTCATGTGACCTGATAAGTCCAGAGTGATGGGCGTGTCAGGGTGAGAAGGGAAGCGCATGAAGCGATGCTCCCATCATGCATAGTGTCCACTGTACAAGCCTCTGGAGACAGTGTTATGATCTGAAGTTGCTTCAGTCACTCATATTGAAGGAACCATAACCGCTGGACAGCACATTGCAAAACTAAAGGCGTGGGGAATGATATATTAGAGTGTGTGGTGTGATGTGTGTGTTACATTGTGTATCTTTACTAAAGTTAAAAAGTCACGTCAATATTTATGTGGATGAAATCGTGCCAATTCCGATTTCACATACTGCAGTGCCAAGCTGCATTTTCTAAATCTGGGTAAAGTGAACCCACATCAGACAAGATAAATAACGAATAGTGAAAATAAATAAACAAATATCAGGGTGACTCAAAGGTGAGGAAGCACCGCAACTCAACATCCGCGTGAGGTTTCCCTACAGAGACTCGGCTTTATGCGTTTTTGTCTTCTTCACTTCCGTCTCAGAGTGTTCACGCGTCATTGTGATCCTTTGCTTTTTTCACTATAGAGATTAATACTTCTTCAGTATACAGTAAGCGTCTGACTAGGTTGTGTTCCTTGTTTGTTTGGTTTTTGTTGTTGTTGTTGTTGTTGTTTTTTCCCTCGCACTCACTGTACCTTTGTGAGTTTTCTCATTTTGAAACTACTGTATGTTTGATGATTCTTGTAATGGTTTCGGATTATTCATTTTTGGAAAGTCAAAAGACTCCTCCAGACATCAGAATGGTCTACAATGCGAGCAACATTTGTCTCTTTTCCTCATCAGCCCATGAAAAAAAAAATCTGGAAATTATCCATAACAATGTTAAAAAAAAATTTTAAAAATGTGTTTTTGACAAGTCTGTTTACTTTTGCAAACACACGTGCCGCACGTCTTGTTTTTGGACTCGCTGTTTATTCATGAGAAGCGAATGTTCTCTGTAAAAAAAAAAAAGTCTTTAAAAAAGTGCGACAAAGCCTTTAGTGACAAATTAAGTATCTTAAAGCCATTATGGAGATGCAGGCTGTCTGAATGATGACACGGGTCTTGTGCTGTTTGTTGCACAAAAGTTGAAAGGATCTGAAAGTACAGTTTGTTCGCGAGCGCTGATGATGATGAAGAAGGCATTCGGGTTTTTTCTACTTTTTTTTGTCTCCGCTTCTTTCAGACCTTCCAACTCATTCCCTCATGTTGCACGCCAACAGTTCTACGATTATGATTTTCCTCATGCTTGTGCTTTGTTCTGCAACCAAATCTCTATACTCCACCTTGTCATATAAGAGAGCCAGGGGCTGGACAAGATCACGGTGAGGGATTTGAGCAGGTCGGGGCCCAGATCGTCTGCGCGCGCAGAGAGACGCGGCGACCCAATCACGCGACAGCACCTGGAGCCTCGTCGGCTCGGCGGCTTTGTGCAGCTCGTTCCGAGCGCGCTGAAAATGTCAAGCTGACGACCAAATTGTCAGCGTGTGTGGCGTCGCGATAATGAAGCCGACGCTTCCTAAGAAACTTTGAGCGAGAACAATGGCGAGAGCACGCTCCGCTCAACAATATCAATATGACGAATACAAATCGGGTTAGGCCTCGGAAATGCATTTGTGCGCCAGCTTCTCTGCTGACTTCTTCCTCGCTTTTGGAACCTTTTGTGAGGTGATGACAAAAACAAAGCACCGTGTTACAGGACATTACACCGAGTCCTCTAACCTGATTGGTCAGAAGGTGTTGAGCGATGCACCACCAGTGGCACCATTATCTATTTTAAATGTCTCCAGACTATAGACATATTTTTTCAGAAATCTTCATCATTTTTTTATTATTTTTTTATGCAATTTCCTCATTATATTAACTTACCACTAATGATTTTCCTAGAAAAGCATATGCCTGTAGTGTTTTACTTCTTAACTACGCGGCATATTTAGTTTGCCCACTTGATTTCTTCATAGAATTAAGCATATTCTATGAATTCTACTGTTTGGAAACAAAGCTGTCCAGTATAACTAGCTACAGTATGTTTACACGGACAAAATATCTTCAATCCAATTGGAATCATCCTGGAGGCAGGTCAGCGGTGTCCTATGCGATCGCAAGATACCCATCCATCTGTAGGCCAAGACATGCAAGTGCGTTGTACACCATGTTGTCTCCGTATGTCATGTGTGAAAGACGGGAGCGGCACCAATAACAAAGAAAATGCAGGAGGCCCGTTTACGCTGGTACAGTATGGACATGTCATGCACAGTGGCCGTGATGGCCCTGCGTCTCAGCCCAGACGGACGGCCCAATAAGCGACGACTCAAAGAAGACATGAACCTCGCCAACATCACTCCCGATGACGGACTTGATCGGAAAGAGTGGGAATTACTGTAGCATTCAGAAAAAACCTACGGTAAATAAACTCTTGATGAATACAACGGACATCTCCTCTACTAGAATAAAGAAAAAAAAATCTAATTACAGTGGAACCTTGGATTACGAGCATAATTCATTCCGGAAGTGGGCTCGTGTTCCAAAACACTCATAAATCAAATCATTTCCCATAAGAAAGTGCTGAACCATCAGCTTCATGGAAATATGGTTGAAAAACATCATGAATGCTTGGTTAATCTGCATTGTAAAAAAAAAAAAAGACAAAAATTAACAATGTTTAATTATGAAAGTAAGAGCATTTCCATACACACACAAACAACATGAAGAGAATTCACAGGATTGGAACTAAACACCTGTCTGTCCACAAGAAAACCACGTGTTAGTAAGACACATCAGGAAAATTCTAAAACCTTTGGGCTACAAGAGAGCATAAAGATTGGACTAAAAAGGTCATGTGACCTGATAAGTCCAGGGTGAGAAGGGAAGCGATGCTCCCATCATGCATAGTGTCCACTGTACAAGCCTCTGGAGACAGTGTTATGATCTGGAGTTGCTTCAGTTGCTCATATTCTAGGAATTACTAGGAGTGGGAATTACTGTAGCATTCAGAAAAACAACGCCGCACCAAGGTGGATTTGTGGATATAGTAGATGCTTTACTACAGTATGTATGAAATATGAGCCAATCAGTATCCCAGTAGATAAAAGTCCAAAGTAAAGTTGTTTAGCTTACCGATCAAGAACGGAAGACAAATGTCCCTCCAAGAACTCCATCAAGTCACTTAATGTTGTTAAGGAGTGTAAACATGGCTAATATTTACCTATTTGGGTTTATCCCAAATTGGATTGAGGTATTTACTGTACAGTACATGATGCATTTTGTTCCCATTATAATATTACGGCTGGTGTAAATGCACCCAGTGTGGCAACGAGCCATGCACTTACTGTATAGATAAAAGTCACGTCTAAAACGCAATTTGTCAGGTTAAACAATACCTGAGCACTTAAACTTTCCGACGAGTTAGGAGTAATTGAACTACCGAGCTGTACATATTCTTTGAATCTTAATCTTTACCTCTGAATGTGCAGCAAGGAAGAAATTCCCACCAGACATGACTTATGACTTTCGATTAAATCTATGTTGTGACATATTATGGTCACCTTTGTGATACCGTCTCCGCCGTCGCATTGAGAGATCAAACGGCGACGCGTGAGCACTAGGCCTATGACAAGATTTAGAGAGCAAGCCCGGCTTAAGAGAGCAGAATAAAAAAAAACTGAATAATTGGATCTCGATAATGGCTGCAATAAACCTCTGACATCTGACAGGGGAGCGTTTCACACGGAATAGCTGATGGCATTGACAATGTTCGGTCTGCCGTGCGCCGGCCTGGCGTGTGACGTGACGGCACCTCAGACGGATATTCTGCCATTTCCCGTATAATTGCGCTGGCTGTCCTCCAAACACTCTGACTGCGACCTCATTCGCTTAGCCGAGTTGACTACAAGAATAGACTCTTTAATTTGAAGAAAACATCGTTTATAAACGTAAATAGGGAGGGAGTTAACGTTAACGCGGCACAAGTTCCCCTGACTAAATCGCAAACGCGCCATGAACGTTTGTAACTTCGAAGCCCATGAAGCCATCGTCTGTCTTATTCGCCGTCTCTCTCCTGTCAATTAGAGCTGATTGCAGATGTGTTAGCTCTGGTATACAGAATAGAACAGTTAGCGCTCACCTCCAGCTGTGTTCAGCTGTACCATAATGTGCAGCTGGTTGAAAAGATATGGTGGTATCAGGTCTCAGAGGGACGCCTGACTATCACGGACTGGCATCTGTTGTACAAATGTTATCATAATACAGAGACGGCGGCATGGCTTACATTCCAAATCCTATCTGGCAAAGAGAACAAAACAGAATTTCAACACAAACCCCGAGCATATGTTGGCGGACAAGGTGGATAATTTTTATTCGTTTTATTATTATTTCCTTTTTTTGGACATGAAAGCCAAGCGAGAGTAGGGAAACATGACAAAAGTCTAACAGGACCGTAGTATTTAACAGCTAAAAAGATTATATTAGTATCGCCCACTTGAGCGGTATTGGTCTATATACTGTACAGTACTTTCCCTTTTAATACATTAGTTGATGTAACCCAAGATTGGTATACAGTATGTACAGTATGCATGTCCTGTTTTACTGTATGAAAGGCTTAAGGCAAAATGCAAAGTTAGTTCTATAAAGTAAACCAGGATGTGAATATACAATCTTGGGTTACATCAAGACCTGATTTACTGTATCAAAGGCATAAGAATAAATGCTGAGGTAGGTATATACTGTAAGGGATTGTGCCTTTTGCATGAGTAAAACAAAACAGTTTAAGTTGTGCAAGTTCTGTTCTTAAGTTTTGTAAAATGATGCCTCGGGCAGGAACCCTTGTACGAGATTCTGACTTGACCATATTTAGATCTTTCAACTATATACAGTAATAAGCAAAACACAAGCTGTACAACGGTGGCCAAAAATATTGAGACAACATATGGCATGTATTATACAGCTGGCAAGATGGCGTACACTGTAAACTCGGCTAGGTTGATTGTACTTAAAGCATTTGAGGCAATCGACATTGGTAAAAGTTTGTTTAAGTAGAGTCAACTTAAATGTAAAACAATCCAAACAGAATATTTAAAGTCGTACGCACTTGATTGCTTTAAGTAACCAAAAGAAAGTCAACTGTAAAGTCAAATGTAAAATAATCAGAACTTAATATTTTAAGTCAAATTCACTTATTAACATAATTGCGATAGGAAAATTCTTTTGCATTTTATTGAAACATGTAACAAAGCAATAAAAATTTCATTGATAATGATACGCTTTATGAACTACAAAATCTAAAACCACTTTTACACATGCAGTACAAGAAGAAACATAAGAAACACATGTTACAAAATGAGCAACTTAATGGTCACATAAATAACTTTAATCTGACAAAAGTAATCATTAAAAAAAATTCTATAAATGTTAACCAATGAAAGTCAGACATTGCTTTTCAAACATTCTTCAACAGAATTATTTTAAAAAATAAACTCATGGAACAGGCCTAGACAAAAATGATGGTCCCCCTAGAAAATACTGAAAATAATGTTACCAAAGGGACATGTTAATTCAAGGTGTGTCCACTAATTAGCATCACAGGTGTCTACAATCTTGTAATCAGTCAGTGGGCCTATATATAGGGCTCCAGGTAGTCACTGTGTTGTTTGGTGACATGGTATGTACCACACTCAACATGGACCAGAGGAAGCGAAGGAAAGAGTTGTCTCAGGAGATTCGAAAGAAAATTATAGACAAGCATGTTAAAGGTAAAGGCTATAAGACCATTTCCAAGCAGCTAGATGTTCCTGTGACTACAGTTGCACATATTATTCAGAAATTTAAGATCCATGGGACTGTAGCCAACCTCCCTGGACGTGGCCGCAGGAGGAAAATTCATGACAAATCAAAGAGACGGATAATCCCAATGGTAACAAAAGAGCCCAGAAAGACTTCTAAAGAGATCCAAGGTGAACTTCATGCTCAAGGAACATCAGTGTCAGATCGCACCATCCGTCGCTGTTTGAGCCAAAGTGGACTACATGGGAGACGACCAAGGAGGACACCATTGTTGAAAACAAATCAGAAAAAAGCCAGACTGGAATATGCCAAACTACATGTTGACTTCTGGGAGAATGTCCTATGGACAGATGAGACAAAAAATTACTTTTTGCCAAAGCACATCAGCTCTATGTTCATAGACAGAAAAATGAAGCATATGAAGAAAAGAACACTGTCCCTACTGTGAAACATGGAGGAGGCTCTGTTATGTTCTGGGGCTGCTTTGCTGCATCTGGCACAGGGTGTCTTGAATCTGTGCAGGGTACAATGAAATCTCAAGACTATCAAGGGATTCTAGAGAGAAATGTGCTGGCCAGTGTCAGAAAGCTGGGTCTCAGTCGCAGGTCATGGGTCTTGCAACAGGACAATGACCCAAAACACACAGCTAAAAACACCCAAGAATGGCTAAGAGGAAAACATTGGACTATTCTAAAGTGGCCTTCTATGAGCCCTGACCTCAATCCTATTGAGCATCTTTGGAAGGAGCTGAAACATGCTGTCTGGAAAAGGCACCCTTCAAACCGGAAACAACTGGAGCAGCTTGCTCATGAGGAGTGAGGAGGCCAAAATACCTGCAGAGAGGTGCAGAAGTCTCATTGACAGTTACAGGAATCGTTTGATTGCAGTGATTGCCTCAAAATGTTGTGCAACAAACTATTAAGTTAGGGGTACCATCATTTTTGTCCAGGCCTGTTAAGGCCTTATTTCTTCAAAATGCTGTTAATAATTCTGTTGAAGCATTGTTGAAAAGCAATGTCTGACTTTTATTGGTTAACATTCATAGAATTCTTATTTATTATTACTTTTGTCAGATTCAACTGTTGTTTAAAATTGTACAAACTTGTGAAAAACAGAAAAATGCATATGTAATTGTTTCAACTGCGTGCCACTACAGATACATTCCAGGTAGAAAACATATTTGTCCAAGGAGAAGGTAAACTGCAGAAAAAAAAACAAGTTTACTCTGTGATATTAAGAAAAAGGTGCAAATTTCTTAACATCCTCCAACAAACAAGGCCAGTTGTTTTGAATCTTGGGCCAATCAGCAGCAACTGGGGTGTGGCCTTAGGTAAAACTTGATAGTTTAAGTGTGTTAAACGTACAAAATTGAGTAATTGTCTCATCTACTCATCCTGTTTAAGTAATGCAATAATTTTTTAAAGTGATATTTACTCAAACCAGGGGCGGATCTACTGGGGTGGCACGGGGTGGCAATTGCCACCCTAAGAAAAAGCCTTGCTACCCCAATTGCCACCCCAGCACCAGTGTCCTAGTGTTCTGTCCTGTCACGGTCATAAAATATGGGAATAAATAACGTGGTAATCACTATTGGCCTCCTGGGTCCTACAGAGGTTCCTAGATGGATAAATGGATCGAGACAACAGTTGGTTCCGAGTGAGTAATCTGATTGGACGAGAGGCAGTCCACGAGTGGTGATAATATACAGTAATATCACTGGGATAGTGATCTGTACAGTTTATATCACTGCCAGCTGCCAGTAGGTCGCTACGGAGCGTAGGAACGTATGTCTGATAACATTACTATATGTCATCTAAAACAAAACTTTGTCTACGTACTTAATAATTGCTTCTAAATTGTTATTTCCTCTATGTTGTTTTATTGGCATCTAATGTGAGCTACAAAGATAACTAGCTTTTAACATCAAGCTGAATCCCAAATCCCTCTCGAACCCGTCGACCCTTTAACAACATATTGTGTACCGTACCAAACGCACTAGTTTTCCATTTAATGCTATTTAGGATTCAACTCCAGTACCTGTAGGTAAGCATTTTTGATAATCTAAAAGTAAAATAAGTGGAAATAATAGAGTTGCAAGCAATGATGAGCGGGCCCAAGCAACCTGTGCAGTGGGCACTTGTATTTAAAGGGGATATCCCAATACCATTATGACAATTTTGGAAAAGGAGGAATTTAATGTTTAGAGCCACAAAACGCCGCAGATGCTGGAAAAAAAAAAAACAAAAAAAAAGCACTACACTATGATGTCACTCAATATGATGTCCCACAGGAAGTTATTAGCCACTTTTTCGGCAGACGTTTAAGGCATCGCCACGTCTGCCCCGTGCAATCCCTCTGCAATTTTGTATCCTCAGTGTCTTGATATCACGTAGGCCCAGTTTTGGTGGCGATCGTATAAATTCCCTAGGAAGAGTGTATCAAAATCCATCGGGTGTGTTTTGCAAACGACACAAAATAACTGACTTCCTGTTGAGCTGAGCCCATGACATGCAATGTGAAAGTTGTTCAGCACAATGAGCTCTAAATGTGTACTGACATTCGCCTGCATGCGTGCAAGTGTGTATGAGCTATGCAGCAAACTCTCTTGTGAGTACCCCGAGGTCCAGACTCTCAGGCATCCTAATAACAGCAGATTCCAACCTGTCTGCCAAGTGTATGTTTAGACAGTATATACAGTATATATTTACCTTAGAAGAACAATAGGGCCCTTCAGACACACTGAAGAAATATGGTTCATGTCATAGTGCTTGGGCCCTAATAGAGTTAAAATAAGGTTTTCATTCTCCTCACTTTTTGACTTTTTAGTACCAGTAAGAATTTAAGACTACTTTCAGATCTGTCAATCGCTAGCTTAGCCAGTCACGGTTAGTTAGTTCCGCCAACCATTGGAAGGATACTGTATGTGTTTGCCGAGAAAAGTAATTAGTGAAACGAAGAAACAAAATTATAATCTGTTAATAATAAATGGTGTTAGTGGAACACGGTTTCACAGCCTCATCTCGGCCCTGCAGCACAACAGCGCTCCCTCTCGTGTGATATCGCTTAATTATAGCGCTCCCTGTGCACAAAGCAAGTGATGTCACTAATTAGTTCGAGCCTGTCTGGCTGAAGAGTTGTGCTGATTAGAATGGTTCAGTTAATGGACGGAACAAATACATGGCAGGACTTTTACTTTCCGAACAAAACTGGCTAAACGCAGGGAATGCTCAAGTGAATTGTGTGGCAAATTATATACGTGTACTTGATCTTCAGTAAGCAATCAAGCGGGCACGGTTTGAGTGAATGTCTTTTTTACTGTATGCCCAGCCTGATTCAGCAGGCATCAAAGAATACAGGACTGTATCCTAAATATTGATTGTTGAATAGCGTAATTATGGCATAAAAAAATAAAATAAAAAAAAACATTAATTATAACATATAACAATATAACAGTTGACTTTGAATTTCACTTTTGTCCCAACACTTTTGTCCACCACTGTACACTGTACACTTTTATCCTTAATATATTCAGTTTTTTCATCAGGAGACACAGTCGACTCAGATACACCATTGCATAATCTTTTTTTGAAAGCAACTCTTATTGACCTTGGTCTCCGCACTCAGAACACTTTTATAATTAGATTATCTTTCTCTGAGCTTCCACAGTCAAATATCAAGCATCTTTTTAATCTTATTAGGTTTGTATTCCTTGATTTGCTCATATTTTTAAAAAAAATAAATAAATAAATATCTTGAGACTAACAAAAACGCTCTCCTGCCCATATGGATTTCTATGAGATTCTTTTGCCTTTCCCATCAGCATATCCCATTTTTTCCCCCTTAATTCGGCTTTCTCTGTGTCTTTGTTTCATGTCTTTGGCTTTGAGATTTGAGACGTCGTGTTGAGAACTTAATGTGGCGTCTTCGGTCAGACTGTGCTCGCTCTACAAAATGGGCTGGTACAATTATCTCCCTCAGAGACCCAATCAGGCAAAAAAAAAAAAAAACACCCAGCAACAACAACAACTAAAAACACATATGTTTCACAGTGGCCATGCCTGTAATTGTTTTATTTTCCAAATAAAAGGAAAAAAAAACTGCATTTTATGATCTAAGATCTACCTTATTTCTTCAGAATGCTGGTCTGTAGGGTTTCCCATTTTACCCACAATGCCTTTCACCAACAGTGTTGGGTGTAACTTTGTTGAGTACTTGGATTACGTTTTTGATCTAATCTAATGCGTTAGGTCCGCCATTTAAGTTCTCAGTGAAAGTAGTCCTACAAGCCCCGCCCCCGATAACCTGCCCCCATTAATTATGGGCCAAACTTCGCTGAGTGATGATGGTAGAGTAATTATAAAGGTCTTGACTAAAACAACATACATGAGGAAGCACAAAGGAGTTGCATTTTCTGCAATGGAAAAGCACTCGAACTAGTTACTTTTCTCAGAAAGTAACGCTGTAATGTAACTGATTACTTTTTAATGAGAGTAATTTTGTAATGTAATTAGTTACTTTAAAAAGTAACGTCTCCCAACATTGCTCGCAAACAAACAAAGCTAAGTCCCTTTCACATACTGTAACTCACCGTACAATAGTTCTGCGTTAAACGTTTTTAACATTTCTTTCCTCTATGATGGATTGCTCATTAATACAACATTCAAATATTACCTACAGCACTAACAGTAAAACTTTACACACATTGGTATCTCAGCATATGAATCCTTCGACTTAACAATTTTTGCCTTTAGAACTGAAATTTTGCAAGAAATTTGTCTCAGCATACGAAGCATTTTCAGCATACGAGCAAACGGACAGAGCCACATACTGTATATGTTCGAGAGCTTTTAAAACTTGTTCAGTGGAAAGCCAAGTGAAGCGAGTTAACGTCTTTTCTTTGTGTTTTTTAATTGTTTTTTGCATTTTGTGCAAGATTTAGTGAAGACGTACTGTACAGTAGCACCATAGGTCCCAAGGAAGGGCGGTAGCAAGAAGAAAAAGTGCTAAGAGGAATTATAAATTAAGTTTAAGTGAGGTTTAATATCTATTCATTTAATATTTTACTTAATTTACCTGTCTTTTCTAAGTGGTTTGATTTTTATATACAAAAATGTAATTACAGTATTGGAAATTGGTAATATTTACAGATTATCTGCATTTACATTATTTGCTATGGGAAAATGCTGTATCTGTATAAGTTTGAGATTATTTTTTATATCCACTGTGCTGGCAATAACTGTGACAATTTCTCCTCAAAATAACAAAACTACGTCACCAAAAATCTGAAAAAAAAAAAAAAATGCTATAAGCACATCACAAATATTTCAACGTAAACATTTTCTTGTTTCCCATTTTCAGTCCCTGCGACTATGACACAGCCGGTATTGTGTACATAACCCCGAGTTGCTTCGCTCTGTGCTTAGATTGGATTCACTTGCGAGTCTCTTTAGATAAAAGCATCTGCCAAATGAATAGATGTAAATGAGTTTTGAGCTCATAATTGGATTCGCAGTTGTTAATGCTATAACCGCAAGCATAGCAAGCGCATGGGCCAGATCCAGAATTTTAATCTCAATTTAACGGACCGGTGCAGATCCCTGAGCTTTTGAGGTACTCGCAAAAATAAATAAATAAATAAATAAAAGAGCCGACGTTACTACACATCAGTAATCCAAGCAGGCTAATAATTGAACAAGAGCGAGACGCGTAATGAAAATCGCACAGCTCTTTGCTCAGATGGAGAAAATCAAGCATCTATAACTGCCGCTGCGTACGCTACCACAATTTGCCCTCCTTGATTAATATTTGGACTTTATTTTCATTTTAGGAGCGATCCAACCCTAGTAGATGATCGTACTTTTCTTTGAGCTCCTGTGTGTGTGTGTGTGTATGTGTGTGCGTGTCTGGATATGCCATGATAAAGAACTCTGAGACAACTTACATAAACTAGCCACAATGTTCCTGGTACCGCACAGTGAAAAAGTATATTTTACCACGTTATTGGAAATAGTGACCAAGGGAGTTGAATCATTTCAGATGTCATGAGACTTAAATACTGAAACTGTGCTCACCGCAATTTACACCTCAAGTGCAGCTAGGAAATTAAGCGCTATTCATAAGTTGTGCATGTCATATGGGAGGACACTGGATGAGACAGCATCTCGATCTGAGATTATATTTATCTCTTATTTAGGAATATATTTCAAACGTACTGTAGCAGATGACAGGTGATCAGATTATCCTTTAAACCATTACCATGATTTCCTTTTATCTATACAGCTGACCCTGTTAAAGGTCGAGGGGGCCCGGCGTTTATCCTAGGTAGCGTTGGGCATCGTTTGGGTTTTTTACAGTACCGGTGCCACATCAATACTTTTAAAACGGTGCCAGTGCATAAGGTGATCTTTTTTTTTATTTTATGAATAACATTAAAGAACGGCTTTTTGTTGAAAAAAAAAAAACATACAGTATAATAAAAGTTTAAAGTATACAGGAATGTAAATAGATACAAAACATCACACATTTACACACTACAGTAATCCAACTGCCATAATTTAACACCAATAAATTCCTGGATTGCTGCGACCCAGCATCAAATTTCAGTCATTCTTTTGGTAAAACACGCCACCTCTCCTGACTTTGCTAGTGATGGCCTGACACGCGCTCACGCTGCTGCTGACTGTCCGCAAGGCGTTAAACACAGTGCATCCCTCTGCTTTTAACTTCATCCCGTTTGTCCTCAAATGTTTCATTAGGATTGATGTTTCCAGCTTTATCTGCAGTTGTTGAAAGACATTTGTTTTTACGTCACGTTGTCGGAATCTTTTGTTGTGTCACACTTTAGATCGTCTAGCTTCAGGCATTTTAATTGAACCATGTTTAGCTTAGTGAGCTAAAGCTACCTCCTGCCGTCAGAGCAAATGTAATTACAGTACTGCGTGCATGCGCGGCATTCAAGCGGATGGTCTCATTTCCCGAGTTGTTGCTTTTAAGTCGGAATGTGAAAACAACATGGACGCTCGCGTTAATACAAACATTATTTAGATTTGTATTATTAGGGCTTCATGTGCATTTTCTCAGTCGGGAAATTATTTTTCATGTGTGCGGTGCGGGTGATGAAGCTTCTTACGTCTGTTTCAGTGAACCAGAAGACAAATATCTCAAAAGGTCGCTCGGGCATTTACTGTAAGTGTCACTGATGTTTTACCAATTGGTGATCGCTAGTATACGTTTTTATGTGGTAGTGTGCTGCATCAAAAGCCACACGATTGGACAAGGTGGTCAGGAGAGCTGGTTCGGTGGTTGTATTGGAGCTGGTGGAGAGGAGGACACTAAACAAAACGCTGTCCCTCATGGCCAACCCTGACCAGCCACTGCACATCCATCACAGTGTTGCACGCATAACTCTCTCATCTGTGAGCTTCAGGCTCGGCTCAGTTACTCCAACTACTGCATACTTTGCCGTTACTGTACATACAGGCTCATTTTCATCGACACTTTCATGCTGGCACGCACTTTGCACAAATATTGTACTTTGGTATTTGCTAAATTAATACTATTTGCACTGTTATAGAGCTGCACATCACATCTACACTTTTTTTTTTTACTTGTGATTTATATTTGTATCTGTCATTGATACCTGTGATGAAGAAGGGCACAGTAGACTCCGTTATTACAGTATATTAATGTACTTAATTAAGTACTGAATAATTGCACTCTTCGGTGCTTCAGTAAATAATCTTAATCAAGATCAAATAGGCACTCGGTACATCTCTGATGACCTAAAAAGCATTTCTGAATGCACAATGTGACATACTTCATGCAGGAACAGTACAGGAAAAATGAAAACACTTCAACTTTAAATATAAAACAAAAGCAAATTTTTAACATTAGACAGCAAAACCATTAACACAAAATGGAAATATTCGGTTCTTGTCAGACCTTGGACGATCTTGTGTTTCTGATCAGATGTGTACAACTTAACAAAATGAAAACATAATAACAAATTAAAAACCACAATAACAAAACCGAAAACAAAATAACAAATTCAAAAAATCAAAATTACAAAACCGAAAACAAAATAACAAAACCCAAAATTAATTTGTTATTTTGTTTTGTGTTTTGTAAATTTGTTTTCGGTTTTGCTATTTTGATTTTTTGAATTTGTTATTTAGTTTTCGGTTTTGTTAATTTGGTTTGCACCTCTCGGCCGTTCAGAAACGAACCGGAAAAGGTAGGTATAGTTTGCGAATGAAATTCTTACCGCTGATTGGACGAGACATCTGTCACTCAAGATATACAGGAAGTACTGTAGCGGCGGTAGATTCGTGTGTGTATGAATGTGCAAACATGTACTGTCCTTATTGTGGTTTCAAATATGGCGTTC
>QMIH01000057.1:401659-432450 GCA_003987875.1 Clarias batrachus
TTATATATATTTATATATGATTGTAAGTGTCAGAAGAGAGTTAGTCTATTTTCTAATTGAAAAAAAAAGAAAATCATCCATTATATCATCACCTTCTCACCAACCTCTTTAAATAGACTTTAGGATTCTTTCTCATTCACATCAAAGTGACAAATTACCTCGGGAGCAAAGGACACTACCGTCTGTAACAGAGGCAGTTGTGAAGACGCACTTTCAGAAATGGCAAAGTGAAAAAGATCTTTGACCAAAAAAAAAAAAAACACAAGGAATCAGACATGCATATGATTTAATACCTTACATGTCCTTGCTATTATAATGTCTCGTGGCAATTGTCAATAGACAGCAGCAGCCTTGGCATGCCTGAGAGTCAGAAACGGGTATCATGTATAAGGAAGTTTCATATCATTTACATAACGCTTGTCCTTCATCCAGCAGCTCTCCGTGTTTCTCTGTTTCTCTGAAGCGTGCGAAGCTGAGCGGATTTAAAATGCAGCTTGGATGTTGTTTCCTCATCACCTACAGCAGGCTGGACAATTAAGCTGCTGATAACACAACATGTCGATTTTATAGAACTATCAGGGAAATGGATAGAAGAAAATGAACATATGACTGCGTTCGCGTTAATGATCGCGCTCTAGCCGGGAAAGGTCGACGGTGCGCTCGCGTCGCTGTGTGAAAGCAAGCATCGTTAGAATTCTCAGCATGCGAGAACCGTTCGCCAGCACCAACACCAGCACATGGATAAATGTATGAGGATAAGCCAAGGAGCGGATGTACGGTGATCAAAAACAGTGTTAAGAGCGCTGAGAGGCGAGGCGAATAACGTCTTGTTACAGTGGTACCTGTCACGGAATGAGAAATACAGTAGTAGGTTGCTCTTGAAGTTGATGTGATGGCAGCAGGAAAAATGGGGAAGAGTTAGGATCTCAGGGATAGATACCCTCATTCCGAGGTGTTGTAAATCACAGCAAGCCACCACTTGTCGTCATAGTGACCGCTACGTACAGTATCGCTGAGCTGAACGGTGCTAGCACCATGGATACCGCTAGTCCCAAATGCTGTTCCATCAGTTGGTGTTTTGATGATGGTGCTCCATCCAATACCTCCAAGAAGACTTTCGTTCTGGTGACCATGACGGCGTGGTATACGAAATACACGTGAGTGGGGGCGGGGTCATCCAGGAAGAGACCACGCCCACCAGGACCACCAGGACGGAAACGTTTTTCCCCTGTAAGATAAAACGTCATCACTGAGCGGATTGATCTGTAGTCTTCATCCAAGAGGACACGCAGACACAAGTCAAATCATTTGAGCAAAAATAAACACCCCCCCCCACGCCTTTTACTGTATAATTACAAGGCTTTAATTAATACTTTTAAAAACTTTTTTAAATCTTTATTGGTTAAGCAATGTGTAATTTATTCCTCGTTAACAGTCGTGACTTCTGCAGTGCCGCTTTTTAACTTTAACAATCGTCATGCCGTACAAAAATAGCCGAAATGATGAAACGGTTTTATACAAGCAGCCGAGCAGACTGACTAAGCCGAACTCTATCTCTGATGTGCTAATTTGATCCGTGAACAGCAAAGTGATTTTTTTTTTTTCCCCGACGCCTGCAGCTTTGATTCAGTCCAGGTTTTATTCTAATCCTCAGATACTAGGACTTGTGCAGCACTTCATCCCGACACGAGGTTAAACCACGGATGCGCAAACATTATTGTGTAATTCCGAGTGCTCGTTGGGTTGGCAGACAATTCCTTTCTTCGACTCTTGAAAGCTACTTGCTAATAAGTCAGCGTGCAGAGCCACAAAATTAGACCCAAATGAATGATAATTATCTTGCAGAGTGGAGGAAACAATATGAGCCTAAATGATCTGTATTATGCAGCAGCTTTGTTGCACTCTGTTGCACTGCCTCGTCTCTCTCCTCGTCGCGCTGCCATTCACAGAGGCAAACAGGCGACACAATGAAGATGCTAAGGTCAGTAGGTGGACGCCCGTGCCCTGTCCATGGCATGTTCTGAATTATAATAAAGATTTTTATTTATTTTTTTAAGGCCTATTTAAATTCGAATAAGCCTGGAAAACAAAAGCCAAGCCATTTTTCCACAATGCGCCGAGATTCATATGCATAAAACATTTGCATATAAATAAATAAAATGTCTAGAGTCATACACACTGTAGCCTGCATGTTATACAACCGCTTTCATTTCCCAAAGGTACATTTTGTATTTATTCGAGCGGCGGGTTTGCCGCAAGAGCGCCGACATTTAGGCGTCCGCGAGGCGCGGCGTACACACTCTGGCAGGAAGCGAGTGCCACTTGATGGGGCTCGAGACTCAACAGCAGATGTGACCTTTAGGCCCTGGATTCAGCCATTTCCCCTCACTTTGTGGAAAAGGTCACGGAGACTTTGATGTGAACTAATATATTAGGCCATTAAAAATGAAATAGGCCCTGAAATCACTTCCTCACCTAGAAAGCATATTGCCGGAGAAGAAAGAAAGAAAGAAAAAAAAAAGCCTTTGAGAGACGCAGCAGTGGATTTCAGTTAGTTAGTAACAAGAACAAAGGGCATGCTGATTTCTTATTAATGCAAACAGTAAGGTTTAAACGTCTGAGTCGACTTTGCCTGAATATTTTTATTTCATCGAAAGAAAGAAAAAAAACATCTTTTTAACAATATTTCACACACACCAAAACCCGAACCTATTGGCATAAACACCAGATCATCTCACATGCCATGCCTTCTACCCAGACTTCCTGGGAGCGGATGGCTGGTGGCATCATGAGGGTTCAAACTTCCTGTTTGTGCCTCTTCCATCTGTTCATCCATCCATCCATCCCTCCGTCTATAATCTGCAGCACTTATTGATCACAGAGGGACCTGGAGCCTGTCCCAGGGAACGTATGGTGCAAAGCGCGGGACACTCTGGATGAGATGCCAAGCCATGGCAGGGACACAAGCGGAGTACCTGGAGGCAGGGGTGGCGTAAAGGGGGTGGCGGGGTGCAGGAAGTTCCATTCCAAAGGCTCCTTGGT
This sequence comes from Clarias batrachus, assembly GCA_003987875.1. Lineage (NCBI taxonomy): Eukaryota > Metazoa > Chordata > Actinopteri > Siluriformes > Clariidae > Clarias > Clarias batrachus. The sequence continues at coordinate 404,702 of QMIH01000057.1, forward strand.
GACATGGGTTGGCTTCATCAAGGCTGGAGGTCCGGTATATCAGCGTTTCAAGTGATTTAGAATCTGTAGCCAGAAACCCACCAAGCCTGGGGAAAACATGCATACACACACACACACACACACACACACACACTGAAGGTGAGATTCAAACACCCGAAATCTAGAGGTACGAGGCAACACAGCTAACAAGCCACCATGCGGCCTACAATAATTCTTCCCACACGGGTAATTATCATCCGAGTCGAAATATAGTAGTCATGGCTAAGATAAAAACTCTGACATCTTCATCCAACTAACTCAAAAAGGAGGGTGGGCGGCAAACCTAAAAGGGCACGAGACTCATAAAATTTTTATTATCCCTCATAAATTTAGGGCTCAAAGCAAATACAGCTCTCTGCACATGAAATTCACCGCTTCGTCCTTGTTTTTCACGGGGGAAAAAAAAAAACAAAAAAAAAACATCATATTTACGGTGCTGGAGTTAATATGCGCCGTGCAGCATTGTACTGATGATAAACTAGTTACCCGCTGTTGGAAAATCCAATCAGAAGGACGCGTCAGGATGATGGCCGCGTCTCTCAGAGCAGATACGGTGCGGTTTGATAATTAGGTGAGGCGAAAAAGAAAGCATTCGTATCACGCCGCTTATCGGGTTACGTTACAATCCATCTACGATGTAAGGAGGGAAACACGCAGCAGAGACTAATGTGAATACAACTTCAGGGCACGCTTTTGCTGTTCAAACGACTGATAATAATGAATTACTTTATCTAAGCGCTCGTTTGTTACAGCTGTGGCACACATGAGCACGTTGGCGCTCGCAGACGAGGGCATCGCGTTCGGCGTCAGGTATTAATTTGCTTCCGCTCGGATGCGCAAAATAATCACGAGAATCAAGAATAAATTCGCAGAAAAGGAGGAAGTCGCGAGCATCGCCCAAAGTGGAGCGCTGACATTGAGCTATGCAGGAAACTATAAAGAGTGCCAGGTGATTAAGTGCTTCCTGTGACAAAGTAAAAGACGTGAAAATGTCAAGCTTAAATGATGCACAAACCAAAAATGTGACTGCATGGTGACTGTTTTTGTTTTGTTTTGTTTTGTTTCATTTTTTCTTCCTGAATAACTCTCCAGGACTGTGGAGCATTATGCTAATCTTCCATCCCAACCAAACGCATGCCCTTTTGCCATTTTTGATGGCCAACACAGTCCAATTAGCCGCTTGATTAAAGGAGAGAATAAACTTTTTTTTTGTTGTTGTTGTTGTTTTTTCGCCAAAGCGATGAGCATTATTCTTATGCGGCAACCCCTTAATGAGACACCTTTCCGCACATACCCATGAGCCTTAATTGGTCCAGGGACAGAATAAGGACCTGGAAAAGGTCACCCCAAGGTCGCGGTTATTGAAAGTCCAGTCCTGTGAGCACTCGCTCAGTCGGACACTCGGTGCACAGAAGGTCTCGTCCGGCGGTGTGGCGGTGACCCGAGTGGAGAACCGAGCGCATCTGAATCTGCAATGTTCCTTGTCGAGCTTCGACAGATTCATAAAATAATCAGGTAGAAATCCGTGATGTGTAGCGTGTCCTGTGGCTTTACACCACATCGCTGCATCACCGCGGGTTATTTTTGCGGACCAGTTTAATAAGTATTTGCAAAGAAGTACTCGTATAGGAAGAGAGAGAACAAGAAAGAAGAACAAAGAAAAACATGAGACGATATAGATGTGAAGAAAAGTTGCATATCATTAATAGTCTCAAGAAATAACACATAAAGTCCAGGGTGAGAGATACTCGAAATTTAGCACCGACTCCATTATATGTTTATAAGTCACGATAAGTCACGATGGTCCCACCCACTCGTTTCATATTTCATACATAAAAATTAAGCTCATTTCAGTACATTAAAATTCATAAAGCAAATGCACTTCATATACTGTACATCATGGATCCCTTGCTGTTCAAGTTTTTTTTTTCCTCTTTTGAATAGATTAACTTTTTTAGCTGCTAAATTCTGCTTTAGCTACACCCTAAAAAATGCTGCTGGATAGATATTGGACCAACTACATGCTGGGTTAATTTAACCCAGCAAGATGGGTAAAATATTCAATCCTAATGCTAGGTCTTATTTAACTATAATGCTGAGTTAATTCTACCTCACAAATTGGTTATTATTATTTTTATGTTTTACATGTCTATGGGTAAAACAGTTTAAATAGTTAAATTACTTTGATATACTGGTCTATTCCAAAAAAAAAACAAAAAAAATCTAAGTTTTGCAAACCATATATATATATATATATATATACAGTATATATATATATATGCAATAAACACCCATTTACATGTACAAATCATAGAAAAAAATATTTATATTTATTTTTCAAAAGCACAAGATCAGATCATACAAAACAAGTTCAACAGCGACATCATTACGATACTATTACTGAGAAGCACTAATGCCTGAGAGCAGTGCTGGTCATTATCTCCCAACATCAGGATGTAGGGGTTCGGCCTCGACACTTCAGCCTGCTGGAGATATTCCACGGTGTTCATTCCAACCTTAGAAAGAAATAAATTAAAGAAAGTTTATGGAAAAATCGAGAGGGTTGGCTAGTATTCATATTTGTAAGAAGATTAGTGTTTTGTAACACCTCAGCTTTTTATATGTGGTTGCTAACGCTAGGAACCTAGCTAAATGCTAGCGTCATGCTGGCACTACAGTTCACCATCTTCATACATCCTGCAAGCATTCTACAAAGAAAGCTAAAAAGCTCCGACATTTTTGCAGTTTCTTTCATACACAGGTGGAGTTCTTTGGTTTGGCTAGCTAGCAGCCATTGTCAGATAAACTAGCATGCTATAGCAGAGACCAGGCTGAAAGTTTGAGTGTAACACGGTAACAGTAATAAATGTTACATACAGTGAACAAATTCAGTCATAGGTGAGTGAAAGTGTGTATACAGACCTTATATTGAACGTTTACTTTTCCTCTTAAATGCGTGAGGAGGAAGAAAAAAAGACACAAAGCTGACACAGCCACTGAATACACCGGTGAACTTCGGGGGAGGGGCGGTCTGATCTGTGATGTTAGCTGTCACTAGCTAACCCAACTCCAACCCAGCAAGCTGTGTTAAACAAAAACTACCCAACTCCCTGTAAATAACCCAGAAAAATTGCCCAACAGAGGCAACCCAGCGTTTGGGTAGTAAAAACAACCCAGCATTTTTTAGTGTGTAGGATCATTGCTCTGTAAGAAGGTCAAAGGTTAAGCTTTCCCATTTTACTTTTTTAAATTTAGAGAGAGAAAAAGAGAGAGAACAAGATACCGTATACAGCTGCTATAGTGCAAGTGATAACGTAACAAAAAAAATGATAAAAAGTGCATAGTTTCACATTTCTATAGCGTAAAAGGAACAGAACTGTGTGCATGCTGTTAGAAAAATCTATCTCGTGTTCTGTGCTGAGAGGAACTCTTGTTTTACGATAGCCATTTCTGTATTTCAAATTTATTCCCCTCGTTTTGTTTCTTGAAGCCACATAGTAGAAGATTGTTCCCTTCTTTCCTTCCTTGAGTACATTCTGAGTTTGTACAAAAAAACACCCCCTTCCCAAATAAATAAATAAATAAATAAATAATCATTACTTTTGCACATTCCGCTATCTGTTTTCAAGTCGGATGAATAATTAATGCTGAAGCGCGTCAACCCAGAACTGCAGGAGCAGGATGTAACGCAGACAAAGCAAATCTGCAGTTATTACACCACTCGCGCGGTAATAGAGACGTCTTTGATGAAATGTAATTAAAATACTGGTTGTTGTAATTAAAACCATTAGTCTAGTGTGAGAGAAGCGGAGAACGCAGCATCATTAAAGCCTCACATGTTAGCAGATTTTTGATTGAGAAACCGTGAATGTTGCAGATTCTCTACTTCACACTTGCATACTTTTTTTTATTTATTTTTTTTATATTTCAGATCCAGATGCCCTGTTTAATATGGGCACAGAATGTTCATCTTTCAGCTGCGAGCGTGTGAATGATGCCCTGGCGTGAAACAGACGGCGAGGTCTGGACCCCGAACGGCGGCGCCGCAGCAGGAGATTTTGGCTGGAATTTGTTGTAAATTGCTTTGGGGTCCAGGATAAGACAAAATCACAGCACACACACGCACACGCTCACACACACACACTCAAACATGCAGAAAGAGACAAACGCCCCTGCGGTGGCAGACACTGAGAGCCATCTTAAAATCAGACCATTTGAACCGAACCCTGGTGTGTTTTTCCACGTCTCTGTGGTGTTGTAGGCAGGTCGGCGTATAGCAGGGAACGGACATGTGCGACATGGTCATGGAGAACTCTCAGAATGAGACTCGACTCGGGGTCGACTCACAAAAATTTATTTAAAAAATGCAATAGGTTTGCAGAAATGCAGTGGGTTCTGGAGATTTGAACCAACAAACAAAGAAGCAGAGAATAAAAAAATAAAAAATAAAAAAAACATTTCTAAAAATATTTTTCTAAAATCATTTTCAAATCAAATGTCTAGTTTCAGCTCCATGAGTCTACAGATCTCGCCATTAAGAATGCACGCTTTTTCCCGCGAGATCCCGCAATTTGGCGCGCGACATGCCGCGAAATCCCTCAAGCAACATTCGGGAATTTCAATAAATGTGTTGTGCTTCATTGAATATCCGCCAGATGGCGCATGGAGGGACTTTATCTAAAAGCCAAACCAAGTACAACGAAGAATTGTGTATAATTAGTTATTCTAAAACAATATTGTTTCCAATGCTGAAGCAAACATGAATTTTATTTTTGTTTTACAATAATAATATTTTATGATGAATGTGTGTATATCTGCTTCAAATTATGTTCATAATGATGAAAAGAGATGCCCTAAACTATGAAGCGCCGTATAGGGCTTAAATCAAACTTCACTCGTGCGCACACACGTGAAACACTTGCATACACGTATATGAAACAGTCACACATCTATATATACTACCAACTGCTCACACAACTACATATGAAATGCGCGCGCACAGACACCTATGAGACGCGTGCACATATACACAAACTCTCCGCGCACACACACACCTATGAGATGCGCGCACATATCCAGTAATTATGCGAATGTCCTGATTCGTGAATATGTCAACATGTCTTCGTTAAAACGTAAAAATGTGTCGGGCACCATCAGAAGACATGAAGGAACAAATATAAACATGAAATGCTATGAAATGTAGAAAATCTCTCTGTCTCTGAACACGTCATCAGCCAAATACACTCGCTGTTCGGTAATCGGAGAGTGAAGCACAGATGAGAAATGGAAAAAGTAGATCAGATAAAGATGAAGTTTTGTCTTAAAACGACTCCAGCGTGTTAAAATTCGCTTCTACCACTTCAGCGCTGTTATTTCAGCCAAAGTGAAAATATGAACTAATCCCAGTAAAAACATTCACTTTATCTTTTCTAATTAATATCTATTGGTGCAGGTGTTTGTCTACACTGAGACAGCAGCTTATTTTAAAGTAGATTATTAAATCCGATACATAACTGTTCATAACATCGCTCTACTGTATTTATGGTGCAAGTTTAACTTCAGGCGAATAGCGAAGGACTGGTAAAGTTTCATTAAACTCTGTTCAGCCAGTTTTGCGTGACTCTGTGACCAAATCTTTCTGGACAGACATACAGACGGAAAAAACAAAAAATATGAATATGAAACGTAACGATATCATTGAAAGATGGAGAATCCTTTCTTTTATTTATGTAGAATATCAGTAATGTCACTGGACACTGATTCTTTTCCAATCATACTGTAGCATGTCTTGCATATGTGTAGCTAGCTGATTATTCATTCGTTCATTCATTTCCTTTATACAGGGTCACAGGAAGCCTGGAGCCTATCCCAGGAGACTTCAAGCACTAGGCGGGGTACACCCTCAAGTAATTCGGGAACTCCAGTTAACCTAATCTGCATGTCTTTGGACTGTCGGAGGAAACCGGAGAACCCAGATGAAACCCACCAAGCACGGGGAGAACAAGCAAACTTCACGCACACAGACCCCGAGGCAGGATTCGAACTCTCAACCCGGACAGCGCTGATCTCTACGCCGCTCTGACACCTTAACTGGATTATTAATTATTAATTACATTCAATGTTGTCCATGAAACAAGTTCGTCCTCACCAGCTGCTCTTATTTTCTCTTTTGAAGTTAATAAAACCGCAGTAAAACGTATTTGCTCTCATATTTGAGAATAAAACATTGCTATGCTTCAGATGACTTTAAGATCCGAGTGTGCAGTCTGGTCCGACCGAGAAATAACATTTAAACTGATCTGTTTAGTCCATTTACAGCTTTAAAAAGGCGGAATGTAAACTCGCGCAGCGTGACCCAGCTGACAATATCTCATCTCATCTCATCTCATCTCATCTCATCTCTCTCTCTCTCTCTCTCTCTCTCTCTCTCTCTCTCTCCACTTTTTTGCTCTCTAGTTACACATGCATGGACAGGGAGTGTGTTTACTAACTCTACTTTCATCAGATGGCTGACAGGAGCTTTTGCCTTTTCATTATTATTTTTTTTTCTTTAATGCAGAAGCGTGTATTGTGTTATTAAGATGCTGTTGTGCCGAGGTCAAGCAGAGGAGATCTGTATGGAGAAAAGCAGCAGTGCAAGCATTCCCCCTGCCTCCCTTTTTAATTTGAATGAAGTAACAAACCTACCTTTGCAGAAGGTGAACACTGAATCTTAATTAAATCTCTTGGCCACGGCTGAGCTTTAATTTATCATAATATAAGGAGATCACATCTGTCGCGCTAGACCGGAGCGCAGCGGCTAAGAAAATGGCCGTGTTTTAAAATGTGATTATTTTTTAAGTGTTTGTTTGTCATTGGAGCACTCCGAAGAACCGGATAATTGCGAAGGACTGTGTGTGGGTAAAGGAAGAGAGCTGAGATGGTCAAGGTTGAACATGGTCAAGTGAACATGAATTTGGAGCACTCAGGTTTGAAGTACTCGAAGCCACAAGCGCGTACGTGATGATGCGACTTATATGTGATCGTAAAGGAAAAACGGCGCAGGTCGAGTCCCGAATGTGAGAGCTACTGTAACACTTTACATGTAAGTAAGAATTAGAAAACTCAACATTGAAATATAAACCAGTTTATTTATTGATTGATTTATTGATTTTTAAAGAATTTGGGAATAAATGATTTGCAGAAAAAAAAGAGGTGAGCAAAAAAAAAACATGTAAAATTAACCTCACCCAGATGAGGACGGGTTCCCTGTTGAGTCCGTTTCCTCTCAAGGATTCTTCCTTTTGCCATCTCAGGGAGTTTTTCCTTGCCACTGTCGCCCTCGGCTTGCTCATCAGGGACAATCTGACCATTTTATACATTTTCACATTCCATACAAACTTAAATAATTCTTTTGATTGAATAATTATATAAATAATAATCATATTATTATTATATTATAATAATATGAATTATTGAATAAAGCTGCTTTGTGACAATGAAAATTGTTAAAAGCGCTATACAAATAAAATTTAATTGAATTGAAGATACAATTGAATTATAACAATTGAGGGAAAACACTCAATAATAATAAAAAATGTTTAGGAATGAATGAATCACATAGGGAAAAATCACTTGCAAAAGTACATTTTAAAATATCACATGAAAAGTGAATTAAGTTCTTAAAAATGACAAAAATTTGAATTTGCATTTGAAAAAGAAATCATATAAAAATGTAAATATTCAAACAAACACAAAAACTCAATAGTGAGTAATCAAAAAACATAAATAATGATCAGACAAAAGAATTGTAAGAAAATTAATTTAAAAAATGTGAAAAACAAAATAACTTATGAAAAAACAAATCATGTGAAAAATTGTCATTTACAAAAAAATATATTTTGAGAGGAAAAGAATCGTGTAGAAGTGAAAACAAATTAACACGCCAAATGAACTGTGTGAAAACTAATGAAACGTTTGGAAACATCATGTATGAAAAAAGAATTAGGTGAAATGAAAGTATTATTTTTAGCCAATAAATCACACAGAAAAAGAATCATGAACAGAATTACATAGTGTTAAAAATCATGTGATAAATCATAAAAACACTAAAAAAATTTGTGAATTATATGGAAGAATCACATGTGATAAACAAATCAGGTAAAACTAAATAGTCTTTTTTTTAATGACAAAAAAAAATCATGTGAAATCTAAATAAATAATAAAAAAAACACCTGGAAAAAAATCGTATCTAATAATGAACACTAAAAATCTAGGGGGGAAAAAAAACATCTAAACAGTGTGAACTGTTTAAAACATTTGCATTAATTCTACACGTGACGTTTACATGACAAGTGTGCAGACTTACATAAATGAATGTTTTTCATAAATTACCATCTCAAATTAGAATAAAGCTTTTAAGGCTTTTCCTTCCTCGATGTTTTAATTGCTCTAATTAAAATATTTTGCAGATTTCCCAGAGGCAATAAACTACTTTGCTTCTTTTAAAAGCATTTTTCTACAGTCTTATTTGCAGCGCTGGAACATCCATCTGTAGTCGGACGGCTCGTCTTCCCCGCTGAGCCCGGGTTCTCTTGTTCTGCAAGTTTAACTGCATCTCCGGCTCCCTTGACAAGAGTGCCAGCTCTCCTGACAAGCATCAGTGATTCACACATGGCCCTGCTGTTACACAGGGACACCCGTTTCACTCAAGATCTTTTTTGGTTCATTTAGGGACTTTGGCGCGCTTGCCTGTAGTGGTCTTCACATAACTCCAGAGCTCCATGATACCCATTAGGAGAAACAAGTCGACAGACAGCCGCGGTGTGAAACAGCACTAAAAAAAAAAAAAAAAAAAGGAGAAGTATCGTCTGTCGTTTGTCTCTAGCGAGTGACCACGCTGTTAGGGTCAAGTCACATTTAAATCTGAGAAGAAAAAAAAAGGGATCTGCCTTCTGCCTGCTTGTGTTTCCCAGCTAAGCCCAGGTTCTTAACTCATGTCCCTGCTGAACTAATACCTTTCAGTGGTCAGATTATATCAGTGCTTGTCCCCTGTACACATCATAACAAGAACAAGACCAACAATTAATGATTACATGTTCCTTCCGTCATCAATAACCCAATATGTAAACATAAATATTCTTCAAAGTGAACTTTATATGGTAAGAATATTTCCTTCTGCCCGTTAGCATACTTTATTTACATCTCGCCATCCGTTCTCCCGTATTTGTAGCTGGTCCTGTCCTTTTTGCGTCATCCTCCTTTACATCATTCTCCTAATGGTGGCTTTTAAACAAGCGTCAGAGCATTAACATGCTGAGACGTTTGTAAAAAAATAAATAAATAAAAACATGACGTGACATTGATAGAATAATGTAAGTGGCTGTCTTTAGTCACAAAAATACGACTATACGGGTCCTTGCACATCACATTGTTTATCCTAAGAAGGAAAGACTTTGTTGACCTTTTGTGTGTGTGTGTGTGTGTGTATGTGTGTGTGAGAGAGAGTATGTGTAGCTTTTCTACCACATCCGGATCTACTGGTTTCCAGTAACTACAATGTGGATGTTACACAATCTCTATATAAATAACCAGGAATATTGTATATTATTGTAGTATTGGAACATTACATGAGTTAATTTTCTCTACTGATCAATAGTGTCCAGAAGCTTTTGCCTTTAAAGGGGAAATATTATGCAAAATTAGCTTTTATTAATAATGAGAAAACAACATTTTTCATGATTTTTGTTCTCTTTCTATTGCATATATTAACCAGGGTCAGCCAATTAGATTTTCCCTCCTAATGTGACCTCATATAAGAAAATCCATGTCCCCTGGCTGGTCGCTCAGGTCTGATGTTCTCTAGAGGGGCGTGGCCCAGCAGTAGTTCAATTAGACACTGAAACAGCGCGTTTGCAGAAGGAGCGCAATAAAATTGAGTTGCTAAGGGGTAGATGCATTAACAAAACATATGGAAGTCAATTTAGGAAGTATTTTGGCAATTGTGCTTCATGATGCAGTTTGTTTTGGATTGGTCTTGAAAAAAAAAAAAAAAACTCTGATGCTTTTCAGGAACTGGTGTATTTATATTTAGATGGTGTGACACTTTGATTGCACACAGGTCAGTTCCATTCAGTTAATTATGCGAGTTCTGATGTCTAGTTGCCAACTGGTTTGAAAACGTATGCAAGGTGCAGTAACAGGCTGAGGATTACATTCCTGGCGAATCAATGACTGGCGACTTGATGACTTTAGATAGCAGTTGGCCCTCACAGCCTGAAACGCTTACAATCATAGAGTAAGAGCATATTGCAGGTAGAGCTGGACCAAAATTCTCTTATCTGACATGCAGTTGTATCCATCCTCCGAACACACAGGTCATTTCCCCTGCTGCTATTGTAGGCCTGGTTAACTGCCTGCCTTTAGCCTATCATTTACTTGCCTGTCAATTACGCAGTCGGATGCCACTCTGGTCTCCTCTGTCCAAACAGCCCTCTTTAATATTTGGCTCTAGCACACATTTCGAACATCTGTCCCCTCTCACTCATTTTATCATTCACTATTTAGCCTCTCTCGCTCTGTTTTTTTTTTTTTTTTTACTTTGAAGTGTATCAACCAGAAACCCCTAATCATATTTGCAGGCTGCAGTTTGAGTTCATATAGCTTTCAAGATGAAAATAAATGGGTAAATACAGCATGTTAAACAACCACAGTCTGTCGAGTGAATATATACAGTACAGTACATACAGTCAGGTCTCTACATTTTAGAACAAAGATTTTTTTTGTTGTTTTTTTTTTTGCATTTGGCCTCCATATTGAATTTAAAACGAAACACTCAAGATGTGAGCAAAAGTCAAAACTTTCAGCTTTAATCCAATGAGTTTGACAAGAATGTGGCATTAACCATGCAGGAATTACAGCCTTTTTCTTACACACATGTCCATTTAGAGGGAATAATGGAACAAATGGCTGACAAGCAGTTGCATTGCCAGGTGTGGCCTGTCCCGTCGTTACTCCATGACTAATCAAGCAGATACAAGGCCTGGAGCCTGAAGGTGTTGCATTTGCATTTGGTACAGGAGCTGTTCACAAAATAAATAAATAAATCAGACAGATAGATAGAAAAAAAAACATTGTGAGTGGCCAATACAACAGTTTGGAGTTTGAAACTGCAAAAGGCCCAAAGGATCATAAGACCCAGAAGAACTAAAGTGGATGAAGACAGAATTCTGTCCATGGTCAAGAAGAAGCCTTTCGTAGCCAACATTTAGCCAAGGCGAGCACACTCTTGAGATGGTATTATGAAATAAATACAGACACTTCACAATAAGGTGCCACTGTTAACATTCAAATACAGAAAGCACAGATTAAACTTTGCCAGAAAACTTTGCCAGATTCTTCGGACTGAGCAGACCAAAATGAGCTTGTTCCTTGGAGAAGGAAAGCAGCTCGTGATCCAAAACAGCTCATGATCTAAAGCATACCACATCACCTGTCAAGCATGTTGGAAGCAGCGTTATGGCTTAAGTGTGTTCGGGTCAAAATGGAAACGGTGTCACTAATGTTTATTGATGACCTGCATACCGATTACAGTAGCAGGATGAATACTGAAGTGTATAGGGCTATGCTCGCTGCTCACATTCAACCAAACTACGCCTTTTTATAGTGCAGACCGATAATGACCAAAAACATGCAGCGAAAGCTACTCAAGAGTTTCTCAAGGCAAGGAAATGGGATATTCTTCACTGGCCAAGTCAGTCCCAATAGAGCATACTTACTGTGCAAATTCATACAAAACCAGTCACAGTGGCACTTTCAGCAAGAAAAAATTCTAATTATTCTAATGTTATGTCATTAGGCAAACACATTGTCTCCTTAGTAATTGCTTCTCAGTCGTTTTGAATTGCCTCAGTGTATTACACGACTAATGGCAGCTCCAAAGCGAAGGCTGAATTCCAAATCCATTCAGATCAAGGGCACTACTTGAAGGGTGGAACAAGAGAACATAATCAGCAGAACAGAAGCTCCACTATCAGTCGTTACAGTAGGGTACTCTTTTATTTGAGTGGCAAAGCATCAAGTAATCCAGTGGGTCATCATGTAATCTTTTGTTTGTTTGTTTGTTTGTTTGGTTTTGCCTTTGAAATACAACTTGAGCGGAATAATAAACAAGAATACGGTTAGTGTGGTTAATGGAACTACCACTGTCTACTGTCATGATTGACCTCTAAACTCAAGAATTGATGACTTCTGTGTGGAAGAACTTGACTGGCCCGAACACAGAGCCCTTCCTGACCTCAACCCCATCAAGCAACTTTGGGATAAACTGGAACAGAGACTACGAACAAGACGCCTGACCTCATGAAAGGGCATGAATTTATACAGAAACACTGCAAAAGGTCATGGGTCTTGCAACAGGACAATGACCCAAAACACACAGCTAAAAACACCCAAGAATGGCTAAGAGGAAAACATTGGACTATTCTAAAGTGGCCTTCTATGAGTCCTGACCTCAATCCTATTGAGCATCTTTGGAAGGAGCTGAAACATGCTGTCTGGAAAAGGCACCCTTCAAACCGGAAACAACTGGAGCAGCTTGCTCATGAGGAGTGAGGAGGCCAAAATACCTGCAGAGAGGTGCAGAAGTCTCATCGACAGTTACAGGAATCGTTTGATTGCAGTGATTGCCTCAAAAGGTTGCGCAACAAACTATTAAGTTAGGGGTACCATTATTTTTGTCCAGGCCTGTTCCATGAGTTCATTTTTTAAAATAATTCTGTTGAAGCATGGTTGAAAAGCAACCATCTGACTTTCATTGGTTAACATTCATAGAATTCTTATTTATTATTACTTTTGTCAGATTAAAGTTATTTCTGTGACCATTGTGAGTTTTTCTTTCATTGACCGAAGGGTACCAACAATTTTGTCCACGTGTGTAGGTTCTAAGAGAGTTACTACTCATGACAAAGTAAATTTCGTGCACGTCTTAGTATAGTCCACATAAACTACTATACTCTATACTCTATATGTACTGTACAAGGCAAATTACTACTCTCTAAAGAGTAAAATAGTACTCCTTATTATATTGTACATCTAGACATATGCGAAGGTTTTACACACTATAATGTAAATTAATAAACTTTCTTGCCTTTTTTGTTTTTGTTTGTTTGTTTGTTTGCTTATCATGTTTTTGGACGATTTTCCGTGAGAATCTCAATTGCTGGCATCCTTATATCATTCCTTTTAGAAAAGGTCAGGAGGCTTTAGTAATGAGTTTCTGCTCTTGGCAGGTTATTGAGTGCTTATAATTTTTATAGCTCTGATTTGTTAATAAAATATAACCGAGATCCCTGTGTTTGATTAATGAAAAGGTTCGTTTACGTCATTAATCATAATGTATGGATTAATCAGAGTGCACCTTTAGTTGATTAAATCACGCTGGTGCTTTAGGGAGTGTTTAATCATTTGTTTTTTGGCTCTCGTGCTGTACAAAACCATTGCTAAGTGATACTAAAAGATCAACCTGCAGTGCTCCTTTGATGTTTTCGGATAAATCATGAATTCAGTGCATAATAATGTTTATCTCTGTACATCGTCTGAAAGGTATTGACCAAATATAGTTTATATATATATATATATATATATATATATATATATGCTACAGTAATGCATTCGATGTGTTATCCACACTGACTCTGATACTGTGTGAGGCACAGGCATGTGATATGTATATCAGGTCTATAGGGCTGGCAAACCTGCAGAACAGCTGACTTTAATGGACTGTGAACCTCCTCACAATGGTGGAGGGATGTGGGTTAATCTCAGCTCTGGGGCTGGCCGTCACCTGTCATTTATGGGCGCGACACGGCCAGTGCCTGCTCGCCATTTGTTACAAATCAATTTCAGCCTTCAGAGCAGAACCTCCTCCTTTCACAGAGTGCCACACTCGGCCAAGTCTGGACTGCTTCTTTCAGCCAGTGCCTGGCCTGAACCCCACTGACCATAAACACATCACTCTGTACAGAAAAAAAAAAAACGTCTCTCACAGCTACACACACTACAGAGTGAATGTCGTTATACTGTGTAGTGAAACTGCTGCATACTTTAGTGTAAATACAGTACCGTATAAAACTGCGCTTTAATGCAGGGAAAGACGGTAAACTCGTACATATGGAAAATATGATTATTGGTACAATATGGTTAACAAATATATAGTTAACATGATAACTATAATAAATTACTACATATAAATAAATTAATTAAAAAACTAATATGACAATTATGCTAAATATAGCAAGTTATTAAATTAATATTAGGGGATATGTTACACGACTAGCCAAAAATTAGCATCCGATTAGTGACTATAGGGTGAATTCAGTCAATATACTGTAGTGTAAATATCATAAACTACTGTACATCTACTCCTTACTTTAGGATGATTTTTGCTACGTTTCACAGGCTAAATACACCAACATACCTGTACTACTCACTCTCAGGTAAAAATAATAAACCTACATGTTTTATGTATGATAAGTATCGTTACTGTAGGTACTACTGGCTATTTAATAAATATGATAAATTACCACTTGCTGTAATGTAAACACTTGTTCCTGTATATAGGATAAAATATAATGAATTGCTGCTCACTATAAGGTAGATGTGGTGAATTATTGCCCAATATACAGTAAATACAGTATACCATTGTGAGTAAATACAGTAAAGTACTGTACCCCTCCCTACTATTCAATATCAGATGAATTCAGTTAAATACTACTCATAGCTTAAATATTTAAACTGTTTTTTACTAACTGTAGAGCAAACTACTTATTATAGTGTGAATACTGTAAAATGCTCCTTACCGTACTGTTGCTTAAATACTGACTGTAGAATAAATATGGTAAACTCTTACTATTTATAATGTCGATAAAACAAAATTGTTTTTTAATATAGTAAGTATGGTAAACTACAGTACTATCTGACTATACTGTAAATACAGTAAACAACATGGTGAAGGTGATAAGATATCTTACCGCTGGTGAAAATCCAGAAATGATTTTTGTGTTTGAAAGCTTTTATTGATGTATAATGTAAAAGAAAAGTCTAGCTTTTATGATACATAACAACCGTAACCATAATTACCCTGTAGGGTAATACAGTACAGGAAACGTACACTCACTATAGGGAAAATACAGTAAACTACTATTCTGTATCAAATGCGTTCAGTAAAATATAACTTTTCATAGCTTAAATACTGTATTTTTATTTGTAATTTATTTTACCGACCATAGAGCTAATACAATAAACTAACACTACTTTGCTATATGATAAATATGATGCATCACCACTTACTATAGGATAAATACAGTAAATTACTACTTGTCGTAGGGTAAATACAGTGAAGTACGGTAACACTTACAGTAATATAGGCCACATACGGTGAACTACTGCTCACTATAGGGTGATACAGTTTATTACCACTCACTATAGGCCAAATAAAGCAGACCACTACTCACTATAGGGTCAAAGCAAAACACTACTAGGATAAATATGCTGAGTTACCACACACTACAGGATAAATGCATTAAATTGCATCTTAGTACAGGGTAAATACTGTACATCAGCCTACAATTTTCACTATAGAGCAAATACAGTAAACTAATACTCAGCATAGAGTAAATGCAATAAACCACCATTCACTACAGGATAAATATGGTGAATTACCCCTGAGTTCAGGGCAAATACAATGAACTCACTTTAGCATAAATACAGTAAACTACTATTCAATATCAGATGAATTCACAGTTAAATACTACTCATACTGTAGCTTAAATACTGTAGTTTTTTTTTTTTTTTTACTGTAGAGCAAATACAGCAAACTACTAGTAGTGAACGAATACTTATTATAGTGTGAATACTGTAAAATGCTCCTTACTGTACTGTTGCTTAAATACTGTGACTATTTATAAAACAGTGATAAACTCTTAATATTTATAATGTGAATAAAAAATATTTAATATAGTAAATATGGTAAACTACTATCTGACTATACTGTAAATATAGTAAACAACATAGTAAAGGTGCAATATCTTACCGCTGGTGAAAATCCAGAAATGATTTTTGTGTTTTATTGATGTATAATGTAAAAGAAAAGTCTAGCTTTAATGATACATAACAACCATACCCATAATTACCCTGTAGGGTAATACAGTACAGGAAATGTACACTCACTATGGGGAAAATACAGTAAACTACTATTCAATGTGAGATGAATTCAGTTAAATACTACTCATAGCTTAAGTACTGTTTTTTTATTTATCTATTTTTTTTTATTTTTTACTAACTGTAGAGCAAATGCAATAAACTACTAGTAGTGAACGACTACTTATTATAGTGTGAATACTGTAAAATGCTCCTTACTGTACTGTTGCTTAAATACTGTGACTATTTATAAAATAGTGATAAACTCTTACTATTTATAATGTGAATAAAAAATCATTTAATATGTAAATATGTTAAACTATTATCTGACTATACTGTAAATATAGTAAACATCATGGTAAAGGTGCAATATCTTACAATATCTGGTGAAAATCCAGAAATGATTTTTGTGTTTGAAAGCTTTTATTGATGTATAATGTAAAAGAAAAGTCTAGCTTTTATGATACATAACAACCGTAACCATAATTACCCTGTAGGGTAATACAGTACAGGAAACGTACACTCACTATAGGGAAAATACAGTAAACTACTATTCTGTATCAAATGCATTCAGTAAAATATAACTTCTCATAGCTTAAATACTGTATTTTTATTTGTAATTTATTTTACCTACCATAGAGCTAATACAATAAACTAACACTACTTTGGTATACGATAAATATGATGCATCACCACTTACTATACAGTAGGATAAATACAGTAAACTAATACTCAACATAGAGTAAATGCAATAAACCTCCATTCACTACAGGATAAATATGGTGAATTACCGCTAAGTTCAGGGCAAATACAATGAACTCACTTTAGCGTAAACACAGTAAACTACTATTCAATATCAGATGAATTCACAGTTAAATACTACTCGTAGCTTAAATACTGTTTTTTTATTAATTTCTTACAAACTGTAGAGCAAATGCAATAAACTACTAGTAGTGAACTACTACTTATTATAGTGTGAATACTGTTCAAAAATGCTCTGTAGAATAAATATGGTAAACTCTTACTATTTATAATGTCAATAAAACAAACCAAAAAAAAAAAACTATTTAATATAGTAACTATGGTAAACTACAGCACTACCTGACTATACTGTAAATAAATACAGTAAACACCATGGTAAAGATGATAAGATACTGCAATATCTTACCGCTGGTGAAAATCCAGCAATGGTTTTTGTGTTTGAAAGCTTTTATTGATGTATAATTTAAAAGAAAAGTCTAGCTTTTATGATACATAACACCCATAACTCTGGAGTAGCCACTCTGTGACAGATGGAAGTCTGTTTTTCATGTTAGCTATAAGAATGTTTTGTTTACGTAGCTAGCTGGCGTATTCAGATTTCCTGAGATTTTTATGGAAAGTAACAAGCTGTGCATTCTCTCTCTCTCTCTCTCTCTCTCCATCGTTCCACAGAGTGTATCATTTCATAAGACATATAAAACAACATATGCTTATTGAGATGATTCCGTCTCACGCCCACTCTGTGCACATTCTCTCGACAGAGCCGCGGTTAATTCCTATGATATTTCCCCTGATTAAAATGCGCTCGCCCGCCGATCTTCTCCTGATACGGCCGAAGACAGAGGCGAACTATATGAGCTTTAAAGGTTATGCACAGTCACTTCAGCATGGAGCCGCATGCCAGAATCGAGGCTGCGTGTCACTCCATGAATGAGCTTCTCAGCCATCTGCAAAGGTGGGTTATGATATATCGAGGCTTGGAGTTATCAAGGTGGGGCCGGTCCTTTTCATTGATTCTCCGGCTGCTGAATTAAGTGTCCCATAAATCTCCGTGCCGCAGCGCTGCAGAGTCAACACGCGGCAAGAGAGGGGGAAAGAGCTTGCGCTTTGGTATAACTCACCCCGAAAGTCTCTCTTTCTCGTGGCTAATGCGTATTCATTCTGTAATTATGAGCGCGAAGGGGCCGGAAGGCAGCCACGAGGGCTGGGAGAAAATGTGTCTTTGATATTATCAAGTCGAGGGCAGGAACATTTAGAGGATTTTTCTCCCATCGCCCAAAAATAAAAAATTCAGCTCTAGGTAAGAAGCAGGTGGTAATGAGGACTGCGCTTGCGGAATTTCTTTCTTTACTTTTTATCTTTTATTGCATGTACAGCCATTGGACAGTATAAAATTTTATTATACACACACATTATTCTGTATACATACTGATGTTCTACTGTATACATCGCGAATCGGCATCTCCATCTGCTTATCTGTTTTCAGTGAGAGATTTCACAAACTTTTCATAATCTTATGACGTACTGCTCGTACGTACCCCGTCCAAGGGGATGAAAACATTAACCTGCTGTCAAGACGGCGACGCGGATCCATATGCAAAGAATCATCATCGATATTTATAGCGGCAGTCAAGACACAGGGTGAACGCGGGGAAATCAATGATCGTAAACCAAAGAGCAGCCCGACATCAAACACTGCGGATGCTATAAACAGGAAACAAAACAAGGGTCCGGACTAGGAAAGGAACTATTTATATCGCTAATAAAACAAGGCACACAGTGCATAAACAATCCTCCTGGAAAAGAAATGAGGAGCAAATTGTGTTTAAAGAGTAATGAACGAATGATAATTAATCGCCGGGAATCACAGATGACGTGGCATTGCAAAGTGCAACGTTTCAACACAAATTCAACAGGGAAACCTTGGGGGTCCTGTGAGACGTACAGTATGTTAACTTGTAAAATATGGAACCTTAACGTTTATAAAAATAATAGTTATGATAATGACAGAGAAGCAATGACCTTACATGGACACTGGGCTTAAACTGCCGCAGATTATAGTGGTAAAACCGCGCCAAAATTAGATTAGATGTAATTTACGTCAAGAAAGTGGCATTGGACTTTTTCGACTTGGCTCAATTCTATACAAGAGGTGTTCAAATCAAATTGGGACTGCTGAGTATGATATCGTTTCTAGGGTTTCACTAGTGCCTGGATTTTTTTCTCCTGCTTCACTTCTGAAACTTCATGTCGGCCTCCCAGGAACTCCTTTAATGGACAAACACGTTGAAATAGCCTGGAGTGAGGTAAGACTGTACGGAGGAGGCGGCGGTAACTCCTAGCCAAGTTCCTGTAATGTGCAAGTGGTGATGGTGAATGGTTGTGTGTACAGTTCCCACAGACAGAAGATGCATCTCTTCTGCAAGTTGGGAACGAGTTATCGGTCGATTCTCAAGGCTCAGGTGGTCCTCTCACTGAACCTTCGCAGGAACGAGTGCATGTGCACCAAGCCACCTCATCCGAGATCATCATTCACCGACATACAGAACTGTACGGCCTTCTTTAAGATGCTTGCACAAATGTTCAAGTGTTTTACTGAGATGAAGAGTCTCATCAATGTACTGGTTTGACTTGATCACCTCTTTTAAACTGTATAACCATCTTTGTTATTTACTTTTTTTTTAAATTATTGTAAAAGTATAATTGACACTAAGCCAAGTCGCCGCCATACAGTATGTTTCATGACCTATTCTATGATTAATATTAAATGACTAACCTAGGCTTAAGGATCGATTTTAATCCACTCGGCTCAACCAATCAATCAACCAATCAATCAATCAATCAATCAATCAATCAAACTACATTTAGCTTGTCAGACTTCACGTAACATATTAGTTTGCAATAGTGCAAGTAAATGTTTTTTGTTTGTTTGTTTGTTTGTTTGTTTGTTTGTTTTTAATTATAGCTTTGATTGATTAAAATCAGTGACTATATTACAGTCAGGAACTGCAGAACTTAAAAATCGAATTAATACGTAACCATTTTTTTCCCCTACTTTATGATTGTTGTTAATGTACTCCTCATTGATTTTTTATTTTTTTTTCATGGACATGACGATGAAGCAGAAACATTTCTGAGTTCACAGTATTGGTATTTGAAACCAGAACTCCCGATGGTAATTTACCGTAACTTTCATACAAATGGTATTGCATCATTTGTGGGTCGCGCGGAGGGCCTGGGTATTTTGCTATCAGGCATAACAGCAGCGTCCCAGCAGGGATCCGACTCCAGAATGAACAGCCCAGTGATTACCAGTCCAAAGAAAGCACACACCCTTGAGCTATCTGTCACCCGTAAATCCGTTTAAAATTTCATGCCTGACTCAAGCTAAAAACCAGTTGTTGTTGCTTTTACTGCTAGCATTACATCAGATCCCCCCCCCACCCCGCCCACAAAAAAATAGATAGATAGAAAGAAAGAATAGTGACCCATCAAGCGTGGAGTCATGTATCACTACTGATGATAAATGTCACATTTAGCTTCACTTATTTCCCAGCTATAGCACAGTTTGCCTCTGACTTAAGCGAAGACGAGCAGGAAGACCGAGTGGCTGCTTATTTTCAGCTCAGCTCTATCTGTTCAGCTCAGCATCTACTGTGAGGCTGGCAGTTAATCTGCCCCTTCAAATCAATAGACCATAAAGAGCAACGTAAATGAGCTCCGTTCGCCGGACGTGATCTGGCAAAACATCCTCCCAGATGAAGGGGACAATGTAAACCGCATCGGCGGTTTAAAAATATTGACGTGCGTAAAGGGGGTAATAAGTGGCGTGCTTCCAGGGCATGTCTTGATATCTTGATTGCTTGATTGACAAAAACATCTTTGTGGCTTGTACAAACGACATTTTTTATTTATATATAGACTACATGCTACATGCTAGAGGTAGCAGTAGCGGGATCGGCCCCATCGTATGTTCCCAGGATCCTATGAGTCTTGCATTTATTTTTTTTTTGCTTTAAATTCTTTCTCGTGACCTCCAAACCATTATAAAGTGAGAACTATTCGTTTCGTCGTGTTTAAATAGTTTTGTAAACTCATTTCAAATTTAAATTTTATTTGTCACATACACAGTCATACACAGTCACGATATGCAGTGAAATGCTTATATTTCAAGAAAATAAACTGAATAATTTATTATCCGTTTCGCTTCCCACCTTAGGGTCTGTGTGCATGTTCTCCCCGTGCTTATAGAGTTTCCTCCCCCAGTCCAAACACATGCAGATTAGGCTAAATATTGTTCCCAAATTGCCAGTAGTGTGTGAATGCGTGTGTGAATGTTGACCAGAGGTCCTACCATCGTTGTAAAATGGGAATAAATACAATGATCACCACTGGCCTCCATGGCCCCTAGATGGACTACAGATGGATGGATAAAAACTGGATAATATTCACTAAATGTTTCATCTCAAAATGGGTCATGTTGGTCTCAAACAGGGGACAAATGACCTAGGGAACATAGAACCGTGGGGACATGGGTACTCTCCCACAGAGGCTAGCAGTAACTTTGACAGAATAATACAATATACTGTATACACAAAAATAAGTTTAAAAAAAACATGCACTGGTTGCATAACTGATTGAATAAGAAAGCAATATTATGTTAAAAATTAAAGACATTAATAAAATTACAAAACAGAATTTCTCAACTAGAACTGTACTGTACTGAACGGTACCGGATGTTAGGATGAAATGAAAAGTGTATGAGTTTATGTCCGGAGTTTGAAAACAGTTTAGCTCCGCTTTTAGTCGCTAAGTCGCTTTAGTTTTTTGTCGCTAAGAAGATAAACGCTTGAAGTGGTAGAGAGCTGCCTTTTTTTCCAGGTAGCTTTTGGTTATTTCCTCATTTAAATAGAAAATAAAAAGAAAAAAGAAAAAAACTCATTACAAATGAGTTTATTAGCAAATTAGCCAAATTAGCAAATCCGAAAACAAAATAACAAAACCCGAAACTAATTGTTATTTTGTTTTGGGTTTTGTTCATTTGTATTGCACTTCTCGGCCAGTCAGATACGAACCGGAAAAGGTAGGTATAGTTTGCGAATGAAATTCTTACCGCTGATTGGACGAGACACCTGTCACTCAAGATAAACAGGAAGTAGGAAATTGTGTCTCTAACTTTGTTTCTTGTGTGTTCTGCTTCATTTTAAAACAATTTTTTCGGTGTGCAAAACTAAGAAAATAATAAAATTTTTCATTAGAAAGCAAGGAAATTGAATTTATCCAAAGTTACTTTGAGGACGGACATTCGCATGCCGTGATTTTGGATGTGCTGATGACATATCACGGTATAAAGATTAGTTTGCGAACTGCTGTGTCTCTTTTAAAAGAAAAAAAAAATTCCACAAGAACTGCAAAAATTTGCCAGACCGCCATATTTGAAACCACAATAAGGACAGTACATGTTTGCACATTCATACACACACGAATCTACCGCCGCTACAGTACTTCCTGTATATCTTGAGTGACAGATGTCTCGTCCAATCAGCGGTAAGAATTTCATTCGCAAACTATACCTACCTTTTCCGGTTCGTTTCTGAACGGCCGAGAGGTGCAAGCCAAATTAACAAAACCCAAAACTAAATAAATAATTAGTTTTGGGTTTTGTTATTTTGTTTTTGAATTTGTTATTTTGTTTTCATTTTGTTAAGTTGTTTTGCACTTCTCGGCCACCATAGTGTTGGGCTCACAGCATACAATCATGTTGTACTTTTATATTATATTATATTATATTACATTATATTATATTATATTATATTATATTATATTATATTATAGAGCAGTTAATGTAGTTCTGACCAAGTAATCTGATCGGACAAGAGGTTTTCCACGAGTGATGATAATAGCCGGTAACAGCACTGGGACGTTTAATTATTTGTATCACTCTGTGTCTCTGGTGTAATAATGATATTAATAATAGTGACGTTAATAACACTAACTCCACAACATGGGGATTAAAAAACAAACCCACATTTAAAACCAGTCACAGAATCGCTTTGAATAAGAAAACACATGAGAACGTTGTCACCTTAAATAACTCCGTCTCTGGATTGCCTCTGTGTTGTTCTACGTATACTTTGTTTAAGATGAGCTTTTTATTTGTTATCTTCTAACACAAGGCTGAATTCCAAATCCTTCTCTAATCCCTGATCAAGTGCACTACTTGTTGTGTGGAACAAGGGACTCTACACCCTATATAGTGCACCAGCTTTCCATACAGTATAATGCTATTTGGGATTTATCCCCAGATCTAATTACAATACACTAAATGTCGGTCGCCAGCTCCACCGGTCACGGTTAGTTAGTTCCGGAAGGATATGTGTTGGTGGAGCAAAATAATTGGTTCAATTAAAAAACATCACAATCTGTTCATAATAAATGGTGGTTGTGGAACTGTTGCATACTGTAAAAGCAACATCACACTCGGGGTCGTGCCGTTGTTCTGGATATCAGCACTCTGTGCAGACTGGTGCATGGAGATAATGAATTTGAAACAGAAGCGAATGTAGAGACAATACAGCGTGTACTTGTGGAAAAAGAAAAAAAATCTAAACGTCTTCTAATTGCTTTAAGGATTAGCCCAAGCCATGTTCTCTCTCTCTCTCTCTCTCTCTCTCTCTCTCTCTATTTCTTTTAAAGCAAGTCCTTTTTTGTTCTTTTTTCCTCAAACCCGACATGCCTGGTGTTTTTCATCTCCTTTGGATTTATATCTTTAAGTGATTTGATTATTATAAATGTTTTTTATTTCCCTTGGACTATGAGAGAGCTATCTTGGATGCATTTAAGGAACAGATGTATTTAATAATTTAATTGGTATGATTAATTAATGATGCAGTTCTTTAATCACAAAAATAATAGGTCATTTTGTTGAGTGCTTTTATGTGTGTGTGTATGTGTGTGTGTGTGTATGTGTGTGAGAGAGAGAGAGAGAGATTGACAGCTCTAATAGCACTGATTCAACACTAAACGCATCCAGGCTTGATTAATTAGTAATTTATTTCTTTAATCACAAAAAAATAGGGTCAGATTTTGGTGTGCGCGCACAGGCGCATGTGTGTGTGTGAGTGATTGAAATCTCTAAAAGCACCGGATCAACTTGGAATGTATGCATTCTTTCCAACTGTTCGACTTTACAGAGGTATCTGTGTCCTTCTTCAGCATAGCACATGTCTCTGGTTATTTATATATTAATTCCTCTTTTTCGTGCCGAGTCTAATTTTCTCATCCTGGTTCTTTTTTTTCTTCCCCCAAATATGTTTCCAGGTACTTTACAGTCCCGGCTGGAATATTGACCATTCTCCCAGGTATAATTAAAAGATTTCCATCAGGCGACGGACGATAAGTACGTGGCAAATGAAAACAAATGGTCTTACGGAGAAGCTATTTACTAGACCCACGATTAGTTCCGGTTCTTCGGACGTGTGCGCTGAAACCGGCGTTTGAGCGAAAACAAGTTCGTTCCTGTTTGCGCACTGTAAGTGGCCCTCAATAAAAAAAAATGTTATTTCGCTCCTGCCAATTTTCCCAGCGAGCATCATTTAGCTTTCCATGCCGTGTGGCTTCACAATAGCTGAAAACGAAGAGCCTTTGGAGAGCACTTCACCCGGGCCAGAGCATTTGCATAAGGCATCACGGCAGAAAATGGAGTAACGTTCCACTAAGGAGCTCGGAGGAGGAGGTCACCGCTTTCCACGCAACACTCACGGGTGAGGAATGGTGTTGATTGCTTTGCTCCTGCTACGAGATGATAAAATTTCAACAAATTTAACAGTCCGTGTGCTCCGCTCCGCTTCCTGGATAAACCTCCAGAGGAAACCTCAGGATTCGTAAATGCGATTGGTTAGAGGTTGTTGCTCAGGCACTGCTCTATGGTTAATATTAACGTCTTCATCTTAATAAGATGTTTCTATGGCAACACCTTACACTGCGACTAAGACGTATGTGGATATGGTGAAGTTTTGGGTCATTCGTGAATAAATAAAAAGTTACAGTATAAGAGGAAGCGTCACTCCATCACATCGTTGATGCTTTTCCTGAAAGAGCACACCCACACGTCTTTTCTTCCTTTATTGTTCTTCAGTCTTGTGCTCATTAGAATAAAAAAAAGACTGCATTTTTCATCTCAAAACCAGACATGTTTTTTTTTTGTTTTTTTTTGCCTTTTCCCTTTGGATTGCGCATCGTCATGTTAATTAATTTAAACACACAGCCTAATTTATCTCACTAGTCCTTCCCCTTCTGTCGAGCACTGCGCACTGCCGTTCATGTTAGTGTAGGATTATATACTGTACACTCCACTGCTTTCTCAAACATGTCTGTTTTTAAACCTAATGAAAGAAAAATATATAATTTTTTTATTTGTTTTTTTTTTTTTTCAGTCTATAGAAAAGTCATTTTTAAAACATGTAAATAAACGTTTTTAATAAACTCAAGGAGCATTTTCATAAAGTACAGTACTGTATGTCAGACCTGGAAGGTAAACATGTAATCAGTCATGTGATCACCTGAAACATTAATAAAGTGAGCACCAATAATTGAAAGAAATGAATCATAAGAAGATAAAAAAGAAAAAGAAACAGAATGAATAACAAATATTGTAATATTCAACAATAATAATAATAATAATAATAATAATAATAATAATCATTATTATTATACAATATACTGGACAATTTACATTTCATACAATACAAATTGAATTTTTGTTTGTTTGTTTGTTTGTTTTTGTTTTGTTTTTTAAAGCAAACAAATCACTTTCACTCACTCACTCATCGTCTATTTGCTTTATCCTGTATTCAGGTTTGCAGGGGGTCAGGAGCCAATCCCAGGAGACTTAGAGCACAAGGTAGGATACACCAAGGACAGGGTGTCAATCCATGCCACACACATGCAGTACACACACTCACACCCTCATTCACACACTCCGGGTCATTTGGGAATGCCAGTTAGCCTAATCAGCAAGTCTATGGACTGTTGGAGGAAACCAGAGTACCCAAAGGAAACCCACCAAGCACGGCGAGAACATGCAAAGACCTCGAGGCGGGAATCGAACCTGGCCAGGAATCAAACCCGGACCCTGGAGGTGCAAGGCGACATTAATCAATATTTGAAAATCCACACATAAAATAAATGACTAATGAGATTAAATTGATCATATTAAAGTGAAGGATTTATTAAAATACTGTATACAAATCATTTAAAAAGTCTTATGTAAAAAAAAAAAAAAAAACAATTATGGAAAAGCTATAAAATCTGTATACTGTATGGCATGTAAAAAATTAGGGTTTAAAATTATTAAAATGCAAAAGTAAAGTAACATATCTTAAGACTAGCAAAAATAAATGACTCATAAAAAAAAAAGATGTGAAAAAAATGAATAATGTTGAAAAATCCATGTGAAAATGAAATTACATGAAAATACATGAGTCATGGTTAAACCTGTGTGTGAAGAATCAATTGAGTGAAAATATGCAGTAAGAATAACTTCAATAAATCATGTGAGTATTAAAACAGGTTCACTTTGATTTAAATGTCTAAAAGTGAAAATTTCCGGAGATAGACACACACACACACACACACACACACACACACACGCTATACTGTATACTGCGTAACAGAATGTTTACAGGGAAACATAGATTTAAAAATTAGGGAAATGAGAATGAAATGTGTGAGGAAAATATGTACGAATCAAACTGATCAGATTGCCCCTGATGAGCGTGCTAAGGGCGACAGTAACAAGGAAAAACTCCCTGAATATTAATTCCCTCAATATACTGTACGTTAGGGAGAGATTTTTTTTTTTAATTATTATTTATTTATTTATTTATTATTTTATTTTTTTTTATTTTACAATAATTCCCTAAGCAACGTCTGAGGTGAGGAAACACATGCACATCTTGCACCAAAGCCGACTCGTTCATTTTAAATGAATTTTAATGCTTCGAATACTCCCTAACTTTGGCAACTATGTTGAGTCGTACCTTTGTATAGAGGAAGACAAATACTCTACCAACAAGTGCAATCTGAGCCCCCTACAGTACTGTATGTCTGGTAATAAAAAAAGTTACGGCCAATTTTGCATGACTTTCGGTACGGCACTCGCATATACTGTATAGTATATAATGACAGGACCAGGATTAATCCAGCGTGAGGGTGTTCACCAGCTGTCGAGAGCGAGGAAATGGTGCACAGTAGGTGGGCGAGAGTGCTTTAAACAGTGCCTAATATCCATCCTGTGCCAGATTAAATCATGGTAATGAATGAGCTTTTCATGTTCAATTTCCTGACGTAATATAAAACTTCAAAGGACTCGATTCCACACCTCTGAGTGAAGCACCTGCGACCGGCCCCTTCTTCTGCCGAGGAGCTTCATTCGCTTCAGAGGCGTCCCACTGCCCGAGCATATCAATGCCATCAAAAGCTCCATTTATTGTACTTACCCAATTAAATTGAGTTGTAATTCATGTCCTTGGGCAAAGAAAGGAATTCATCAGCTGGGATGAATTTTCCATGCTAGACTTCCTTTCAAAGAGGCGTTCCTGCCCGCAAGTCTGGATACAACCGAGTTCCTTTATACTGATGATTAAACCCAACGATGTGCTCCCAACCATCTCATTCTCTTTAATGGATAATAATAGCTTATAACGAATCACCTCATATTTCTTCCTCCTGGCTGTTTTTAATTATTCGTTCTGTATATATATATATATATA
>QMIH01000057.1:433573-453081 GCA_003987875.1 Clarias batrachus
ACAAATTACACAAATCGTACCATATTAAAGAATCCCGGAACTGAAATGGACTTTTCAGGTGCAATCATGTAATGAATCTACATGAAATATTCGAGTAGTTTGGGACAATTTGTATAGTTTGAGAAATGATTTGCCAATAAATATACAGTACAGACCAAAACGTTTGGACACACCTTCTCATTCAAAGAGTTTGAATTTGTATTATGGCAAGAAAAAAGCAGCTAATTAAAGAAAAACCATCATTACTTTAAGAAATGAAGGTCAGTCAGTCGGAAAAATTGGTAAAACTTTGAAAGTGTCCCCAAGTGCAGTCACAAAAAGCATCAAGCGCTACAAAGAAACTGGCTGACATGCGGACCGGCCCAGGAAAGGAAGACCAAGAGTCACCTCTGCTGCGGAGGAGAAGTTCATCCGAGTCACCAGCCTCAGAAATCGGCGGTTAACAGCAGCTCAGATCAGAGAGCAGGTCAATGCCACACAGAGTTCTAGCAGCAGACACATCTCTAGAACAACTGTTAAGAGGAGACTGTGTGAATCAGGCCTTCATGCTAGAATATCTGCTAGGAAACCACTGCTAAGGACAGACAACAAGCAGAAGAGACGCGTTTGGGCTAAAGAACACAATAAAGAACACAAGAAAGAAAACTCGCTGAATGAGAAGGGGTGTCCAAACTTTTGCTCTGTACTGTATATATGAGTCTTCCAAGAAGGACACTTTGTCAGCTTTTTCACCCACCCCCTTTTTTTTAAAAAATAAAATAATGAATAACGGCCCTCGCGTTGAGTCAGAATCACGTGAATCTGCCACGTTTCTTCCATCACTTAATGATCCTGGATGTGTTTAGAAAGTCTTCATGACAGTAGGGTTTTTTTGGAGTATTCACACTACAACCCTCAAGAAAAAAGGGGGTATGCACTGTACAGTACAGTATATCAAAATCACGTATTTCAATATCAATAAGATTATCTCAATACCATATGATCCCCATTCAATCAGTTAGACCCTGCGGAAGTCCAATGGGAGTAAATATTTACGCCATACACTACAGTGTACAGTATCAGTCCTGTGTACTGGTTGGTCCAGTCTATAAGGAACGCATCTAAGTTGTAAATAGTCCAAGTTGTAGGTTATAATTAACTGTAAATCTGTGTCCCTAGGAGATGAAGCCAAAGTCGTTTAAGTCTGTTGTGGAGGATTAGCCGCTCGATAGCTGTCTGTCAGCCACCCGAGCTTGCTTTGGATGCAAACAGTTCAATATCCAGTCATGTTTTTCTAACTGTCAGTCACTCTGCTGACATTCACACAAGCATGGAGTGCCAAAGATTTGTGTGTGTGTGTGTGTGTGTGTGTGTGTGATTTCTTTAAGATTATTTGATTTGTTTGTTTGTGTTTTAAACATGATAGTGTTAGAATGGTCACACAAGGGTTAACAAAGTCAACCGCAAACAATTAACATAATCAAGTACTACAGTACCTAAAGTGTACTGTATGCTGCCCTCGCATGCGGTCCTCACGAGATAAAGTTGTTGATAAAACTGTAAATTTTTCATTTTTCAAACATATGATGAATATGCAGTAAATTCTGGAGCCACCCTACTGTAACTGTCTCATCTTTTGGCACATTGATTAGATTAAATAAAAGAAATGGGAGCCATTTTTATTGTACTGCGACAAGCTGCAAAGTGCCTAAAGATATCATTTAAAGATTGGTTGTTTATCTCACAACCTCAGCAATGACCTCATTTCCCCTCTCGTCTGTTCCAAGCATCACCGGTATACTGTACTAATCACCGGCCTGATCATCTGTCATCATCTGCACCTGTTTCTCACTGGTTCATGATGTAAGCTAGATGTTTGTCTGTTTTTTTTTGTTGTGCTTGAATGATTCACAGATCACTGCCTGGCTTAACAAGCAAAAGACATTCCTCTGAAACTGCTCAGGTTCGAGGGACTGAACTGAAAGCGAGAGCCATAAAAGTCCTGCAGGAAGTGTAAAGTATTAAGAAATAAAGGGGGCTCAAAACTTTTGCACAATATTGCGTATACATCTAAAACAACAACAAAAACAGGACAATCATCTTTCGACAATCCTGAGCCTGTGGGTTTCCACCTGGTGTATTCCTGCCTCCTGGATTCAGCAGGAACATGAGCATGATCAAGCAGCTACTAAAGATCATAGCTCCAGGGTTCCTGGTTTGATCCTGAGCTTGGATTACTGTCTGTGTAGAGCTCAATCTCTCTGAAGATTTCCTCCTGATCCTTTGATTTTCTCCAATTTCCTAAACACGATCGATTGCATGGGGTTGACTATAGTGTTTGAATATGTCTGGTGCCCTGTCATGGATGGATGGATGGGTTTCCACAGCAAAGACTAAAATAAATGAATGAATAAATTCATCCACGTTGCACATTAACAAAAGAAATTATGATCACATAATAAACAGACAGGCCATAACATTGACACCACTGCCAGGGATCTGAACAACATTGACCGCCAACTATACACCGGTGACAGGAGATCATTTATGTCGGGGTTGAGGGCAGCAAAGGCCATTGCAGCACGAATCACTGAAAGAAGTCAGAGCTGGCCATGATAGAAACAGAAGACCCAGTGCACCGCGGCCTGCCGAGCGCAGGAGCCCAAGGCCGGCTTCCAAACTCCCCGGATCCCAATCCAATCAAGCACCCATGGGATGCATCGGACAAACAAGTCCAGACCTACAGCTCCAAAAGGATCCGTTGCCAACATCCTGGGGCGAGACACCACGGTGCACCGCCAGAGGGACTGTGGATCCAGCCCCTAGGGGTCAGTACTGCCCCACTGGCACAAGGGGAACCCAAATCCTACAGTAGGTGGGTTTAATGTTACAGCAGATCGGTGTATCTTATAGACATACTGTATATTACGGAATTGTATCCAGTGGTAATTAGTTCAGAGTGGGAAAGACTCACAGGAGCAGAACAGAAGTCAAGGGGTTAAAAATAAATAAATAAATAAATAAATGTTCTGGTCAGCGATGTGAAGCTTCTCACTCACAATCCTTCCACGTTGATTTCCCGCTAGATTTGGGATTATCAGTTCCGTGCAGGCAAATCCCCCGTCTGATGTCGCTTTGCCACATCTGGACTAAAGGCTTTGTATTTATAATGCTTTCCAATCCAGCGTCTCTGAGGCTTCTGAGGGTATAAATTAAAAATTTTTGCACCTTAACCCGGTATAAGGTTTAAAAGCTGTTGAATGAGGAAAGGTCAAAAACGTAAACGACTACTTAAATAGAATAAATGGCCTACCAGTGGCGTGCAGGAAAGAAACAAAGGAAATAAAACATTAGGTGATTCAGATATTAATAGTTATATTAGTTGAGTGCAAAAGTTTGAACCCCCCCCCCCTCTTGTTTGTGCATGGATTTGCGCTAAAACAATATTTTTGTTGAAAAAATATTTTCAGAACTCTATATGGTGTTGAACATCCTGTGCTACACTGAATAAGTTCACAAACATAAAAGCACCATGTCCCCAAAAAATACCACCCCCCCCCAAAAAAAAATATCCATCCAAACACCGGTATGGCGCACCAGGAGCTGGAAGTGAGGCATCATGGTAGTTATTAGGCTCCGTGTTTATGTCACAGGCCACAATGAGGACGGATGAGAGCCCCGGCTCCACCCCATCCATTCGCCCATGGGGGTCGGCTGAGTTGGGAAATGGCAGCCGATGACAATATCTCTATTAGGAGTGATGGAGAGTGTGTCAGGGCCGGAGCTTTATTAACGGCTGGGCTGCTCTGCGGCGGCACGCTGGCGGGTGAGTAATGCCACTCAGCCAGGCTCCCTACACCTTTAAAGCACCCCTACACCCTGCTGCTTTAATTTCCAGGAAAGGCAGAAGGTCATCCGTTATGATTCGTATCAAAATATAGTTATAAATGATTCCTTTCAATTACCAGCATCCTTCAGGAGCATACGGTAAAAAGCATACAGCTAAAAAGGTAGGAGGATTTACAGCCGAAAAGAGTCTCGACTTAATGAAATCATCGAGCGTCCTGCTTCCGCGTGACATATAGTTTAACTAATAGACTTACCTGGGAAAATACCACCGGACACAGGGACTGGGATAACTTTCAGTGATAACTGTATTCATATTTCACGCGGTGACCAAGCGAGCAGGAGACCTGTCAATCAGGAGAGCTCCGGAACTCTCCGCTGACATTCAGTGACCTTTTCACATTTTCTCTAGAGATGGAAAAGAATAAATCACATACGCACATACGCACGCACGCACACACACACACACACACACACTGCACTGACCCAGAACTCATAAGGCCAAAGACGAAGGACGGACTGGTACAGATTCATCACCTTGCTTCTATGCAAATCGATTATGGCACCCTCCGTCTGCCAAACGCAAGCTTGACATTTGAAATTAGGGATGGATTGAGCCGTGAAAAAGGACATCGTAAACAAAGATTAAAACGCAAATTGCGCATCACGCGATCGCAGAGGTCGTGCAATTATACTTTACAGAAAAATAAATAAATAAATAAATAAAATCCTATATACAGTAAATTTAGTCATTTATTCTATGCAGCTGTTTGGAACTTATCGAATGAAACCTCGTTCCCTGAACCCTGTCTAGTCCTTACTTTTAATCTGCTTAAATGATCAGACCTTCACTGCCTTGTTTATGCTCAGAGCCTTGTCATCTCCAAGGTTCCCTTTTCTAATCTGTGTCCTAGAGGAAAGAAGAAGGGAAAAAAAAAAAAAAAATTAAAAACCCCAACAACAACAACATAAAACATAAAAGCCTTATCTATTTCAGCCCATTTTCCCCTTATTTCGGTTCTCGTAATCTGCCATGACGTGAGTTTGTCCTTAATGTGATGCTCTCAGCTACAGCGTTGGCGCTGATAATAAAAGGTTGCAGGTAAAAGATGGGCGAGTTGGACGACTGTGAAGGTTACACCGTTGATATAGCACCTTTTCTGGGTTTGCTGTAAACAGCGTGAATAATCGGCCGGGCTGACGGCTTGGGGTGTAGTTTACAGCACCTTACCTGCATGCTAGAAAAATAATGCACTTTTTTTTCCCCCCCTTTTTTTCTTTATAAGCAGCACGGTCAGTTTGGGAATGGGATTGTTTCAGCGGTTGGACCGGTTCCCTCTCATTAGCGCTAATGACTGGAACCGGCTGTATGAAACATGAACAGATGACCAGTGATTAATGATGATCTCTTGCTCCGAGCTCTGAGTGTATGTGTGTGTGTGGAAAGGTCAAGGTTGCTTTTACGCTGAGAGTGCAGCGCACGCACATACAAAAGAAAACAGTAGGCGGATTTAAACGCACCCTCACATCTAGGTGGAATTCGGAAATCCTGTGGATCTCTGGTTATGACTTTAACCCGATCTTAATCCATGCAGGGAAAAAGACATTAATACAGAATTGCTCACACCATCACAAGATCTCACACCAGCACAGAGGGAGCAAACTGGATGCATCTCTAACACCCCAATCTATATTTTGACGTCGCTCATACAATTCAATTAAGATAAGATTAGATAAACCTTTATTGTCCCACCAAGGTTGAAATTCACAGTTACAGAAGAAACAGAGAAGAAGAAAGAGAAGGAGGGAAAAGAATTATGTTTTTTTGTTGTTTGTTTGTTTTTTTTACACTGTACACAACGAATAGTCTCTAGACAATAAACAAATCTGATATCAGGACTGTTTGTACAGACCTACAGCAGAAGGGAGGAACTACAGTACCTACCATATGATAACGCTCCGTCACATAGTGTACCTTGGATGAAGCAGTCTAACCAGATCTTGGCAACTTGACAACTGGAAATCTCCAACATCCTGGGTTTAATCCCAATCCCTGGTTACTGCACAGCTCCCCATGTGTTCGTGTAGGTTTCCACCAGAAAACAACATCCTAAAAAGCATGCTAGCAGGTGAGCTGGTTATGCCAAATTAGTGTTTGTGTCTGGTGTCCTTAAATCAATGCATGATTCTCCAGAACACTGCGGTTCCATACAGCTAGAGTCTTTTGGTTCAGATTCCGTCTCATGTCTTGAGGTTCAGGTCAGGGTCTCAAACCCCGCAACCCAAAACATACCATACTGTATGTTTGAATCCCTTCCTGCCATTGAGTCAATTCAGAGTTGAATCACTTTCTGTGTGCGCCTGAGTAAAAAGAAAAAAGAAAAAAAGAAAGAAAAATCAAAAAGAAAACGCACCAGGTGTCACGCTAATAATTCCTTAAAGTGTAACTTTGTGCTGAACAGAGCTGCACAGAAGTGATTTGTCAGTATATCCGTTAGCGTTTGTTCAGCACTTTGTTCTCAACATGGCCGACAAATGGAAGCTGACTTGTCATTCCGCCCATGTTCTGATCTTCCCTTATACGAATCTGCCTCAGTGTGCAGAACTGTCACAGGGAAGAGCCTTCTTCGTGAACGTCCTCTGCGCTCGGAGCATGCATATTCAAACGCGAGGAAAGACTGATTGGTTAATTAAGATTCAGTCAGAAGAAATTTGCAGCGCAGGCGTAAGAAGGATGGTTGCGCCTACCAAGATGTGTTTAAACAGACCAACAGGCATCATGTAGGCCTGCTTTAATCTAGCCTTCTTGTTTCGCTGTCAGAAGCCCTGTGCCTTACAGACAACCTATCAGCGTGAGCGAAGAAGCGAATGTTTAGACGATGTTTGAAGAGCCAGAGGGGAAAGCTGCACCTATTTTAAACAACCGGGGAGGTTATCACTGTCCTTTTAAAAACTCCTCAAAGTCTTGATCAGTAAAATGCGCCGCTTCCAGCGAGGGCTATTTTTACCAGCAGACAGCGGCGCGAGTGAACATGAAGGGGACATGAAGCACATTTTAATCGGTGTAGACTTTCAGTGGTACTGCTCGTTGTTGCTATTTATTGTTGTTGTCGGGGCTGTTTGAACATCTCTGTTGTTGCAGGAGCAAAACCTGGCAGCGGTTCCTGGTTACCTGCCAGCTCCTGCGACTGAGATCCTGTGTGATGTGTGTGGTAATTAGGGATGGGATTATCTACCAGTCTGATGATATACCGTGACATGGGAACCTCAATCTGTTGTCATTTTTTAAAGGGATGTCATCATTTAACTATGCCGTGTCATGCTATATGCTATGCAGTGATCGTACTGTTTAATTAACTTATAGCTTGATTTAATATTAAAGCAGGTT
Organism: Clarias batrachus; assembly: GCA_003987875.1. Lineage (NCBI taxonomy): Eukaryota > Metazoa > Chordata > Actinopteri > Siluriformes > Clariidae > Clarias > Clarias batrachus. Next base: position 440,787 of record QMIH01000057.1, read on the forward strand.
AGTTCCTCACTCGGCTTAACGTCCAGTCTCATTTCTTTTTTTCTCCCTCTGAGTTACTGAGAGGAAAACAAAAGTGCAATTTGTCTTGTTAGTGAATGGAGCACACCTAAAACCTTGTACGTTTCACAGTACTACCTGAACCCACAGACAAACATTCCCATCGGAATGAATTCTGACCAATCCCACTTATTCTACAGACACTCTTGACCAATCCCAACTGCTCTTTTGACCAATCCTATCTGATCTTAAAGAAATTCTGACCAATCCCACTCAATCCAGACTCTCTTGACCAATCCCAACTTCTTGTAAAGAAATTCTGACCAATACCACTTAATCCGCAGACACTCTTGACCAACCCCAACTGCTCTTTTGATCAATCCCATTCAGTCAACAGGCAATTTTGACTCATCCTATCTGATCTTAAAGAAATTCTGACCAATCCCACTCAATCCAGACACTCTTGACTAATCCCATCTGCCCTCAAAGAAATTATGACCCATCCCAACTGCTCTTTTGACCAATACCATTCAATCTACTGAGAATTTTGACCAATCCTATATGATCGTAAAGAAATTCTGACCAATCCCAACTGCTCTCAATACCATTTCTGCCAAATCCACAGACTTTTGACCAATCCCAACTTCTTGTAAAGAAATTCTGACCAATACCACTTAATCCGCAGACACTCTTGACTAACCCCAACTGCTCTTTTGACCAATCCCATTCAATCCATAGACAGACACTTTTGACCAATCCCATCTGCCCTTAAAGAAATTCTGCCCAATCCCACTTAATCCACAGACTCTCTTGACCAATCTCATCAACTCTTGAAGAAATTCTGCCCAATTCCACTCAATCGACAGGCACACGTGACCAATCCCAACTGCTCTCAATACTATTTCTGCCAAATCCACAGACTTTTGACCAATCCCAACTTCTTGTAAAGAAATTCTGAACAATACCACTTAATCCACAGACACTCTTGACCAACCCCAACTGCTCTTTTGACCAATCCCATTCAATCCATAGACAGTTTTGACCAATCTCATCTGCCCTTAAAGAAATTGTGACCAATCCCACTTAATCCACAGACACTCTTGACCAATCCCATCAACTCTTGAAGAAATTCTGCCCAATTCCACTCAATCGACAGGCACACTTGACCAATCCCATCTGCTCTCAATACTATTTCTGCCAAATCCACAGACTTTTGACCAATCCCAACTTCTTATAAAGAAATTCTGACCAATACCACTTAATCCGCAGACACTCATGACCAACCCCAACTGCTCTTTTGACCAATCCCATTCAATCCATAGACAGTTTTGTCCAATCCCATCTGCATTTAAAGAAATTCTGACCAATCCCACTTAATCCACAGTCACTCTTAACCAATCCCACCTACTCTTGAAGCAATTTTGCTCAATCTCACCAAATCCAGAGACACCCTTGTCCAATCCCGCCTGCTCCTCGAATAATTCTAACTGATCCTATTTACTGTGAAGACACTCGTCACCAATCCCGCCTGCACCCCAGAGATTCCTGATTGATCGCACCCACTCCCAAAACCCTCTTTGCCAATCTCATCTGCTTCCAAAGTAATTTTGACCGGTCCCACAAATTCGACAAAACAACAATTCCCTCTACTCCTGAAGGAACTGAGACTCCACTTCACAAACACTCCTGACCATTTCAGCTTGGTCCCAAACTACTTCAATACGCCAATAACATTTATTCCCCAAGGAGTTCTGACCATTATAACCCACTCAATAGTTCATTCTCTGCCCATCTAAAGGTATTCCGACCTATTATTCTATTCCTAAAGACACTCCTGACCAATTCTGCCTGCTCCCACAGAAACTGTGACCAATCAAAACCTCTTGGGATATCTGAATAAAAGAATGATCATGTCCATGCTCATGCTAGGGTAATCAGCAAAGTCTATATACGATATAACCGCCTGCTCATGCACCTTTTCTGTCGAGTCTGATAGGATCCCCTGTCCCAATGCACTTTGATATTCTCTGATATTTTCCAGTTGATATGTATTGAATGAAACCCGAAGCTGTAGCTTTGCAAAGTACAGAATGACTGTGGTCCCTATTAAAACCCACCAGGGACAAAACGCATTTCATTCTCCATCATACCACTGCGTTATTGGACATGCCTTCACACACCAAATGGAGAATATCAAATAAAGCTGAAGAACAATCACATGCACTGGCTCGTTTCCTGACAAGACAGGATGAAAAAAAAAAAAAAAAAATGAAGAGGAGAAGAGGAGATCTGAGAGCTCATTATTTGAAATTCAGTGGCGGCTCTGCTGAAAGCAGTCACGCGTTTGACACACCTCTGGCATCTTCCTAATTTCACTGTTGAGTGACCAGACTAACCAGATTTTCTGTTCAACACCCATGGTGCAACACTCACCTGGAACAAATATCAGGAATGATTAAATAATCATCCTACCATCATGGGTCTCAGAGCCGCTCGGCAGGCAGCGCTGTCTTTTGAACAGAAGGCATCTCAGGTTGGATGGTATCACGCTGATAGCTCACTTAAGGATCTCAGATTCGCAAGGACTATCTCTGAAGTGCAGCCCAGACAAATCGCCAGCTCTTCACTGTGGCATATTTTTGGGGAGGGGGGGTGGGGGTGAAAATGACTGTTTGAAAATTTCTATAATGTTCCAACATATTACAGAGATGCTTTAGTGCTTTAGTTCCTTTAGAGCTCAGATTCACAAAATGAAAAAGAAAGGTGTAGCTGGCTTTTTAACTAAAGAAACAAAACAATATTGTTATAGGAAAATAATGAACCCTATGGCTTCCTGTTACATTGTGATATCATGTAATATTTGTACAGCTTGCTTTGCTTATAAGAATTGGCAGTCAGAGTTGGTGCGATTTAGTTTTTTTTTTTTTTTTAATATAGAATTCTGATGTTCGCAGCTAGCCAAATTTGTACTGTAGCTAACATAATTTCATGATATTGTAGCAGCAACTTGAAATAGATTCACAACAAAACTATTATAATTAGTAAGCTTATTTCTAGTCAAATGGTACTAAAATTGCAAGTAAAAATATATTTTTTAGCTTCTTTCAAGGAATAAATTCCTAAAAATTATCTGCCAATCGAACATGACCATATACATTTGCATTTTTTTTTTGTTGTAAAAATTTAACTATAAAAAAGCTTAATAATCTTATGTTTGTTTTTTGTCATTTTATTTTAAGAAAATATAGATTCATGAATATTTTATTTGCTAAGCTGTAATTATCTTTGTAGGGTAGAAATACGCTCGTAAAAATCTTTACGATATGTTCGGTGCTCCATTTAACGTTACGGAACTTCTATAAAGGCCCAGCTTTAGTTTTTGACGTTATGGAATGCTGAGACTGGAGACTCCTTCTACACCTCTGTGGTGGACTGTAAATGTAATAATGCTGATTCAAATCATATTACACGATTAAAAAATTATGGCACTTCCCTGTCTTGGAATGAAACCTAGCTCTGTATTGTTATAAAAATGAAAACGGTGAGTAGCAAGCAGAAAATGAAACTCCAGTGGCCTCCTGCAGACTCACTATTGTTTGCTGCCAATATTCTTGGCTCCATCTTGTGTGTTCCTCTTTACAGATTTACAGTGAGGGGGAAGCTGAGCGCTCGCGGCCAGGCTTTTTCAGCAGGCCGAGCGCTATCGCGTCATCTCAGCCGTTTGGAGGGAGGAAGGGAGCGTAGGCAGCTCGGGCAGGGCATCGAGCTCTGCCAGGCTGCTGATAAGGACGGCAGGAGCAGCTGGCATGGAGTGGAATCATCTCCTGCCAAGGCTGCCGCTTCCAACCAGCGCTTCCTGACAGGACGCCGCTGAGCAGAGATGCAGCGCTCCATTAATATTCACACAATCGAAATGTCAGAGAAACTTACTTTCCACATCTACTCACATGCAACATCAGCAACTAGGCAAGCCGATAAAGTGGAAGGCTGCCGCGAGATACGGTGTGTGTATTTGTGTTGTGTTTGTGTGTCGTTGTAAATGCATGTTATACTGTATTTTTTTGCGTACACTGCACTGCTAAGTGAACTGCGAACGCAACAATACTAAGTGTGTTGCTAGTGCGTTGTTTTCTCTCTTTAGGCTGTTATGTACTCCAGGTTTAAGACTAACCGAGGTTACCACTTTGTTTTATGTTGACTTCATCATTATTAAAAAAGTATCGTAGTTTTTAGTAAATAAAATGCAATTTGACTTTGTTCCTATGGTGGATTTGTTTCAGTATTCAGTTAAATTTTAATTCTAATTAATGAATTTTTTTTATAATTGTTTATACACAGTTTATACACTGCCAGGTAAAAAAAAAAAAAAAAAGCTTCGATTTAGATTTTAGTTTTGGTCACAGCGCACGATATAATGTCCAGGTCATGTGTACAAATCAGCTCTCATGCTCCCACAACCTCTCTTTCACTATCTGAGACCTGGGCCTGGTTTTACTAAATGTCTAAGAATCCCTCCTAGAGATTGCGCTCAAAGTTCATTTAAGACTGAAAATATTCCTAGCTCAGAGTAGGACATAAAAGTGATTTATGAATTTATGCTTCCTACTTTTACTTTCAGCAAGGAGTAGGACAGCTCCTAGGAAAACATTACCATTTACTACACTGAGAGCCACAAAGTAACACATTATGTTTTTTGTTTTTTTTTCATTTACTTTATCAGTGAAAATGTTTAATGGTGAATTCTGAGGCAGGTGTGTGAAAGTTTAAACTCATAGATGCGTGACTCAGCTGCATGACGCTATCCTAATCAGATTGCTTCAATCCCAACTGAATAACAATATAATAATAGAAGAATAGAATAACTATAATAGGGCGGTGTAGGACCGCCAAAATGATGATGAAAGATCAAAATGATTTCAAAATGAAACCCATTTTTCTTTCGGAGGAGGGAGTAAAATGTAAAGAAATAATTAAAGGAAAATTCTGCCCCACTCTTACTGTACCTCTAAAGATAAAAAGTGTGTGGAGGCAATTTCTGAAACCATCAATGCCACCTGTCAGTTTTTCACATAAGCCTCCTCGTCTGTGCGCGGAACAATTATTTTAATGTGTGTGCCACAGATGATGCCCAAAACTCCAGAAAAACCAGCGATGTGCATGAATGCGGCTTGTTTTCCGTGGTGGGGAAAATATATGAATCTGTGCGTGATCAGTGATGCCCTGAGAGCAAAGTTTGATTTAATTCTCCCGACATTGTCAGCTGTAACAAATCCAGATCATCATTGTTGCAATGCTAAATCTTTGCTGTTGCTAACAAATGTAAAGTAGCAGCTTCCTGCAGAGACAGCATACGAAACGTTCGTTAATGGAGCAGTTGCACTCGATCTGTTACAAATAAATAAATAAATAAAAGGCGTTCCATTTTGGTCCAAACATTTCTTTTTTATGAGCCTTGTGTCGCCCAATATTTATGCTCCCTAGCAAACTAAAGCTTTTCCTTTCCAATTAGCCTACTGTCAGTGCAACTTCACAGAGCACCTCAGTGATCACGATCATTCACACCTTTTTTTTTTCTTTTTTTTCCCCCGCAAGACCACATTTCTTTTGTGAAGTTGGCAGTTCACACCATCCTTAAAGGTTTTAATGATGTTCTGGACCGTTCTCAACCCTGCCACTTTTATATTTCTTTGCTTGATGTCAGCCAATAATTTTTTTTAACAGTGACCTTGTCGCATTAACAGATCAACATAAATGGATTTTTTAAGAAAGGGTGTAATTTTTGGTGTCAAGATTAGTTAGGGTTAGAGGTGAAGTTGTAAAGGTTTCCGGCATGCGAAAGTCAGAACAGATTGCTTTCTAGGTCTGAAATCTGTCAGTAACATACAGTAACAAGCTGCATTTTGCTGACTTTAAGAGCAGGAACAATAATAAGAAAAAGAAAAAAACTGCTTGGAATATCACATGACTAAAATTTGGAGGATTTAATAAAAATAACAATGGTCTTTTCTTTAACGCATTTTAATAATAATAATAATAATCAGTCATTGGGAGGTTGCTGTAGTATAAGAGGAATAAAACACTGTGACATGCTGCCACATCTACCGTACTGTGTGTCCTACTGTACATTACATTAGTCTAATTCATATCCAGGCTTAGCATAAACAAAAGGACCAAACACTGCATGAATTCGAAAATTCTGCCAAGCAAACACAAATACATTATCAAACTGTGACACCTAATGAGCACCTTCATCATCTGGACTCATTACAGACAGCTAATGGTGTTATTAACCTGCTGCACATGTGATGTAATTACAGCCCCAATGTCTTTTGCCTTGATCTGAAAGTATTATATACACACATAACTTCTTAACTTTTGTGGGTAAAAATGTAAAAGTGGGCGGAGCTCCAAGCATGTTTCAAACTTAATTGACAATACGGACATTGCCGTCCATTTCTACAACACACTACATGCAGTAATGGACGGCAGTGTCTGTATTGTCAATTAGCTTGGAGCTCCGCCCACTTTACAATCGCCTTACGCCATATCAAAGCATATCAAAGAGATCATCATCTTGACTCTTTATAAGCCATACAGACTACAGTAAAAAAAAAAAAAAACATGAAATCACATTTTACCCCTTTTAATAATTATAGAAATGTTTTTGACCAGTGATTCAGTGATATTTCTTTTCATCCTCGCCACTAATTAGAAGGAATTTCCTATAATGTTGCGTATTATGGGACTAACATTAAACAGATATATATATATATATATATATATATATAAATATATACAGTAAGTGCGCATTAGTTTCTTGATTAAACAATAAGCTCCGCCTACTTTGGCTCTTGTTTTTTTTTTTTGTCTTCTTTTTTCCAAGCACCTATTCTCTATGACGCTATGAAAGTTTTTCAATGGCATACACTGTATATTTTCAGTGAAATAGACTAATTTGTTCACGAGCGGTTCATTTCTCAGCTGGCTCGGGGAATAATCGTCACATAACCTGTCCGCTCTAAGCGAACTCTCACTGCCGAGCGATCCTCTTTGATTCATGCGCACTTTTCCTGCTTATTGAATTTTAACACGTCGTACACAAACCGTGTTGTTCTGTAATACTTCAAACCGCTTGTATAGAAACGACCCGAGGTCCTGGACGGCGTGCGACTCCTCAGGAATAAAATCACGCCGGCTCCTGGCACAGCCAGATCACGGCGTGTATACAGAGAGGAAGACAAAAGCATGGCTATAAATTACACCGTGACAAGGTATCAGCAAATAAATCACCTCGGGGTGGCCTAGACACAGAGAGCATAACTCATTTTGTTCTCTGGAGGTGAGAACATTTAAGCAGGAGCTTTCAGTGCTGCACGATGGATTGTGTCTTTTACAACATTCTTGGTGTTCTATTAAAGTTTAATGTCTGCATTAACTATGGTGTAAAATGCCTTCTTTTTTTTGTGGCGGAGTTCAGAAAAGCCTATAATGCAATCTTTTTTTTTTTTTTTTTTGTATTAAATGCTCTTAAAGAAGGATTTCATATACTTATTTGAATGTATCAAACAAACAAGTACGGTGTTTATGTGAAAATAATCCCCAAGGTGGATGATTCAGCATGATATCTTGAACAAGCTCGGTGAAATCCAGCTATCTGTTCATTTTCGGCTCAACGCCAGCTTGGCACATGGTGAGTGCGTTACATAAGAGTGCTTCATTTCCAGTCAAAGTGTTTTTCTTGGACACTGCACATGTCTGATCTGGACTTTAATAGATGCCTTCATGCCAGGTTTTTGTCCTGCGCGAGTTCCAATCCTCTCTCATCTCTGGCACGGGCTCCACAGGGAAGCTATCAGCAATGTGCTTTACGCTCGCCTCTCCTTCTGATGTGCGGCGCTCTAATAGCATCTGAGCATGCTTTCACTGCGTTCACTTGGCCAAGGAAAAAGCCTGTAGATGTTCCCGTCCTTCTTTAATGCTGCAAACTAGAAAGGCACCTGCACCCAGTGGCACTGCCAGGCTGTGATCGCTATTAGATGTTTCCAGCACTCTGAAATTTCTTCCACCCAACTCTGGAGTGCACTTATTTCGGCGCTTTTCCCAGCAGGACAATAGGAACAAGTTCTTCGGCGCACCATCCCTTCCTGAAATCCAACCTATGGCGGCAGGATGACGCTCGTACCGTATGTTCCTGCCGAGCTTGTTACCCGTTTTCACAGAAATGTCACTCAGGGTTAATAGCGTGACTCGTTTAATGGATTTAACTTCACGCCTACTCTGATAAACTCTAGTGTAAACATGATATCGCTCCAGATTTTCAGCCTAAACCTGAAATATAGACTATACAGTTACTGTAAGTATAAATTAGTAGGATGAGATTTATATTTAAAGGAACTTGCGTTGAGCTGGCAACCAACAGTTAGCGACCAAACAAGTGTAATTAATACCAAGACAGAGTGTAATTAACAAGGGGGTGAAAAAAGTTTTCAATTCTTACCACTACTATGTAGCCAAAATGTGAAGAGACTAAACCATGGAGGTGGTGAACAGTGCTGGGTTTTGGGCTTGAATCCCAGAAAGCTGGTGCAAGCCCTTGTTCCACACACCAAGTAGTGCCCGTAATCAGGGGTTAGAGAGGGATTTGGGATTCAGTCGTATGTTAGAAGTTACATTTCAGCTCACGTTAGCCTGAACAGAACAACACTGTTGTTTCAGAGGCAAATCGAAATGACTTAGAAGCCACCAAGGAGGCAGCATATTGTTTAAGTTGACATAACGTTATCAGGTGTGTGTTCATGCTGAAAGTGCTCCTGTGACTGGGTTTGTGTGTTTTTTTCTGCTCTCTCCTCGGTACTGAGGATTGTACAGACCTACTTTCACCCAAACTGTGACCAACGGTTAGTCTAAGTAATGACTGTAGAACATCTGGGACCTTGCGTGAGACATACAGTATAGTTAAACATCCCAGTGTTGTTATGCTCTATTATCACCACTCATGGATTCCCTCTCCTTCAATCAGATTACGCGGTCAGAACAAACTGTTTCATAATAATTACTGCAAACCATTCAGTAAGCAAGAGAAAGTCAGTTAAGATCTGGAGCAATGTTGAATTAAGGGCGTTCGATTTCATCGTGAATGAAGGTGATTGACATTTATGAAAGACTTCAAGCACTGTTTGGTGATGAGACTCTTAACCGTAGTAAAACATTTGAATGGGCCAAACCTTTAGTGGTTAGCACTACTGTTGCCTTGCACCTCCAGGGTCCGGGTTCGATTCCCATCTCTGTGTTTGTATGTTCTCCCCGTGCTTGGTGGGTGTCCTCCGGGTACTCCGGTTTCCTCCCACAGTCCAAAGACATGCAGATTCCCCAAGTCTCCTGGGATAGGCTCAAGGCCCCCCGCGACCCTAAATACAGGATAAAGCGATATAGATGATGAGTGAGTGAAGAATGAGTGAATGACGATCCCGGAGGTGGCTCAGAGTTCGCTCTAGTTGTTCAAGTGAACATTCAGCGACTGGAACGTGTGACCCGTGAAAATCGACAGATAACTTGTCACCAACTTGCACCAACTGTAGGTGAGGAAGTCAGTTAAGATCTAGAGCTATTTTCCAACATTTCAAGATTACCATTGAGGACTGAGATGAACTAAGAACTCAGATACTGTACGTAAAAACTAATATTATGGAAGGTGGTTGAGGAGATACATATGCTAATTAGTGTTGATCATAGCCATTTGATCCATTGCTTTCATTTATTTTCATTTACAGTGGAACCTCGGATTGCGAGTAACTTGGTTTACGAGTGTTCCGCAAACCGAGCAAAGATTTTTAATAATTTTTTATTTGGAAACCGAGCAAGTATTAGTTTCACACATGCGACTCTTATTTTGACACTGAGCGTCACTCTCTCATATTCAGCATATTCTAGCGACTTAAAAGTGACAAACCTACAGTAGCAACAGTTCTGCTCTCTAAAGCCACAGTTGTTCATTACACACGCGTGCGTCTAATCCAGGGAATTCGATTCAACCAATCACACATCGCTGCTGTTTGTTGCACATTTGTATTCGTTTTTCATTTTTAAACTCTATTTCTCGGGTATTTTCAAAAGCAGTCCCAAATGCATGTTCCCATTGAGGTTCAATCTAATAATCTTGATTTGTAAAAGCTTCCGTCATGCCATGTTGTCATGCAATCCACGGACGTCCCGAGTGCGTCTTATCTCTGATCAGCGGCAGTCACTGTTATCAGAAACCAATACAAAAAGATATTAACAGATGCCGCTGATGCGTATGCCATATCTACCAACTCACTCTGTTTTGTGTGATACAGTATGCTTATTCACTGCTTGTTACTGCTGATAACAATTCTCTTCCAGTAGAAGCTCCAAGTCCCAGAAGATTTTCAAATGATTATATTTTTATTATTATTATTATTATTATTATTACACGAAGAGTGCTGTTTCATTTAGAAAGAATTGAGAGAGAGAGAGAGATAGAAAGAGAGAGATTATGAGTTAGTTTGAAAGACTAATAACCAGGATACATTATTACTCAGTCAATCATATAATAATAATAATAATAATAATAATAATAATAATAATCATACGTTTTAACAAAGAAGGTCTGCGTTTCTGTGCTCATCATCTGCCCTCCATCGTAAATCTGAAATCTGTGCAAATGTAAAAAAAAAAAAAGCTGCTTTTAGAGGATCAAATGTAAAAAAATGTTTTGGTCGGAAGCCTGGATGTTTTCATGCCTAAGAAATGCCCTATTTATGAAGGTTAGTTGATTTCATTTCTACTGCTTTGCCATTCCTCCTCTGAGAGATATGTGTTGAGTTGAATTTCATCAGAGATCGTTTTTTCGCTTTCAACAAAGTCTAGACCATCACTTCTTTTTCTAGCCTTTAAGCCTCAAAAAATCTTCAAGAAAAAAAGAAAAGAAAAAAAAAAACAACATACAAAAAAAAACGGAAAAACATACTGAATACAGCAGGAAGAATTTTATACTTTGAAAAATTTTAAAAGTTGAATGAACCATGAAATGGCAAGCATTGAAATAAACACTTACAGTAATAGGAGTCATGAATATAAATATGGTTTTATATTCTACTACTGTATAAGGGGCGTTCTAGTCCTATACCCGGACTTGGGATGAAATGTCTTGAGAATTAAGGTGTAAAAGTGATTGACGTTTACAGAAGACGTCCAGCACTGTATGGGGATCAGACTCTTGGCCGCAGTAACACATCTGAATGGTGCAAACGTTTAAAAGAAGGCCGCGCTTCTGTGACTGGCTATGCTGGCTGAGGTGCACTGCAGTCGCTCCCGTGGAGATTCAGCGGGTGTCACGCCTGATCCTTGAAAATCGATGGATAACTTATCGCCAACTTGCACAAAAGATCCGTCTCTTACACGTTACCGGAACTGTGAGTTATTGTCACGTCCCCTATACAGTCCTGACCTCGCTCCAAGCCATTTCATAAAGGAGTTCCTGGGAGGCCAGCGTTTCAGACGTCATGCAGGCAGTCCGACTCCGACGTACTGAGAAAATATTCTACTGTGATGCAAGCACCAGTGAAACACTGGGATGTTTAGCAGGGGATTATATAGAGAAATAAAGGGAGTTTAAACTCTCATAACTGTGTTCTGTTATTCTGCACAATCCTAAAAAAAAGTCCTAGATTGACTTGAACACCATTTGTCTTTGTAATCTCAATCTACAGCAAGCGGTGCTGGACCAAGGCCAGGAAGATCATGAAGGACCTCAGACACCCCAGCAATGGACTGTTCTCTCTGTTGAGGTCAGGAACGCGATTCCGCTCTCTGAAGGCCAACACAGAGAGACTGGGGAGGAGCTTCTTCCCGCAGGTGATACGCTCTGTCAAGCAGTACCCCACACAGTACTGATCCATTTTGCACATCCACACACTCTGGACATTCTGGACGTTCACTGACACTAGTGGTCACTGCACACCTGAACACTCATGGACATTATGCACACAAGTCACTTTAATATGACACTTTACAGCATGTTTGCACACCCCTGGACATTCCGTTCTATTTATGTTCACTCCATTTCCACATAAATTTCCACAATTCTGTATTTTCACAATTCTATATTTCTATATTTTCTATTGTACAGCTAGGTTTGTTATTATTTTTCTTATATCTTTCTTATAGTGTATATTTTGTATTTTGTATTATACAGATATTTTATTTTTTCTTGGTTAAATTTAATTTAATAAAATTTAATTTATATATATATTGGTGTGTGTGTGTATGTATGTATATA
>QMIH01000057.1:467157-485453 GCA_003987875.1 Clarias batrachus
TATATATATATATATAAAAATTGTGCAAAATGTAATTGTAAACAGTGAGGTATAAAAATATCAAAAACCAAGAACCTAGAGATATGGTGTGTGAGTTCAGTATCAGTGTTATTGTACATCTACATCTAGGCATTTGGCAGACGCCCTTATCCAGAGCGACTTACATTTTTATCTCATTACATCTGAGCACTTGAGGGTTAAGGGCCTTGCTCAAGGGCCCAACAGTGGCAACTTGGTGGTTGTGAGGTTTGAACCTCTGAACTGTAGTCCAATGCCTTAACCACTGAGCTACCCCTGCCCTAATACATGCTCCAAAGATCAGTTTAGTGCAATGCAATGTTGCAAACACAACTTCAACACACCATGAATTCATAGTAACTAAAACAGATCTTATTATGTGTTATTGTGGTTCAACAAAACCGCTTGCCTGACCAGGACTGAACGGTACGAACTCGCCAAGGATGTACATGTATGCGCCGCTCAACTTCCAGGACAATAAATGATATAAATGTTGGTATTCTGTTGTTTTCTGGTTGTTTTCACAACATTGTGCTTGCAGCATTTAGTCAGCATTAGCTTGATGTCACTTTATCAAAGTAATTGACCTTATGTAGTGTTTTGGCAGAACGACATCATAGCCTAATTACAACTACACTGCCAGTCAAAGGTTTGGACACACCTTCTTTTATCTCCATGCTCGTTCCTGATTTTTATTTCTTTCTACACTGTAAAACAAAACTGAAGACGTTTATCCAAAATACACAATAATCTCCTCTGGACAGTGGATATTGAGATGTCTATCTGCTACTTCTGCTCTGTAAAGCTTCATAACGGCTCTAATCTGAAGTGCTGGTTGTTAACTGGTGATTTCTGAGGCTGGTGACTCTAAATGAACGTCTCCTCTGCAGCAGAGCTACAGTAAGTTTTGGCCTCGCAACCCTGTGAAGGTCTTCATGAGAACATGAGGTCATCATGGTGCTTGACTGTTGTTGTTATTAATTGCATATAATTCCATATATGTTATTTTATAGTTTTGAAATCTTCACTATTGTTTTAGAAAATAAATCACGAATCAGCTTGGACGTGTGTCCAAACTTTTGATGGGTACTGTACAGTATATGTTCCTGTTTGGATTTCAGGGATCTGGAAATATGGGAAGTCTAGACAGAGATGTGGGATAACAATGCTACCTATTTCAATCATGTACATAAAGTGTACAGTGCATATTCTGCCATTTGAGACGCAACTACTAGAACAATTTTTTTTTTAACTTTCTAATTTCCTGTTCCTGTCCCAGATCATCCTCCAACCCATGCCTTAAAGTTTTGTTTTTCTTTCTCATTTGCATACAATTTAGTTATTTGCACATTTTGTACATTTGCATGTTGTACCAAATCATTTCTAAGCCATTACTACCTTACCAAATTCCTATTTATCCTCAGGTCTATATTTTAGATCCTTGATGGCTCTCTCGGCACTTTCAAGTCCACCACGCTTTACTTTGAGCTCTGGGTCTGACCTCTGCCTGTCTGTTTGTATTACGATTATGGGTCCACCTGTAATAGGGGCATGTATTATGGCAGGACCCTTAGGAGGTGACACAACACCGAACAGCATGGAGAGTAATTTGAAAAATTGCGGGAGTGAGTGGGAGGTCAAGCAGACAGTACTGGTGCATTTGGGGGAAAAAAATTGTCTTGACATAGAAATCTAGTAAAATAACCTAAAGGGTAAGAAATGGGTTTCATTTTCAGGAAAAGTTTCAAGTGTAAAACTTTAGAAAGCCATAAAAATGTAACTACTGGAATAATAAGTATAAGAAAAAATAGTATTATCAAATAGCCAGCATTAATTAAAGTCCATTTATAGTAGTTACGTTTAAACATTACAATACATTTGGGAGGCGGCACGGTGGTGTCGCCTTGCACCTCCATGGTCCGGGTTCAATTCCTGGCCAGGTTCTATTCCCGTCTCTGTGTGTATGGAGTGTGTATGTTCTCCCCGTGTTTGGTGGGTTTCCTCCGGGTACTCCGGTTTCCTCCCTCAGTCCATGTAGGTTGGGTTAATTGGCGTTCCCAAAATGGCTGTAGTGTGTGAATGAATGTGGGAGTGTGTGAATCTCCGAAATCGTTGGGGCATTTTTTTCTAGATGCTATATTTAATAACCGATAGAGGTTTTGAGCTCCTTTGAACTCTTAAAACTACACTTGTGACACAATAACAGTAATATTTCGAACATTTTGCAGGCTGCCGTTTGTAGAAAGTGGAAAATAAGGAATAAACAGTTGTTCTATATTTAAAGTTTGATGTCTTTGAATGTACTTTTTAATAACAATAAACAGATAGAAACAGATATACTGTAGGCTATATAATAGTTCATTCTTTGTAAAAATAAAATTGCCAGCTATATTGCAATATTGTACAATAAATATCGGTACCTCTAGTTCAGATTTTGTTTTTTGAATTTGTTGTATAAAATACACAGATGTGGAAATTACCATCACTGTAGTATTTCTTTGATACAATACAGTGGAACCTCGGATTGCGAGTCACTCAGTTTACGAGTGTTCCGCAAGACGAGCAAAGATTTTTTATTCATTTTGACTTGAAAAACGAGCATGTCTTGGTTTACGAGTGCTGAGTTTTTTGACTCCGACACACCCACACTCTCACGCCTTTACACCCCTCCCCTCTCCTCGGCTTCACACAGACACACAAACTCTGCTCTGTCGCGAAAAGATAAGGTGCTGGTTCATTTGTTGTTGTTGTTTTTTTTACCTTATAGCATTGATTCCGTTAGTCTGCGCTCACACGAGTGTCATTAGAAAGATTTCTTTTTAACGAAAACAGTGTTTCCGTTATGTGTGTGTTTTTTGTGAAACTTAAAAAGCGAGGTGGGGGGAGGGAGGAGGAGTTTTACTGTGTAAGACGAGGCGATTTATTTATTGTATTTATTTTTTGGGGCTGTGGAATGAATTATTTGAGTTTTCATTATTTATTATGAGAAGATTTGATTTGGTTTACGAGTGTTTTGGAATACGAGCCCGCTTCCTGAACGAATTATGTTCATAATCCAAGGTTCCACTGTATATTGTTATGACTATTCTATGACTTAATTCTGCGGTGAGGGAAAATCTCCTTACCAACCTTGTTTCTCTTCCCTTTAAAGTTAATTAGGAAAATGTTACTATAAAACAAGAACACACGAACTTGTCTATCCAGAGAACTGTTCCATGGTGCAAACTGTTCCATATTGCTAGCACTGGAGTCTCATTCCATGAATTTTAAATTAACCCCTTTTTTTTTACTGTTAAAACGTAAACCTGAGATGTACATTGAATAAAATAAATAAAAAGTGCAACACCTAAGAAGTGCTGCTGTAGATGACAGGACATGGTTTATTACCAAGTATGCACTCATGGTACTGTCATGACAAATATATAAAGTAGAATATATCAACAAGACCGGCTATCTACCTATTCCCAGATAAAGTCTAATATCTCTGGTATTATTTACAAGTGGCAGGCGAAATTGCCAAGGGCTTCGTATTATTCCACATTGTATTCTATTCTATACTGAAAATAATAAGACTGGATCAAACTGAACTTGTATACCGAAGTCTGGCAGGAAAATATTAGAAGCTGTATTGTTTTTATAATCTTGACTTGAATTGACAGTGGAGCTGTGGAGCTGTGGAGCAAACACGGGCGCTGGTCTGCAGTTCCCACACAGTCAACATGATCCTGTCAGGTCTAGTGAACAGGAAAAAAAAAAGCCTCCATAGCATAGCTGCTGCCTGACATGAAGATAAGCAAGCAGACGCTGAAGACATGATGAAACTCGATTTTTCAATATGTTGCGTTAGGCAACAAATAACTTGAACTCAGACTCAGACTCTTGGGGTTTCTTCACCTCTTCTACGGTTTGTAGGGATCATGTAGGAGGTAATCCCAACACCTCGCTGACAGAACTTCCCTCTGCTTGGGTGGATATGATCCCAGCTGACAGGTTACTCCGAGATCCATAACACTTATGCCTCCATCGCCGAATTGGTGACCACCATTGCCATAGAGTAGTTAAGAGCTGACCACTACAGTCGTCACTAAGGGGTGGAACTTTAGAAGAAACAGGATCAGACAAAATGAAAATTCTACTAAAGCTCTTTATTACACTCACATCAATGTTCTAGGGTTTACATTATGTTTATGTATCAGCCACAAGAGGCGCCAACTATCACTGTGACTTCGGTTAGCTTTATAATTGTTTCCGTTTTTTTTGTTTGTCGTTTGTTTGTTTATGTGTCAATCAGTTAACGGGGACTAATTACAAGCAGGAACTTTGGATCATTGGTTCGTTCTGAAGACCTGTTTGAGGAAATGGTTTCAATTTGTTCACCAGCAAAAAAGAAGCCGTTTGTTTTTCCTTCAATTTGCCCAAATTTCCACAGATATATTACTTTCCCCTAAGGAATTTCACACAGGTTCCTACGATTATCCAATATAACATCTTCTGTGTAATATACAATACTGTGCAAAAGTCTTTTCTTGATATTTTGCTTCCAAAAAGACAGACTTTCTTGAACTTTTAAAGTCTTGAGAAATAGCTCTTCATGCTTCTTGAAGGAATTTTTTTGCCTCCTATTTTCAGTCCAGTCCCTGAGCAGTTTCAGAAGAATGTTTTTTTTTTATTTGTTAAGCCACACAGTGACCTACAGTATGATTTATTCAAGCATAAAAAACTGGTTAAAAAAAAAACAAACAAAAAAAAACAAGTGCAGGTGCTCACTCACTCATTATAGGAGATTTGGAAATACTAGTTAAGTTAATCTGCATGTCTTTGGACTGTTGAAGGAAACAAAAGTACACGGTGGTGATGGGAAGTTTGGATCACTTTAGTGACTCGGTTCTTTGAATCTCGTTCATCAAAATGAATCAAATGAATGAAAATGAATGAGTCTTTTTTGGGGTCATTTAGTTCATTTAGTTTTTTTGAGCAGAAATAAAACAAATGTGACATTTTCAATAAACAGACACAAAACACGTCTACATACACAAATTGTGACTATAGCTCCAATAATAATGAAAAATTTACGATGCAGTTAAGGACGTATTATTATAAACAGAATGAGCAGCTCACCTCTCATATCTTCTGGTCCGAGTCGTTCGTTCTTTTTACGCTATTAGTGTCTATTAGGGAGCTATTAGCGTATTAGGGAGTCACGTGACAAAATAACAAATTGATTCAGACCAGATGACTCATAAGAACCTCTCAATTCTGTTTTGAGTGTACTGCACTTCATAGCGTCTATGAGAGTCATGTGATAAAAGAACGAACGATTTGGACCAAGACGCAAAAGTAACTACTCATTTCTGTCTCCTGTACATAACCTACGGAGGTTTTGCGATGCTTTGCATACTGTATGAACGAATCACTTTCTGAGGCTACTCGTTCAAAAGACTCGTTCAAAAAGAACGAATCGCTCATGAACGACCCATCACTATTACACGGAGGAAACCCATCAAGCACAGGGAGAACATGCAGACTTCATGCACGGAGACCCGTGGTGGGAACTAAACCCTAAACCCTAGAGGTGAATAAGTCCCAGTGCTAACCATTATACCACCTTGCTGCTACTGTAACTTAACCAACATCTTTCAATTTCATTTGATATAAAGAAATAGGGGGCTCAAGACTTTTGCACAGTACTGTAGATGCTTCAAACAGTTCAAACTCAAAGTGTTGGGTTTTGCGGTCAAGCGATTTCTTGCCCAACTGTCAACAAGTCTCAATCCTGGCTTAAACCTCAGAAGTGCAAAATTCCCAGGAGATCACTTGTCGGATTTCATTCACCCGTTCCTAAAAAGAGACAGACCCCTCCCCGGTGAACTGAACTTTCCACGGATAATTGACCAGAAAAGAAATCCCGTCTGCCTATTGTTGCAGTAACTGTAGATATCGGCCAAAATATTCAACATGGCAGACTGTTACATTTAAACACTGGGCAGGATTTTCAAGATAGACATATCAAACATGACCCGAGGACCAGTCCAGGCTTTTCTGTAAAATATCTTAAGCAGAAACTGAGTTAATGTAGCTGGCAGACACCAGTGCTTGCCAGCTCTTCAGTTTCCATCGGTTTTGATTCAGCCATCGGTTGCCAGCTTATGACAGGGTCCCGTCCAGTCATTTAGCTTGCTTAAACATAACGCTAGCCCTTTTCACCCTCAAACCCCACTGCTGCATTATATACCGATAGCGCACATTGACTTAACCCTGCTAACATCGTTTTAATCCTTCTTTCCTACTCTTTGATTTAGCCCCTTCTTTAAATGTTCCCATCTAACTCGGTATAAAGATTGACCTGCTGGTGCAGAGCACTTTGTAATGGCAGTGCCGTTATCTGTCATCTATCGAATGCTTCTATGAATTCGCTCAGCCTTTTGACCTCCCTGGGAAAGCCATCGATTTTACTGCTTCTTGAGGATTTTGACCTCCACACATTCTGTAAAAAGATTCTTCTTTTCCACCCGATTTTTTTTTTTTTGACTGAATATTATATTGATAGAAGACAGAAAAAAAATTATTGCAACCCTCTGCTGTTAGTTTGCAGATGTAAACTCTCCATGACATTTCAATCTCTTTTTTAAAAAATCCACAAAACCACTTTGTTGGAAATCGATTCACGGTGTGTTATGCAGCATTGTGGCAATAGATCGGTCAGAAGGCATTTCCTATCGCGATGCATGTAATCTTTACATAAACATCTTTACATACTTCGACTGAACGCTTTCTCTCGGTGTGAGGAAAAATGGACACTGCACTTTCTCTCAGTGTGAAGAGCAGTGTGCAGCGTTTTGTGGTTCGAGGGTGTACCGTACCTGGTGCCGGAACAACTCACTGAAGAGCATAAACAGAAGCGTTTGTGAAATTTCTGTTCTGCAGATGTGCAAAACACGTTAACAAAACGAAAAAAAAAAAAAAGACAAATTAAAAACCACAATAACAAAATCAAAATAACAAAACCCAAAACAAAATAAAACATTCAAAAACAAAATAACAAAACCCAAATCAAAATAACAAAACCCAAAACAAAATAAAACATTCAAAAACAAAATAACAAGACCCCAAACAAAATAACAAAACCCAAAACTAATTTGTTATTTATTTTTTAATTTTTTTATTTGTTTTCGGTTTTGCTATTTTGATTTTTTGTTTGTTCTTTTGTTTTTGGTTTTGATATTTTGGTTTTGATTTTGTTGTTTTGTTTTTGGTTTTGATATTTTGGTTTTGATTTTGTTGTTTTGTTTTCGGTTTTGTTAATTTGGTGTTGCACCTCTCGGCCGTTCAGAAACGAACCGGGAAAGGTAGGTATAGTTTGCGAATGAAATTCTTACCGCTGATTGGACGATGTACATTTGGACATCTGCAAAGAAAATCTGGACCGAAACCCAAAGGGAAGTGAACGTTTCCTAAAGATAATCATTACTGGTGACGAGACACGGATTCATCACTATGAGAGAGTAAACGGCAGCATATGGAACGGAAACATCCAAAAGTCGACCATCAGCTGGAAATGCTTAAAGTTTTCTGGGATTCTCAATGGCCAGAAGTATTGGAACATTATCAGTAAAAAGGTTACGCAATCGACAGTGCACTCAAAAAAACGAACGAGGCACGTTGTGCATTTTACATAATATAATTACTTTCAATTTACTCATAATAATCGTATTTGTTGATTTAAAATGTTTTTCTTTCGATTAAGATTAACGTAATTTTGTCTCAACTTGACCGTACACATCCCTAATACGTTGTCTAATCATGAACCATTCATGTTAAGTCAACATTTCATACATACAGCAGGGGGCAGTAGCGAGTTGCCAGCTGTCATGAATCGCTAATGAAACAGAAGAGCAAGACGAATCACACCTGCGCTAGGTTAATGGACTCGCGTGCGTTACGTTCTGTCCATTTTGACCAAGCGAGGTCAACACCCGAAAAAGTTAAGATTTGTCCTCAGATATTTGTTTTTTTCACATTTATATACGGTATTTAACTTTGGCCTGCTTCTGTAGTTTTAGAGAGTTCTAGTGTTTTAGACTGAAGTTAGCCAGCTAACGGATTTAGCCACGTGTCACAGGTCGGTCCAATGCATATCTTTCCATTATTTGGTGAAAAGTAGATAAGTATATATATATAGCAAAAGTAACGGTACCGGTGGCCTCTTCAGAATATCACAATATCCATTTAGCCTTCAAAAATGATAAGATAAAGCTGCTATTAGATGGCCTCAGATCAGCGGTGTACTTAGGAAAGTGTTTTCAAGTTTGTGAGAAATCAGTGTGGACCAAAAGTTAGTGATCAAATACTAAACAACATTTACAGGGAAAAATGCAAACAGGCTCTTTGGGATTCTGTATTAGTTTAGTGATTTAATTTATGCTTTTTTTTTGTGTGTGTAACAATAGGATACAGATGGTCATGCTGCAGAGAGGGATCCTGAACATGTTGTATTTGGCATCTACAGCATCAGTGTTGAGGGAGGTGATGCCACGACCCCTCCAGTGCTTGAAGTGCTTCACGACTTGGGAGACATCGCTACTGCATGTGCGCTCTTAATAGGTCTAATTAATGCAATGAACCTCAGGAACTGAAAACATTCTTTGAGGTACTGCAGAGGATCTTCCTCCAGCTGGATGCTGCCAAACTTTTACCAGAGGTACAGATGCTTAAAAACAAACTGAGTAAACCAACATCGAGCACTACATGAAGGCCTCTTTTGTACTTATTGAAAATGTTTGTTTGGATGCAATATATTTAGACTTTGCAGAAACTTGGGGGGGGGGGCAATTTGTATTTGATAGCAAAAAATAATAGGGTAAATTGTTAATTTTGTTAATATGGTAAATTAAATGATGTTTAACACAATTTTCCTCCCTCTTTAAATGTGTCAAAGTTGACAGAAGTGTTGGAAAAGAAAAACTAAAAAAAAAAAAATGTTGCATATTGTGTAAAGTATGTCTTTTGTATTGTTTGACCATAATATGCTCAATTTCTCGATTTCTGTGCTGCATTTCAAACGGTGCCAATTGATATTAAAATACTTGTGACCGTAATCTTGTTGTGAATAAAGACCCTTACAAATGTTAGTTGAGTTTAACTGTGGAACATGTTGACAAGAAAAAATTAATTAAACCCAACATTTCATTTTTTTTTTTTTTAGTGTGTGAATTCGATTGTTAGTGTTTTATTAAAGTATGGTCCCTGTTATAACTTGTTCCCTAATAAAAAAAAAAGTATGAATTACATATTTACTGCCTCTGGAGTTGTCTTTAAGAGTCACTAAAGCATGAGAAAATAGGGCTGGTATACATTATGGTATAACATATAGTAGTAGTAACATAAGTAGCACAAAGAACATGTTAGACTTGTCAATAATAATGGAGTATCATTGGCATAATTAAATTACGTTACAATTACAATTGCTATTACAGTAAATGATAAAGAGTATGTTAAGTAAACATGATTCTTTCACACAAGTTTAACATGAATGAAAAATTTTGGTTTAGCAGGCAAAAAATCGTGTAATTTGGCCACATTTTGGTGATGTGGGACCGATGTACACATTAAGATCAAGTAAATTCAAAGGATTATTTTTTCCAGTGTGCTCGTTACAGTGAGACGCTTATTAAAGAGCTGAAGCCTAAACACAGAGGACTTAATATACTGTACGAGGGCGTCGTGATCTTGCATGACGATGCACCTGCCCACACTGTCGACGCTCTGTTTTAAGGTGTTAAAGTGTCCTCCTTATAGTCCTAATGTTGCTCCATCTGAATTTCACCTGTTTCGCCCCTTAAATCAGCCCCGCGAGGGTGAAGAGTCACTTATGATGGAGAAGTGAAGACGGCGGTGCATCCGTGTCTCTCGGCTCAGTCTAAAACATCATTAATGATGGAACATAAAAGCTTGTTGACAGATGATCGGAGTGTATTGAAAAGCAAGGAGATTGTGTAGAAAAATGATGTATTTGTCTTTTCTAACGGTTTATTAAAATACATTTTACAGCCAGAGTGTGGATCATTTTTGACTCACCCTAGAAAGTATATACAACCCTCACCCTGCTTTCCATCATCTTGAAGAATCCAGTCAATCCCAATGCATTTTAAGCCATCCAATTGAACTTTAAGTGCTGTCCCGTGGCACACGACAGCATTTCATGCTAATGGTACTTCACTAGCTATGCATTTCTTTAATTTCGGTAGGAGCCCCCTGTTTTCAGTGCACGCTGCGTTTCAAGCTAGAGCCGCCAAATTGGTATTCCACCGACCATGTAATCAACTGTTAACCCAAAGCACAAAGCCGATAGCACTCATCCGTCTAAGCGTGTTTCTTCTTTCCTCCTCTCCATCCTCTTGCACTGATTTTCATATCCAGCCCATTTTCCAGCCTGCAAATGTAGAAAAATAATACGACAGATGACCCGAAGCTTAGTCGCTAAGTTTCACATTTGTAAAAACAAAGACACACTATTAGCTTTATTCCGGGTTTGAAGTATCACTCAAAGCAAACTATTAGTGACACCACGAGGGTTTTTTTTTTTTTTTTTTCATTTTCAGCTCAGCACCACTTGTCTTTCGTGCATTTTGATGGCGCAATTAGAAAAAAAAAAAAGGGCAACGCCATTTGTAGAGATTTTGTTTCTTTTTTTATGAATTAAAACGTTCATGTACTCGATATCCAATCAGAATCAAGAATTCAACTATTAGGTGCACAAATATATTTTCCTCCTCTTTAAATGCATTGATTTGTCTCATTTAAATGTCTGATTTAAATTAGAAACACTCTTTGCAAAGGGTTCCTCGAGGATCCTTAGCATCATTAATTGTTCTAGCATTTTAAAAGACTTTAACTTGAAACCATTTACTTTACGTTGCTCTAGGGTTCTGCTTTTATTCAAAGCTGCATACTGTTGAAAAGAATATACAATCAGAGTGCACAACCTGACACAGTCGTTTACGTATAGAGAGAGAGAGAGAGATATGGAAAGAACCTAGCTGGGTCAAGAACAGAGTACACGCAAGGGTTTGAGCAAGGGTTATCCCTCAGGAGAACTCTGCAAATATTCCTCAGCACGACGGGGCACAGAGTGAACGAACGGGAAACGCGATAATAATCAGAAGAGACAAAGCAGTGATATAAAAGCCAGGCAACTTGGTGGAAAGTAATTAAATATTTATCGACGCTCAAAAGCAGTTCACTTGCACTATGATACAATCTCACGGCGCGTGCAAGAAGCCGTAGTTGAAATGCAGAGGCAAGACGTACACGTTAGCAATAAGGGCCATCCATCACCTAAACCTAACCGGTAACGACACAGGGGAGGAAACACAGACGGAAACAGGCCGATTCTGCACACACATGTATAGGACAGATATTGTATTTCAGTGATAGTTAGGATTTATGTACGGTACAGTATATTATCTTTCACTTCTTGTCCAACATCAACATGCACGTAAAAGCTCTGCCAAGTTATGCTGCTCAGATATTTACTCGCATCGCTCAAGGGCCGCTCAAGTCAAATGGCTCAGAGCCCACTGCAGTCGTTCCCATGAACGTTCAGCGAGTGGAACGCCTGATCCTTAAAAATCAACGGCTAGCTTGTCGCCAACTGAAGGAAGTTAAGCCATTCATGCATTACAGGAAAGCCAGGGAGGAGTTCCCGGAAGCCCAGTGTTTCAGACATGATCAGGCAATCCGATCAGAAAACGTTCTACCTTGATTGTATCCAAGCGCTAGTGAAATGCTAAAAGCGAAGAGAGGTTTTACTCTCATCGCTGTTTTCCGTTATTCTGCACAATCAAAATTTCTGGATTGACTTGAACATCCCTGATATATAAAGTCAATTGTGCACAATTGTGTTTTTTTTTGTTTGTTTGCTTTTTATTATTACTCAAGATCAACCAAGTTTTAGAAATAAGGTGTGAATGTAATACACAAAAGATTCATTTTAATGAGCGCTGTACAATGCACAGACTTAAACAGCATTAGGCTATGCAGATTCAAGGAGGATTACATTCAACCGTTCAATTTTTTACTGATTACTGATTGACATCCAAGACAAATACTATCTACTGTAAATATGAGAATATTACTGCAAAGTTCATCCATTTAAAGATCACTAGATGAGACATTGCCTTAATCCCACATTAAACCTAACCCTATTGTGGATTTCTTTTTTCGTTTTTTTTTTTTTTTTTCGCTCAGCCTACCATGGACATTTTTTAATACATCAAATTAACAGAAAACATAATTACTGTTTTTTATTCAACAATTCTACAAAGAGAATTAATTGCACAGTTATGTCACAGCCCATGATGTAATAATTTTTTTTATATAAATATAATAAATAATATAATAATTTCAAGTGCTATTGTTGTGGCTGCTGAATAATGAGGTTAAAGTCCAATTAAACCTAATTTGCTGTGATTAATGTACGATAATTTCCTCCAGGACTATTTATGCAATTATATTTAAAATATTTAATCATACTCTGCCTGGCAATTTCAGAAAGGTCAAATAATTGACTGGATCGAAAATATTTAAAAATACTTTGAAAACATTTAAAAATACTTTGGGAACTGGGTTAAGAACATTATTAAAACCTGGGAGGATAGTCATACATAATGCAAAAGAAATGAGGTGAAGAAGAAAAAAAAAAACACTTGGTGAATTTGCATCTTCAGAAATAGTCAGTAGAAATCAGGGGTATGTTTATTACGGAAATTAAGAGCACTTCCTCAAATGCATATGGATTTAGGACTAAACAACTGTGTATCCAGAAGAAAATCACTTGGTAGTAAGACTTTGGAGCAACAGAGACAGGTCATGTGGTCTGATGAATCCAGAGTGATGGGCGTGTCAGGGTAAGAAGGGAAGCGCATGAAGCGATGCTCCCATCATGCATAGTGTCCACTGTACAAGCCTCTGGAGACAGTGTTATGATCTGGGGTCACTTCAGTCGCTCAGGTCGAGACTCAGCAACGTTATATGGCAATAAAATGAAGTCAGCTGACCACCTGAATGTACTGAATCACCGGGTAATCAAATCACTAGAGTTATTCAATCTGCTTCCACAGGCAGTATTTTCTGACCCACATGTACCTAAATTCAGGTCTAGACTCACCAGTACATTATTAAAAAGAACCTGCTCTTGTAAACGTCTGACTTGTGGCATTACAGTGGAACCTTGGATTGCGAGTAACGCGGTTTACGAGTGTTCCGCAAGATGAGCAAAGATTTGAAAAATGAGCAAGTGGTTCATTTGTTTTGTTTTCTTTACTTTACCGCAGTGATTCTGTTAGTATGCGCTCATGCCAGTCTCAGAGAGATTCCGTTGTGTGTGTGTGTGTGTGTGTGTGTGTGTGTGTGTGTGTGTGTGTGTGTGTTGTGAAACTTAAAAAGCGAGGTGGGGAGAGGGAGGAGGAGTGTTACTGTGTAAAACGAAGCGAGGGAAGGGGCTAATCCCACACACACACACACACACACACACACACGGTGCCTGCGCGCACCAACAGAAACACTTATTTGTCTGGATTTGTGTGTGTGTTTGTTGTGAAACTTAAAAAGCGAGGTGGGGAGAGGGAGGAGGAGTGTTACTGTGTAAAACGAAGCGAGGGAAGGGGCTAATCCCACACACACACACACACACACACACACACGGTGCCTGCGCGCACCAACAGAAACACTTATTTGTCTGGATTTATTTGTACTTTTTTTTTAAAGGTGCAAGTTAATTTGTTTTATTTTCACTTTATGGATTGTATTAATTATTTTTCTGTATTTATTTTTTGGGCTGAAGAACGAATAATTTGAGTTTTCATTATTTCTTATGGGGAAACGATTTGGTTTACGAGTGTTTTGGAACAAGAGCCCACTTCCGGAACGAATTATGCTCGTAATCCAAGGTTCCACTGTATTTCTAATCACTCAATTGGTGTAAAATGCTTAATGTAATTATGAGTTTCTTTACATTTGTATTTTGTTTCCTTGAGATACAGATTATGAAGATCAGTGCGGAAAATAAAAGTGAGATTTTTTTTTCCTTCACCTCTAGCATATAGTACTTAGATCAGAGTGCTAGCAGATCTGACAGCAGCACGTCATGGTTTGATGCTCTCAAGAATAACAAACACACATTTGGTAGTGGGGCCATGCCTCAGCGAACAAGCAGCATATAAGAAAGTGTTGCAGTATCCTCGATCCCTCCTTCTTTTTTCTTCGTCTTCTTTTTTTTTTTTTACTTTTAATATTCTTGAGACAAATGCAATTTTCAGTTGTGAAGCGATTATCCAGGCCACAGAGGCAAAGCCTATATGTGCCTCATTTCTGTCAAGAAAACCCAAACCTACTCCAAAAGTGTCATTCCTGAGGGCATTGCATGGCCCATGAGCTCTCCATCTCAATTCTCTGCACACCCAGCCAATTCATCAGACCTCCCCATCCTCCAGACTCAGATGTCATGGAAGATATGAATCCCAATACAGGCGTCGGTTAACAACCCGAGACACGGCGCATTCTCCACAGAAGATCCCCACGCAAAGGTCTTTCTCCATAAATAACACAAGCCGCCTAGGGCTCTATTATTTCTTCATTTCTTCACTGAGAAGACAAGATGGTTTCCAAAAGGAGGACGGTGTCTTGAGTTTTGGGAACTTAATTATTATTATTTTTATTATTTATTATTAGAAAGTAGAAACATGTGGCGTATGGGGTAATGGTCCAGATCTTCATTTAGATTTATTTATCTATTTACTTATTGTGTATATTTGTTGCCTTAGTACTATACACACAAGTCAGATTGGTATATATGGTGTATGAGGTCAAAATTTTACAATATGTACAGTATATACTGTGTATATATAGCTGTGGAGTAGAATAAGAGACCACTGCAAAATAATCAGTTTCTGCTGACAATATTTCTCCTAAATTCAAACTATAACTATTGTTATGTAGAGTGCATATTTAAAGGAAATGACATCACAACACATCGAAATAACCCAAGATCATGCAGTATATGCAGAGCCTTAATAATTCAAATAAAACAAAGTGCAAATAATTTGTAAACAAATTGTGTTAATGCTGTGTTGGCTAAGTGACCCTGATTTCCAGTTACAGCTTTCGTGTGTTTTGTCTCTCCACCAGTTTTTCCACATTGCTGTTGGGTAACTTTATACCACTCTTTCTCCAAAAAAATGCAAACAGCTCAGCTTTGCTTGATGGTTTGTGACCCTCCATCTTCCTCTTGATGACAGTCCTCAGGTTTTCTGGAGTAAATTGCAGTGCCTTCTTATTTCTTTCCAGAGCTGTATATATCTAGTTTTCTAAAATTGTATATAGTTTTATATAGAACTATAAAAATAGTTATAAAAATATATAAAACTATAAATAGTTTTAAATAGAAAACTATTTTTCTGTAAATGCACTTGCACTCTTTTCACATCTTAGTCTTATTCTAAAATACCTTTTATCTTTATCTCATCTTATATGTGGTTAAAAAAAAATCACAGAGGTTGTCGTCATGATATCAGAATACAAAAAAAGCTAAATTTGTGCAAACGTTGCAATGAGCTCTTTCGTATGCTGCTAACAGATTAGCAAATGCTGCTGCTGTGAATTTGCTTATCAATCTGTTTTTTTTTTCTTCCAGTAAACTCCACCTCCCATGATACGATGCTCTGGATGCGTCTTGCGTATTGATTTACAATCGGTGAAAAACAGAATAGGCTTATATACATTCTTATGCAAAAGTTTAGGCACCCCTTGATAAATAACAGATTTTGGTGATTTGGGGGATTTTTCCAAAATTCCAGTCTCTCTTGGAAATGGGAAAAATGCACAATATTTTCAGCAAACATTGATGCATAGCATAAGACTGTACATGTATTGCTAACCAATCACTGCTCAAAAGGCGGGGTTTAATAAAAACAATTAGGAGCAGCTCTGAGATTCACCGACAACTAGCTAACCCTTTATCCTAAATGGTAAAGAAAAAAACAATTCGCACATTTACTCTCTATATTAGAGTCATTTAAGTCAGTCTGGGACTTTTGATTGTGCAGATTAACATAAGACATTTATTTCTCTATATAATATCCTGCTACATTATGCCAGCATTTCACTAGTTCTTGGATTCCATTTTAGAGTCGTGATCGGACTGCCAGCTTTATGCCTGAAACATTGGCCTCCCAGGAACTCCTTTAATGTCCCAAACATGTGGAAATAGTTTAGAGTGAGTTCAGGACTGTACAGTGGATGTAGCAATAACTCCCGGCCGAGTTCCTGTACTGTGCTTGTGAATAATGATGTGTACAGTTCCCACAGGCAGATGTGTCTCTTCCAGTAATTGGAATTAAGTTGTCCATCGACTTTTAAGGATCAGGCGTTCAACTCTCTGAATCCGAGATCGCCATTCATGCATATATGGCTCTCATCACCGTACTGTGATTGAAGTCTTCTGTAAAGGTCAACCGCTTCATTCACCAGAAATTTCAGCAAGTCCTGGATTGACTTGAACGCCCCTTGTTGTTGTATGCATATGTATTTCCTTTTTTTTTTTTGCATTTTTATGTACCTTTTCATCACACAGTGATATTGACTATTGGCATATTGATTATTGACATACTGTATCTTTTGAGGTCAATATTCATTACGGCTTATAGTTGCCTTGCTGTGTTCCTTAACAGTAACAGATATTTTTACAAGATAAACATGCGATCCAGGTTTCCCCTCCTCTGTCTGTCATATACAGTAGTATAAAGCTGACAATTTTGCATCTTCTGCGAAAGTCTTATATTTTTTCGCAATGTAATGTCTAAACTTTCTTTTCTTTTTGGTCTTGAGTTGAAGTGTTGCGCTACATTTGAGTGAATGTTTAATAATTTACTGTACATTATATTGCAACACAATCAGCACTATGTCTTTCTCTCAGTTGACACGATGAAGAGGCCTGGATTTACGATAATGGATCGAGTCAAATTAACCCGGACGGGCTGAGATGTTGTCTCTCATTAGGTGTATTTTATATTTACTTAAGAGGCTTTCAAATAGGGCTGAATATATTATTAAATACACTAGACTTTTAGGAAACTTTGAA
The DNA here is from genome assembly GCA_003987875.1 of Clarias batrachus. Lineage (NCBI taxonomy): Eukaryota > Metazoa > Chordata > Actinopteri > Siluriformes > Clariidae > Clarias > Clarias batrachus. The sequence goes on from QMIH01000057.1 coordinate 484,310, forward strand.
TTTTTGTAGTATTGTCGAACTTACAGTAGGTGGACATGTGATAGATGTATGTATTATAATATGTTTAGTGTGTATGTTTAGAGCATTTGACGATGTTTCTGTGTAAAGCAGCATGGTATGGTATGACTATGGTGTGCAGGTTTGAGTATAATTGAGAGCATGCTGTTACAGTATATAGCCAAGCTTATAATTAAAATCAATGTGATATAAATAAGCAATATCACACGAGCGGGTGTGCCTTTGTGATGAATGTCAGCACGGATGTGATGCGGTCATGGGTACAACGACGTAGTCTGAGTTATACAACAGTTTCACAAACACCATTTCTTATTAAGAGATTATGATTTATTTGTTTTTTAAGCAGTTATTTTGCTTTTAAAAACACAAATACTTCCACAACTGGCGGCACTAGCTAACCGCGACTGGCGGAGCTGGCGACCAACCATTAGTGTAATTAACAGGGGTGAAAATAGTTTTGTTACTTTGTAGCCAAAAGGTGAGAAGAATAAACCGTGGAGGTGGTGGAAAGTCCTATAACAATATCAGAAATGTATCTTTATATTAACACTTATTCCACTTTATATCAGCCATGTTAACTTCCAGGTTCTGTGGTTGAATCCCAAATAGTGTTACAGCAAATGTCCTACACACCACATACAGTGGAGCCCTTGATCTTGATCGAGAGCGATTTGGGATTCAACCTTGTGTTAGAAGCTCGTTAGCTTTGTAGCCATACAGTAAGTAAAAGAACACAATTATTAAGGAAACAAAGTGTTGTTTAAGATCACAACAGGCTATCAGGTGTGTGTTGTTGCTGAAAGTGCTTCTGTGACTGGGTGTGAATGTGGGTTTTGCCAGGCAGCTGCTTAGGCGAGAGACTTATTAACGACCGAATTAACGACTGTAGGACACCAGGGAAAACACGTTTTCACACAGGGTTATGTAGTTTTGGATTGTTTTCCCTTAATAATAAAAACCTTTCTTTAAAAACTGCATGATGTGTTTACTTGTGTTATCTTTGACTAATATTTAAATTTGTTTGATGATCTGAAACATTAAAGAGTGACAAACATGCAAAAAAAAAAATAAGAATAAGAAATCAGTAAGGGGGCAAACACTTTTTCACACCACTATATATATATAT
>QMIH01000057.1:493860-532913 GCA_003987875.1 Clarias batrachus
TATATAAATAAATAAAAAACTCTAAAGAGATTAGAAGATGAAGTTGTAAGCATCTTGGATTATATGACTGTCCCCGAGACAAAAAATCCCCCACATACACGGTGATCAAATCTGTCTGTTGTGTCCTCCGAGAGGAACAGAAGGGAACACAATAACTGAGAGGGTATCATATAACCAGATAGGCTCATGAACGGCTTGATTACGGAGCCTAAATCACTCTCGAGACACGTCCCTCCTGCAAATAAACAGAGCTGGGTGATTCGCTCTAGTCCTTGAGGGTTCACATCAGGAGGCTGCAAGACAGCAGAACGAAACAAAATGACTGTTTATTAAATCACGCTACGCCCAGCAGATCTGCTAATGGGAAGAAGCGGCGTGACATCAGGACAGAGGGACGAGTGGCAGCGTAATTCACTATACGCTGACCTTAGCTGCGACCTGCTGTCTTCACACCTACCGAAACTAATCTGCGCTCGGCCATGCTCTCTCTCTCTCTCTCTCTCTGGTGTATGGTCAAAGTATAAAAAAAATAGGTTGTGGTGTAATTATTTGTAGTAAGTATATAATATAATATACAGATGCATGTCAATAAATTAGAACATCATCGAAAAAGGTGTTTCAATTCAAAAAGGGAATCTCATTTATATTATGATGAGTACTGTATATGCACGCATCTTAGATTACTTAGATTCATTACACACAGACTGATATATTTCGCTTGTTTATTCCTTTTCATTCTGATGAAAATTTGAAAATATTGTGAAAAAGTTCAATATTAGAGGCCCATGAAGAGGCTCTAATCAGCTAATTAACTCAAAGAACCTACAAAGCTTTCCTGAGACCTTTAAATGCTCTCACAATTTGGTTCAAAAGGCTCCTGTACATAATCAAGGGGAGGACTGCTGACTTGACGGTTGTCCAGAAGATGATCACTTACACCCTGCGCAGAAGAAAGTGCAACAGTGATAACCGCAGCCTTGAGAGGATTGTGAAACGAAGCCCATTCAAGAATTTGGGGGAGATTCACAAGGAGTGGACAGCAGCTGGAGTCAGTCCTTCAAGAGCCACTGCACTTCTTTTTCTTTGTCTTCTTTGGTCCCTAGCTGGCGTTTGGTCTGGACCTGGTCCTAAGGCCGTACGCTGCTGTGGGTGCCAATGGTTGTCGGATTTCTTCCTGCAGGCGCCTCCATGCAAGGTGATCCATGGCTGTAGTTCTGGCCTCATCGAGGTTGAGTCTGTGGTTTCTAATGTCACCTTCGACCTGCTTGAACCACGTTTTCTTTGGCGCCGTCCTTTGGATTCTCCACAGGGTGGGTCGATCACACCAGAGGAGTTTGTGTGGTAAACGGCTGCCATCCATTCTGCAGACGTGGCCAAACCATCGTAGTCGTCGTTGCTGGATTTGTTCCACGATTTTCGGCTGTTGCTCACATCGGCGACGAATTTCCGCATTTCGAATGCGGTCACGGAGTGAGATGTGTAGGATTTGTCGAAGGCATCGCATTTGGAAGACTTCGAGTTTGTTGAGGTCTTGTTTGAGTAGTGTCCATGTTTCTGATCCATAGAGGGCAATTGGCAGAATCAGAGTCCTAAAGAGTCGGATCTTGGTCTTGTTGGTTATGTTGGTTTGCTTCCACAGACACCACTTCAGAGAAGCAAATGCCGTGGTAGCTTGACTAATTCGACTATGGACCTCTGTTGTAGAAGCCACTTTCTTCTCCTGGACCAGCGACCCGAGGTATTTGAATTGTTGGACCTGCGCAATCTGCACACCATCGAATTGCACATTGGCCAGCGACCCATCCGTTGTCAGCACTTTCGTTTTGTCCGTGTTAATTTTCAGTCCATATGATTGGGCGACTAAGGACAAAAAGGACTGGACCTGTTGCTCGGTGGGCTCGATGCTCTTTTCTGATGAAAGTAAATTTTGCATTTCATTTAGAAGTCGAGACCCCACAGTCTCGCACCTCGGACCATGGCAACCCTGTGTTTGATTGACCAGCAAACTCGCCCGACCTAAACCCTATAGAGAATCTGTGGGGTATTGTGAAGAGGAAGATGCAAGACACCAGACCCAACAACACAGAAGAGCTGAAGGCCGCTATCAGAGCAACCTGAGCTTCCATAACAGCCCAGCAGTTGCTGCAGTAATTCATGCAAAAGGAGTGCTGGACATTTCTGTGTTAAAAATCTGTTTTTTTTATTTGTCTAAAGTAATATTCCAAAATAAAATTTGGGTTTTTCATTAGCTGTAAGTCATAATCAACAAAATTAAAAGAAATAAAGTCTTGAAATACATCGGTCTGTGTGTAATGAATCTATATAATGAGTTTCACTTTTTGAACTGAATTACTGAAATAAATCAACTTTTTGATGGTATTCTATTTTATTGAAAAGCACTTTTAATAATTCAAGGTTATGCTGCTGTAGATAACTTCTGAAATGTATGTGGGAGCCAGTTTGTTTTTGCATGAAGTATGAATGTCAAATCTTTAAAATATTAAAAATGATCAAACTTACAAGACCCTGAGCAGTTGAACAAGTTATAGAACAAACAGCGCATCATGATGGGTTTCCTGTATTTAAGTTGAAACAAAGTTAATTTTAGTTTGTTATTGTACTTCTTTTTTTTTTTTATTAATTATATGTGTGAGAGAGAGAGAGAGCGATAAAGTTTTTGCCTCTTTTTTAAATCTTTACTTTTTACAAGGTTAATTTTTTTTAAATAATAAAAATTATTATAAAATCAAATATTAAATCATATATTATCATTGTAATAAAAATATTATATTATAAAAATAATTATTTATTATTAAATTATTTTGTTGTTGTTGAAGAAAGAAAGAGTCTTGTATATGTGTATGTAATAGCTGTGATTATATCCTGCTGTCACAAATCTTTTTAAAGCCATAAAAGCTTTTCCCATAAATTCTCTTAGATAGAAAGCAGCCTCTTTTTTTCTATACACGGTTCAGGACAGGCCAGGTAAACCTGTTATCAAAAATACCATCAGACAGGCCAAATGGGTGTACATTAAAACATACAAAAGAAAAGGAAAGAAAAATAAAATAAAAGAAATTAAATATAGGAACCAAATCGGAGACTTTCTCAACTTGGAATCAAAACTTTTTTGGAAAACAAGTTGTCAGTAAACACAGAGAACAAGGGGAGCTTTACTGTATTCACATTACATTAGCATCCAGTTCATCTTCATGACCGTCAAAGTTTCTCCAAACAAATCTAAAATATATATATACATTTATACCATTGATATATTTGAGTTCTGTTTGTTCTTGTTGTACTGCACCATTAACTTTAACTCTATTCAAGTCAAAAAAAAAGAAAAAAAAAGCTGCTAATATTATACATGAATTAAATCGAGTTATACGCTAACATGAACTAACTATAAATAAAAACCACAACCGCGAATGAAGCAGCGAGGCATGAACTCCTTTGAGGTGAAACAAAATTTTCACTCGTGTGAGGTCTCAAACGTGCAGAATTAAATAGCTACCCAATGCAGACGAAGACCTAATGAGGGGTAACGAGCACCAGGAGAGACCAATTACCTACCATGGAGACAGAGTAATGAGAACAGGAAGCGTTGACCAAATATGGAAAGTATGTGGGAGGAAGAAAGGAGAAGGAAGCTGCACAGAATAAACAGAATAAAGTGTATCATTCATCGACTATTGACGATATCCAGGAGACAAAGTGGTGTTCCGTAGTGAATAAGAACAATATTGCAACTTAAATGAGACATCACCAAATACAGCCTGGCGTGGCAGACACAAGGAAGTATGATGATTTGTGTACTAATTCATTCTTGATTTTGTACTAATTCATTCTTGATTCATTTATAATCAGAAGCGGAAGAAGAAGAGTACACGTGTTACAGTCCAGAGGCAACCCTAGATTCTAGAAAATAAATAAATAAATAAAACCTATGTTCATGTTCACTATCATGCAGTACTTCGAATGACCACTTGAGGCTGGGTTCAAAAGTCAATCTATCCCCAAAGTGGTTCATGTTAAAATTCCTTTAAACCGTTAAATTATACATAATTACCGACGTGGCTGATTTGAATGGCAGCTGCCTCACGGGTTTCAAACTACTACTGTAGCTGTCTGCTGTGCATCACTTTAGCTCACAAGCTAACTGGAATTTGTATAGTTTAACTTACCCTAAGGAATGTAGGAGTTGATACAGGATGACATGTAGGGTACAGATGATAAATTAAGGTGTATACTGTAAATTAAGGTTATTCACCTTAGCATTTTAGCTAAGCTAAAGCTAGGCTAGATAGCTTGTGGTAACAGAAGTATGCATTGTACGGTAGGTGTGTTCCATCCAACCCCCAGGCTCTGTTCACTCACAAATTATTGATTAAATGGGGGTTAGGCGGAATCAGCTCTTGCCAAGATGGCGATGACCAGAGCTCTCAGAGTTGAGCGCTTTAGGAAACCTTTGGGTGATCTCACAGTCTGTTAGTTTGTCCAGTTCTTTACAGCTTATAGCTACATCTGATTTCATTTTGATACAATGCTGCCTTGGTTAAAATTTCAAGATTAACTTGCTAGGGGCAATAAGGAGGAGCAGCACATGTGTACAGCTGTTGGTCATGTGACTGCTTTGTACTGTATACTTTCACTGTTTATAATTTAGTCCTCCCCTCTTCATTGAGAGTGGACTTCGCCAATGATAAGTCAAGGCAAGTCAAGTCAAGTAGGCTTTTATTTTCATTTTAGCTATATACAGTTCAGTACATGATGAAACGAGCCAACGTTCCTCCTGGACCAAGGTCCCACTGGACATACAACATAAATTAACAAAGACTAACTAGCTAACTCCGTCCAGGGTGTACCCTGCCTCGTGCCCTAAGTCTCCTGGGATAGGATCCAGGCCCCCCCGCGACCCTGAATACAGGATTAAGCGGTATAGATGATGAGTGAGTGAGTGAGTGAGTGAGTGAGTAACTAGCTAGCTAACTAAGAAACCTATTTAGCTGACTAGCTGAGACAGATTAACATTACAAATTAGCAAAAACTATCCAAGTTCTATACAGAAAAAGACAACATAAAATGCACGTGCAAATGTGCAAACGAGAGTGACAACACAACAAAATAATGCGTTTCAACACCCTGTGGTAATGAGTTGAGGTAGTGGAATGAGAAACAGTAAACATTTCCTTGTAGATAGCAGAAAAGATAGGAAAAGATGTGCAAATAACAAATATTGTGCAAAAGAGCAATTTCAGGTTGGTATTGTATGGACAATTGTTAGATGGTTGTGTTTATCAGTTCAGTCCCAACGTTATTTAGGTGATTAGAGTTTATCTGAGTGACTGTGTGTGTGTATGTGTGTGTGTGTGTGTTCATCAGTCGAGTCTCTTTATGTTGGGGAGACAGATGTCTTGTATAAAGAAGCTGTTACACAGTCTGGATGTGAGTGCCCGAATGCGTTGGTACCTTCTTCCAGATGGCAGGAGGTTGTAGACGTGTGTGTGAGGGGTGTGTCCGATCAGCCACATTGCCGGTGGCTTTGCGGATGCAGTGTGTGGTGTAAATGTCTTCGATAGAGGGAAGAAAGACCCCGATGATCTTCTCTGCTGTCCTCACTATCCGCTGTAGGGTCTTGCGGTCTGAGATGGCACAATTCCCAAACCAGACAATGATGCAGCCGCTCAGGATGCTCTCCATGGTCCCTCTATAGAAGGTGGTCAGGATCGTTTTGATTTACTTTTACACCACTGTTGCATGCACAATTCTGTAACTGTATTACCAGCTATAAGATCAGAATTTCGTTTTATAATAATAAGCTCATTCTTATCCGTTATCTTCTCAATTGTAAAGAAGGAACCACATGAACATGTTAAAATAACATGCTGTATGTAATAGTTTATATAGGTTTTAATGTAACAGTGCTAAGGATATGTACAGTAGAATGGTCTCGGTTTAAATATTACTAATGGAGGCAGTCTACTGACCAAGGTCACATTGCAAGAATTTTATCTTAGTTACTAAGAGCATGTAAGAGATTTTGCCACGTGGAGAAATAATACATACTGTAGACTGGAAAAGAAAAACCGTGTCCTTTGTTGTGAGATGTTTGAAAGTACCTACATAAGTCAGAGTAAGAAGAGTCTCTGTAAGCACTAAAGTCTGAGTCAGTGTATGACTTTCATGATTTGCCTTAAATTAACCAAATTAATACATTTGTTTGGTCATTTTTGAAATTTTTATATTTCATTTTTAATTTATTTCTTAGTAAAGCCAAAAAGGAGGAATTATCTACCTTGTTCAGGATTTTTTTTTTCTTTCGATTTGTTATACAGTATAAATCTGGCCTCTGGTGTTATGGCTGGTTACAAGACGACTGGAGAAGAAGAAGACTGATTACATCTATGACTTTATTTATTTATTGCTAAGGGTTTTGATATATATTTTATTTTTTTTTATTTTATTTTTTTTTTTAATTAAGAGCTAATGGTCTGTATTCATTATATTCTTTAATGCATGTCTTTTTGGTAAAGGAGTTAGATATTTTCTAATTATTACATACTCATTTATGGACCACTGAAATCGTGTACTTTAGCCATGTTAAGGACAATTCTTTTTGGTCTGGTTAAATGATATAACTCTTAAATGATCCCAGCACCGATCACCCTCATCCTCTTACTAACAACAACTTTCATTTATTTGTTACTTTAGATTTATTTATTTTTGTCACCTTCTGTCCTGTCGTTCTTTTCCTAAAGCTCTGTCCAGGAAATAGTGCTGGAATGACCTTGAATTTGATCGCTAGGATTTCACATGAGTTTACAGGAAACACTTAGCGGCTCAAGTGTGAAAGATGCCCGAAAGATAGTGGCTGGAAAAAAGTGTTGGAATGTTTACACGTACTGTAGATATTTGTAAACAATTTGAACTCTATTAAAGCCTTTGAAATTGGAGTAAAATAAAGATAAAACAAAAAATCTGTGTATGTACAGTACACACTACAGTATGTGTTAATTGCCTGAGCTGGTGCTGTTTCATAAGGGCCTTCTGTAGAATGTTGTGCTAACGTCGTAGGGCACGGTATATTCAGGAAAATGTATGCGGTCGTATGATTTTATAGAGCAGTCTGCCTTGTGATGTTGAATATATATATGTGTTGTCACGCTGCAATTTCCTGTAAATGTGCACTGCCTCAGTAGACTTCAGATTAATGTTTTATAACCGTGAAACAAAGAGCAGATGGTTAGACACGAAAAAAAAAAAACTTAAAATCCAATCTATTCCATATCCTGTGAAGTGATATCCAGCGTGTGTAATAACCACAATTAAATAGATGGCATTTGATTTGTTTGAATCAGCATGTGGGCAAGTGCTTTATTAGCTTATATACAGTAGTAGGTTTAGAACACTTTTTAATGACATGTACAGTACGTTTTTAGGGTATAAAGATTAGAGCAAGTTTTGAGTGCAGTAAGTATTGTGATTACTTAAGAATTGCAACCAATTCATACAGAAAGGAGGTGGGACTTACAGAACTAACAAGTAGTATTGAGCATTAACAACTTGTATGTGGTTTAATTTAGTTTTTTTCTTTAAACGACAATTTTTTTCATATAAACTGCATAACAAAGTTAAATTTCTCAAAGGACAAGCATGTTATTTTGCTAATACAGCAATATCTTGGTATACAAATTTGACCTACAGTATTCCGGAGTTCTTAAGATGAAAATTCGTATTGCGAAACGCATTTTCCCATAGGAAATAATGTAAATGCAGATAATCTGTTCCAGCCACCCAAAAATATTACCAACGTTACCAATTAGCCCCCCAAAAATCTAAATATTTCGAAAAGACGCGTCAATTAAATAAAATATGAAATAAATAGACATTAAACCTCACTTAACTTTAATTTATGATTCTTCTTGTCACCAGCTGCTTAAAAACCAAACTGAAAGTGGTTCCCTTTTCTTTTTGCTACTGTTCTTGCTGAGATTTTGGGACCCATGGTGCTATGTCTTCACTAAATATTGTAATTTTTTTTGCAAAATTTAAGTTCATGAGGTGAAAATTCTTAAGGTTCGTATGATGAGGTTCCACTGTAATCATGACATTAATTTTTATCAAGGCTGATCTAGTACACAGATTTAATATTAGCTGCAAAATATTATTGACTTAGCAAAACCATATGCTTTGCCTTTAGTGGCCCACTCAAGCATGAAAAATCATCAACTGTTAAACTGCAAGAATACAAATTTGCCTCAACAGGAACGAAATGAAAGCCTTCATTAGGGCTGATCAGAAAATAAATAAACTCCTGAGCTGATTATAAATATGTGTAACAACATTTTAGATGCTGAAGCAAAAGTCAGTAGTTGTCGTTTTAGCCGATGAAGACATAACACCATTAGTTCAGGCTGGAAGCAGATGACAGATTTAAGGCCCCGGGTTGCCATGGTAACAGCCTAACTCCGCTATTAACCCCAGCGCTGAAGGAAAGATGAAACTATGAGTGTTCACCATGAGTGTACACACACACACACACACACACACACTGAAAGTACTTTAGAAATAAGCAAATCTTCAAAATGGAAGCTGATAAAAATTATATAAAGTAAGAAATAAAAAAACAATAAATTCACAAAAAATATTTTATTGAACTTGCAGCTTCAAATGTGCTGAATGGTCAGAAATGAAAAAAAAGTAATTTTTAATTACAAAAAAGTACAAACATACACACACACACACACACACACACACACACAGAGTACTAGTGGTATAAGATTTAACTTGTCTACAGTACATATAAATTGATTTTAAAAACTTGTTATTGGGAAAAAAAAAAACATATTATACCATATTTTCACAAATAGTTTTTCTGTAACATCGCAACACCGACTGATTTTCATTTTATTAGAACACAAGAACATGTTCTGACTTTTTTGCAGTGACACATTTTTCTTATATAATTTAGTTTTTTTGTTTGTTTGTTCGTTTGTCTTTTTCGGGAAAGTGGAGTGTACTGTCTCTTCGTTGTGCTAGATAAGTTCGTGGCGGACCAGCGCTCCTAATTGCCATCACATGTCTCAAACGAGACGCTCGTTAATCGTGTCACTTCCGGTATCTGGAAACGAGAGAGCGCCTCGGCGTGCGGCTCTTTGATGAAGATGCATTTCCTTTTTCCCCGGCTCACATCAAACAAGATCAGTTTGATCATTTTCCTCACGCGTCCTCCACGCTTCCCAGCCCAGACCGCTAACGTGGCTTTGAAGTGAGATGGATTTGTCATAATTTAATGCTTTGTTCCCAGAAACTACAAAGAAATCAGTTCTTCAGATACAGCGCAGCGGCGGCAATAACGTGATTGTCACAGTCATATCAAAACGTTCCGCAACTGTTCATTACGCCTCTATATCTCGCTCTCTCTCATCCATGCTTCCCGTCTGTGTCGCCTGAGCCCTTACTTATCTAGTTCACAGAATTTACAGAAAACGTTGCATTATGTGGTTGATCACAGAAAAGCCAGGTGTACTAGACACAACAACAACATAACACACACACACACATGCAGAATCGATTGACTGCCCTTGATGTCTGCAGGTACTAACATGGATAGTATTCGAAACAGTGGGAGCACTTATTAAAATAAAATACTGAAACCGCTTCTCCCAGCTTGGATAATGGCAAAGAATTATGATGTATGTCTGCTGACAGATTTCATTGTCTTTAAACAGACCACTGTGCTTAATGCTCTGTGTGATTAGAGCACATTAGTTTTTTGCGGGGGAAATAAATAAATATTTCGTAACAATTTTCATTTTAAGTTTCATTAGAGTAATTTAATGGCATAAATAACTCATGGTTATTGTTTTGTGTTTGACAGAATATTTAAATTAGATTAACTGCTGGATGCTATTGTAATGCGTGATGAATAATATCTTTTTTTTTTTTTTAGAAGACACACAAAAATACCAAATTATTGCAAGCACCTGTGTTATTCACTCTGTTAATCAGTGCTGGATTATGGGGGCCACTGATTGTTAGGGTCCTTGGAAAGATTCAGGCCACACCTTCTTCTAAAGCTCCTGGAGATCTGGGGCTCCCGGGCAAGACACAGGTTTTTCTGAGTTGACGGTGGCCCTTGGTTTTCCAAAGCTACTCTTAAACATTGAGGCCTTGTTTGAGGATTTCTAGAGAGGTTTTCCAAGATCCTTTCTTTCACATATGGGGGCCCCCAGACTTTTAGGGGTTTCTGAGACTCCCGAAGGTCTAACACTCTGGGGCATAACCTCCAAGGGGCCATGAATGTCAATACCACATGTCTGGGGGCCCCAGGCAGCCTCAGGCATTCAGAGAAAAGGTTTTGACTGGGACATTTGTATGTGCTGGGTTGTGTCCTGGGACTTCCTGAAAAGGAAAAAGGCAACATCTGGGCCCCCTGAGGTTTTCTGAGACTCCTGAAGGTTTGAGGCTGTGGGACATAAACTTAAAGGACCTCAAGGCCATGTCTCTGGGCCCCTGGAAGTCTAACGCTCCAGGGTGTGATCACTTTGCAGTCAAATTCATTTTGCGTTGAAATGACCCCTGAAATGCTGGATTATTTTTACTACCCAAACGCTGGGTTGCCTCTGTTGGGTAATATTTCTGGGTTATTTACTGTGAGTTGGGTACTTTTTGTTTAACCCAGCTTGCTGGGTTGGAGTTGSGTTAGCTAGCGACAGCTAACATCACAGATCACACCGCCCCTCCCCCGAAGTTCACCGGTGTATTCAGTGGCTGTGTCAGCTTCGTGTCTTTTTTTTCTTCCTCCTCACGCATTTAAGAGGAAATGTAAACGTTCAATATAAGGTCTGTATACACACTTTCACTCACCTATGACTGAATTTGTTCACTGTATGTAGCATTTATTACTGTTACCGTGTTTCACTCAAACTTTCAGACTGGTCTGTGCTATAGCATGCTAGTTTATCTGACACTGGCTACTAGCTAGCCAAACCAAAGGACTCCACCTGTGTATGAAAGACACTGCAAAAATATCTGAGCTTTTTAGCTTTCTTTGTAGAATGCTTGCAGGGTGTATGAAGATGGTGAAGTGATGAATGAAAGCTAAACTGTTAACTGTAGTGCCAGCATGACGCTAGCATTTAGCTAGGTTGCTAGCGTTAGCAAACACATAAAATAGCTGAGGTGTTACAAAACTTCCTGATCCTTCCTGCCTAATCATCTTACAAATATGCATACTAGCCCATACTTAGTGTTTTCTTTTGTAATAGACCAGTATATCAAAGTAATTTAACTGTTTAAACTGTTTTACCCATAGACATGTAAAACATAAAAATAATAATAACCTATTTGTGAGGTAGAATTAACTCAGCATTATAGTTAAATAAGACCTAGCATTTGGATTGAATATTTTACCCATTTTGCTGGGTTAAATTAACCCAGCATGTAGTTGGTCCAATATTTACCCAGCAGCTGGGTTAAAAACAACCCAAACTGGGTTGTTTTAGCCCAGTATTTTTTAGGATGGATACACCCTAGATGGGGTGCCAACTCATTTCAGGGCACACACATTTACCAACCTAATCCAGGCTGTAATCATATTCCCAACCTGAACTGAGTCAAGAGGGATTTTTTTTTTTTTCTTACCCTAATGTGGCAGAGATCTGACTGTATGGCTGTCTGATGTTTTTCAAATCGGATCTGAGTCACTTTTAATGTAAGGTTGTATATCCAACACATAACTCATACGTGGTCATACAAATTGATTGTGAACGGCAAGATCAGAATTCATGATTGCCTGAATAATAATAAATAAATAAATAAATAAAAACACTTCAACCAATCAGCCCTCTCCAACCTTGGCCACCATGCCACACTGCCAGTTCAAATCATGCAAATCTTTCCAATGTCCCTTAGGTTGCCAGATTGTTTCTAAATAAAGCCACCAATGATGACAATTTTTGATCATGTCTAAAGCACTTTTTTTTCTTTTTAACCACAAACAGTCCACATTAACTTTGTTTTACAATATGGCTTCTTATTGACCACTTGATCCAGCGTTAATGTCAACGAATTGCTCAGGACTTATTGTCATTTGTTCACACAACGTAATGGGACCCTACTCAAAAAAAGTACTCTTTTTTTAAAATAATAATACTCAGAATAATAATACATTTTAGTAATATTTTTTAAAATAATAATACTCAGAATAATAATACATTTTAGTAATATTTTTTAAAATAATAATACTGATCTTTTAGATAACATTGGTGACTCTTGTATAAAGTAAATGTGCTTAAAGTCTGAGAAATAAGCTGCCCTCATCTGCTCCACTTACGGCTCTTCCGGGTGTTGTTCAATCCTCATAATAAGCCTCTGATGTCCTCTTTTTGAACCTTAAATGGATAATAATATGTGTTTAGTTAAGTGTCACACTTGCAGTATTTGTATTTAATAATGGCCTCGAAAGGCTGTTTCGAATGTACTTAGAGTCTGTGCATTTTTCTGCTTCTCATATACTTATAAAGAACTGTAGTGAATAGGAAAGTGATGCAGCAAGGACAAGTTTTAGCTTTGTGGAAGCCTTTAGCTCGTTTCTGCGGATAAGTGTGTCCTAAGAAACGCAGGAAACAAACCTAAGGCTGAAATCTGTCCCAGCTCTGTCTCATATCCTCGTGTTCACATGTGGCCTAGCTCAGCACTTACTGCAGATTACGTGCCCGTCATCATTAGCCGTGGCCAGCAAGCAGCTGCTTCATGACATTAGAAACCCCATCTGTTACCTACTCATCACATCACCACGGCTTCACTCTCCGCCAACATCGAACCGGAGTGACGAACGGCCTCGCAGTCGGCGCCCACAGGAAATCCAAAGCCCTCCACCGACCCACAATTTCTCCTTATTTGTTCTGATGGGCGCGCACAAGCGCTTGAGTCAATTGGAGGAAATGGATGTCACACAGAGACGCCGTTGCTTGGGTGAGCAAATGTTCCCTGCATTGTGAATATGAACGTCTTGCTTCATGACCAGATATCAAACAGTCACATTAAACTCCAAAGGTATGATAATGGACCTCCGAATAGCACTTCGCCACGGTAAATCAATTATTTTTCCCAGCGCTGCTATGGATTCTTTAAGTGGAATTGCATCCGCCTGGTTGCTTGTACTCCTTCGCTTTACAGCACTGTTTTCATCATCATCGAACTCCTTCCTGTCACGCTGAGATAAAAAAAAAAAAAAAAAAAGTAAAGGGTGTACAGACCAAGCGTGGTGATTCATGTGGCCAGGTCAATCTCTCGGGAGCCATCTGCAGTGTGAGAGGTTTAAATCGAACGAGCCAGACTGACAATGTCCCTCCCCAGGCTCTGAAATTGATCCTTCCCATTGTTTTAGCAGAAGATTTCACAACACGGTTCATTAAACGTGCTCAGTCTGCTTCAACTGCCCCCATCTCCCCCCCCCCCGTATATTCATCAAAATTCATTGCTTGTGTTGCGTTTAAAATTGAGCCAGAATGGGGCAAGACACATTAGATGGCAGAGAAGATGGATTTTTTGTCATTGTTAGTACAAAAAAAAAAAACAATATTTTAATGTTGTGCCAAGATGTATTAATGCCACAGTAGTGTTCAATTATCGTACTGTATCAGCATCTTTGACAGTAACTCCGGAATAAAAACAAATCACAGGTTTATATAACCATGGATTCCCTTTTCTGTTACTGTTTTTAGGAATAAGCCAGAGAAAATGTGTGGAACAGCCAGAAAAATATCTTATTGTTTAACAAAAGGTTTCAGTATCAGTCAAAAAATTTGGACACTTTCTAATTCGATGGTTTTTCTTTGGCTGGTTTGTAGAAAAACTCTGGTTCAAAGAGATTTCAAACTATGAAGTAACATACATATGTAACAACAACGCCAGTCAGTTGGTATTTTAAAACATGAAGGTCAACTGTTCTGGAAGAGTTTTTGTAAGAACAGTATTGTGTGTCGAGTGCATTTGTAAAACCCATCGAGCTCCATGATAAAACTGTCTCTCATGAAGACCGTCCCAGGAAAGCGAGACCAAAACTTACTGTAGCTCTGCTGCAGAGGAGAAGTTCATTTAGAGTCACCAGCCTCAGAAATCTCCAATTAACAACCAGCACCTCAGATTAGAGCCGTTATGAAGCTTTACAGAGCGGAAGTACTGTAGCAGATCCATCCAGGGCTCGATTTGTGTTGGGATGTGTGTGTTTCGCAACGGCCAAGAGAACAGTTCATGCACAGCTTTGGACATATTTCAAAAAGAAGAGAACTGAAGGTGTGATCTAGTACATACACACAAATCCTCTCAGCGGAGACACGATGAAAATGAAGAATTCAGTTTAAACACGGGAGTTTTCGAAATACGTAACTAACAGCCTTAATGAATATAAAAGACGAGTTATTTACCTAATTTGTGTCATTTTATTCTCAATTGAAAGAAGAGGCTTTGTTTTTTTATTAGACTTTGTGGCCTTACCTACATGCCTGGGTACAAAAGGGTCAAAAGTAGATTTTTTTTAATTTAATTATTTGTGTGAGTTTGTGTGACTGGTGAGAGAGAGAGAGAGAGAGACTGGTGTGTAGTCATATAAAACTACAGTACTCTTAAGCTTTAATAAATTAAGCTTACATTTTGTTAATAAAACTGTGCTTAAAAAGTTGACATATGTCAGATCACCGGATACATCTCAATATCAACTGTTCAAAGGAGATTATTGCATATTTTGGATGTTTCACAATGTTGAAAGAAAAATGAATCGGGAAAGACCATGGAGTGATGAGGTGTGTCCCAAAACTTTGATTGGTAGTGTACAGTATAACAATCAATATGGTAAAGTCTTCTATGAAGAGATGGTTATTTATCTTTAAGACATTTGTTAACAATAAGCGTACTCCTGAAAAGGACTTCATTTAACATATACACCCATTAGCTATACTGTAACTAATATTACTGTACAATGTAAAACATTATGCCCATTGTTGTGTAGCTTCTCCTTGTGCCAGCCGGAAAGCTCAGACCCCTTGGGGAGTCGCTCCACAAGACCTCTGGGATGGGCCGTGGTGTCTGGCGGTAGGATATTGGCAGCAGATCCTTTGGGTGCTGTGGGTTACGTGGTCAGGCCTCTGTGGAACAGACTTGTTTGTCCAATACATGTCGCCATACAGAGTTGCCAGGCTTTAGCTCTTTGTCTGCTGGACTCTATTGTGGTCTGCATTATACCGGATGGGCTGGCCTTGGGTGCCCAAGACCCTGTAACCACTTTACTGGTAGGTTAATGTGTTAACATTACATTGTTTTAATGTTATAGCTATAATTCTTTTTAAAAATGAACTCACTCACTCACTCATCGTCTACAGTATACCACTTTATCCTGTATACAGGGTTGCAAGGGGCCTGGAGCCTCTACCAGGAAACTTAGGGCATGAGGCGGGGTACTGTACTGTACATCCTGGACAAAGTGCCAATCCATCTCAGGGCACACACATTCACACTCTCATTCACACAATGGGCAATTTGGGGGAAACCCACTAAGCACAGGGAGAACATGCAAAGTCCATGCACACAGAAGCGGGAATCAAACTATATACTTACTTATAATACTAGCTACTATATACTACTACAAATAATAATAATACAGTGGAACCTTGGATTACGAGCATAATTCGTTCCAGAAGCGGGCTCGTATTCCAAAACACTCGTCAACTCCTTCACCCTCCCCCAACCTCACGTTTTAAGTTTCACAATAAAACACACACGCAACAGAAACACTGTTTTAATGGGAAAAAATAAATCTCTCTAATGACACTCGCGTGAGCGCAGACTAACGGAATCACTGCTGTAAAGTAAAAAAAATAATAATAAAAAATCAACCAACACCTTACCTTTGAAAAGAATCGCGACAGAGCAGAGTTTCTGTGTAGAACAGAGTGTGTGTGTCTGTGTGAATCCGGGGAGGAGGGGTGTAAAGGCGAGAGTGTGTGTGTGTGTGTGTGTGTGTGTGTGTGTGTGTGTGTGTGTGTGTGTGTGTGTGTGTCGGTGTCAAAAAACTCAGCACTCATAAACTCGTAAACAAGACATGCTCGTTTTTCAAGTCACAATGTATTAAAAATCTTGCGGAACACTCGTAAACCAAGTTACTCGCAATCCAAGGTTCTACTGTAATAATAATAAGTAATCTGGCTTCGCATCAGGCTACTGTATATCAAAGAACACCTGGTTGACTTTCTCCCCTATTACAACAAACACCAAAGTTTTATTTTCCTTACACAGTAGAAAGAAATTAAAATCTGTTCAATCTATACAGTATGTTGTATTCTTTTTCATACAATGCTGAACAGGAGCATTTGAATGTCCAGTACCTACACTAGCAATTGAATAAAGAGCCATATGAATGGTATAAACATTCCTGATTTTTTTTTTTCTACTTCCAATCCTAAATCCAATTTGTTCATTTGTACTTTCTGTATTAAACTTTCGGAATTGGTACTACAGTTATATACTGTAGGTCATTACATCTCACATTCATGCATATTTACACACTCCCCAGACATTTCTATTTAAATTCTATATCAATTTCCACACCAATTTCCATATTTTCCATATGTGTACAGACACGTTTTTTTTTAATTGTTTTTTGTTTTATATCTTATGTTTTGTTCTTCTGTTTTTTTTCTGCAGCTAAGTTTTTCCATATTTTAGTCTTATTATATTCCATCATTTATTTCTTATAATCTTGATTTTAAGGTCACAAGCGTTTGTATAAGCATTTCACTGCATATTGTACTGTGTATGATTGTGCATGTGACAAATAGAATTTGAATTCCAGATTTCAGATCTAAATGTTTTCTGCTGCCAATCTCCTGGAAAAACATGGCTGGGGTGACTGTTATTTGCATGATTCATTTATTTATTTATTTATTTTTAGAGGTTACAACTACAGTAGAGTGTCAGATGCAAATGTTCTTCATATGCTTTGTGGGATTCCTCTATTCCAAATTGCCTGTAATGCATGATTTGCCCCCGCCCTAAGCCCTGAGCACCCTGGAAAAGGCGTCTTTCACCCAACCTGAATTATATTACAAATAGAAATCATAAGACACTGATACATGTGTATACATTTGTCTATGTTACTGATAAGAGATTCCAACAAGGTTGTTTTCAGAAGTTGACTGAGATTTAAAGCAGCATCCAGTACAGTAAGTACACTGTAGAGCACATTAAATCCTTGTTCTTTAATATTTTCAAGACCCTGAGTTTGAGTCTGAATCACAGTGATTTTGACACGTTCCCTTCATTTGCCGTTTGTTTTGGTTTAGTATAACACAGGAATGTAGAACTGAAATCATTTTAATTAAACTTTTTTGGGTTTGCTTCTATTCCGTATGAATGAGTTCAGAATTGAATCACTTTGTGACAAATGAGTTCACATGGAAATGGCCCAAGACTACCTTGCTCAGACTGTCTCAGACCCTTTTTGAAGTGTTTTTACTAAGGAAAGTGCACTAGGGCCTTATTGAAATGACCTTACTGCTCATAGCGTATGTGAAAGCACCTTTACTTAATTACTTCTTATACATACAGTTCTTGTCTACCAGGGCTGTCTGCGTATCAGCGCTTGTTCGTGCTCATGTGGTTATTCAGGTGCTTCGGTCCTCAGGGACGCCGAGTGTCACTTGTCTGGCCGTCCCTGTTTAGGAGAATAATATTCTTTTGGTGACCAGACAAAATGGCTCAGGGCGAAGTTCTGTCCTGTGAATTCAGGGATATGATTTATTACCTCCTCGGTCTCTAGTTACTTACTCCCTTATGATGTGAAGAAGCTCCTCAGATCCAGGTGACAATGTGTATTTGATATTAATGTCCTATATTTCAAATTTTTATTTATTTATTTATTTATGCAATTTATTTAATAGTAAAGTTGCTTGGAATCAAAGTACTTTTCATATTCATCCAACTTTCCTTTCAGCACACGGGAATTTGCATGTATTTGAATGTGCGCATCGTCTCATGTAGAAGCTTCAGACAGCAGATGATTTTGGAACACAATATGGCAGTGTAATGAAAATGTCAAGTGTATCGTGCTGAAGGTCAAAGTTGGCCCGATTGTTAGTTAACACGCATACAGCTTCCGAAACATGACATATTTAGGTAAAATATCCCAAAACAAAGAAAGATTCGCCAGACTACATTTTTATTAGCTATTGTGCTAACATTCAGAGACCAAACCTCTTTTAAAGTGTTATGATCTTCTGTGTTTCGTTCCTTGTTTGTGTCCCTGTGATGGGGTGTGACCTTAATGTTTCAGGTCCCGCCCACTGCAATTGTTTCCTGCAATCTGTTGGCTGCTCACCTGCTCTACCTTTCTTGATCCCGCCTCCTGCCTGATGAATTGATTAACCAGGAGATCCAGAGGCCTACTTGGGCTTTTGAGACTACAGTGCTGTAGTTTGCTTTCTGCTTATTTTATGATTGATGTGAAAATTATAGCGTGCGTGACCCCTTGCTACATTTTTGGACTACGCTGTTACCCACCTTTGATGGTGATTCGTATTCGATAGACTCCTCCATGAATGACCATTTGTTTGTTTTGACTGCGTCTTGGGTTTTTGTAGATACATTTTGTCTATTCTAGTTTATAATTGTGTACAGTATGTAGTGGCTTTGTAGGTTTGTAAGTTGATGCCGTTTTGTTTATACTTTGTTTTCTCCTTGTTGTAATTAGTGAAGTAGTAAGGTAAGGTAGTGTTTTGTATTTCTGTTTCCTTTCTTTTGGTGCAGCATCAGGTATTTCATTTCGGGACTAGCTAGAGGGAATTGTGTTTAATGTTTTGTCGGCTTCTGAAGGTTTTAGCCACTTTTTGGGGATTAACTAATTCCCCTTGGTTGTAAATAAACACTATAAAAAGCAAATGCACTATTGGTCTCACCCCCCTTTTTATTAATAATTTTTTCACATGTTCACATATTTTTTCCGACCTAGACCGGAGCGTAACAGAATTGGTAGCTCGTCTGGTGCTTCCCCTCGTTCTGTTCCATTTGTTTTCAATGCCCTTGTGTGTGTCTGTCTGGCGGCATTTGTCTTTGTACTATGGCAGTGTTTAGTATTTTTTATTAGAAATGGCTACAAAATTTTATCTTGACCGGTTCACAATTTCCCCCTCAGTAGAGCCATTTGAATGTTGCCATAAGGATAATTAGTTGTTACTGGCTGATTTGCACCAGATTTCACTGCTACTAAGTTACGATATTAAAGAGCTGCTGTATGCTGAGCTGCTCGAACAGTGCATTATTGTTGGCACAACACTCGGGTGATCTCCTGTACCTGTTCGCGCATCTTCACCTGTGCCTGCACTCATGCCAGTTTGAGTTATCGCCAATGCTAGGATCCACCTCGTCTGTAAGTTCTGCAGGCTTCGATGTTAGGAGGCACATTGCTTTAGTGCTTAGGGAATGTTTAGAGAAGTGGACGCTTGTTTCCCTGTGTCACTCTGCAGTGGCGAAGAAGTTTTTGGTCCATATTATTATAGTGCAAGTTTGTGGGTAAAGCTCAAGAAGTACAGTATGCTCTGACTTAACACTAGAACAAAGTGTAGGTTATGAAACTGCTAAGTCAGCTGTGTTACAGCGTATGAACTTGTTCCAGAAGTGTATTGGCAGAAGTTTCGGATACATGCCAAATCCCCCAGTCAAACTTTTGTTGAGTTTGCTCGTAGAAAAATGTGCTTTATTTGATAAATCGCTTATAGCCAGTAAAGTCGTTACCTTTTGAACAATTAAAAGACCCGATCTTATTAGAAGAGTTTAAAGACTGAATTTCAGTCTTGCTTTATTTAAATGAACAGAAGGTTTCATCGCCGTTTTGGCTAATGAATTCGTGCTCATGCACAAAACTGTCTTTTTCGCCAGCACACCGTAACCCCAGAGTTCCCGCGATCGCATCTAAAAATGGTAATGAGTCTCGCTATAGTTTCTATTGTCCCGAATCTGAACATTTCATAGCTACCTGTCCGGCAATAATGTGTAAGAACCGACAAAGCTCAGAATACTAAAAGTGTGGGCCTCCGAGTAGCGCAGTGGTAAAGTGCTCGCCCTATCATCCAGAGATCGCGAGTTCGAATCCTGGGTGATGCTGTAACCTCTCGCAGCCGGAAGTCTAGAGAGAGCTGATTGGCCGAGCTCTCTCAGAGTGGAGGGATGAGAGGTACTTAGTGCTCCCAGAATAATCATGACTCTACAGCCAATCAGGGGCGTCTGTGAGCTCGCGCGAGCGAACGGAGCGGATAGCGCTGTCCTCCGAGTGTGTTACTCCGCCCCCAACGGTGCGTGAGCGAGCAGGTCGGCTGGCGTCACGTGGTTCGGACGAAAACACGTGATAGTCTTCGGCCCTCCCGGCTGAGTGGTAGAAGTAGACTTAATGTGGAGCCCCCTAGTGACGGGCAGGAATTGGACACGACTAAATTATGGGAGAAAATTGGGGTTTAGTACATATACCACCGTGGCATAGTAGAAGTTTGCTTCCGTCAGTTGATGATGCTTTTGACCCTTTTATTTTGGATGGAATACAGAAAATCATGTTCTGATACAGATTTTAAGCCTAAAACTCTTTTATCAGTCACTTTTATTAGTCATTTATATTGGAAAATGTTTTGCCTTTAGCTGACCAGTCTAGTTGTGGTGCAAATGTTATAGTTCAGGGACTTGAACCTGCTGTGGCGAAAGCTCTGTTGCATAAGATTTATCTAGCAGTTGCCACTTAAAGGAGTCTCACTTATTTCTGGTAATAATTTAGCTGGTGGTAAATTTTTCCGCTTGCCTCCTGAGATGAATGAAAGTGACGCGCTGTCATGTGAGTTTCCCTTCTGTTTGTAGCACCTGCGTGGAGATGCGCACTCAGGCTCGTAAAATGAAGGATGCTGACAATCTTTCTGATTCATTTATGTGTGGTTACAATCCAGTGTTTGAAGACAAACATTTGTCCTCCAGTCGACCAGTCTTACCAGAGGACAGGCCACCTCCGTACAGATGATTTCGGTACACAGAGCTTTGGAGAGAGAAGTTTGCTGCTGCTCAGAAATCTGACACTCTCATTGTATTGCTGCTGCTATTGATAGAGCTAAGTTCAACACCTCAACACTCCATGGAATATTTCTTTGATAATGCGAAAGTGGTCACTCTCTGATGCTAAGCACGAGTCCAGGGCTGTCTTCCAGGTTGTGGTTCCAAACCCATTCATAACACAACTTTCCCATGACCATGATCTCGTTGGTCACCGTGGTGTAAGGAAGATCCACCTCCACATTTTGACCTGCCAGGAAGTCTGATGTTGCTAGGTATTGTCGATCCGACTGTCTAATGTTAGCTAGATAATAAATCGGATAATAATAATAATATTTTGGCCATATAATCACTCTGCTAATGTTAAGCTAACACCAGAAATTCTAAGTAAACATAATTGCGTAGAATTAAAAAAATGTTTTTCTATTTGCACAATATTAGCTAGTAATTATTCAGCCGGCTAACAGAAAAGAAACACATAATTCTTGTGAATGAATAATAAATCTAATTCAGCCATATTGTTAGTCTTTCTCAATATAGTCTTTTTGCTAATACTAATTAATTAATTAATTAATACTAATTATTATAGATAGGATTATAATGATATTCCTCATAATGAAGTCTCATAATTCGCACTGCTCATTCTAACTAGCCAAAATAATTAATTCTCACCAGAATATATATATATATATTTCTGAGTCAGTAATATGCCTTAGTAATCCTCACCAACAACACTTACTAATAAACAGATACACTTGGCAGGATTTCTATGTTGGTTATACAGCATATTGACTTTTTTTATTTTAGCAAGCTCTTAGCTAGCGAGCAGTGTTAGTTATTGTTATCAGTGTTGATGGGCTACAGAACTTTTTCTGCCAATCTGATTTAATAAACATTATCTGAAACGTCAACTTTTGAATAATTATACAGGCAAAATACAGGACACTGGATTCATTCCAGGAGATTTCAGACACTGATCTACACTACCAGACTATTGTACACACCAACCTGTAAATGCTCTTTTGCACAATATTCATGACTGGATTACTTTTTGCACTAACTTTTTAAATTTTTAATGCTACAGGACAATCTGTTAGCTAGTTTAGTCTTTCTTTTAATCTATGTTGTAAATTGATGTTGCATGTAGCACCTTGGTCCTGGAGGAATGTTGTTTCGTTTCACTGTGTACTAGCTGTATATGGTGTGAAGGTGAGAGGAGGCGCACACACACACAAAGTATCTTACAGGCTGAGACAGAGAGAGAACATGGATCTTTAACTTCTCTAATGAGACTTGCTTTTGCTTTACACTCGCGCACACAGTGAGTTATAATAAACAAAGACGACTTTCACACACGCATACAAACACAAATTAAAAGATTTTTACGCTGACACGTGTTACACAATTACCCACAAAAAAGAAAACTATTGGCTCAATAAGCGCATGCGTGATACATGATACTCTGTACTTTTAAACCAAGACTTGCTCGTTTTTCAAGTAAAAATTTATTACAAGTTTTTGCTCGTCTTGAAGAAACACTCTTGTGAAGACTTACTTGTAGTCCGAGGTTCCACGGTACTATAAACTATTATCCTACAGTCATCAGGATGTTATTGATGACTAGTGAATGACCTTGAGTGAAAATGTGTATTTGAAAAAATATATCTACAGTTTCTTACTGTTATTGGTTGCTTTTTTTTGTTTTTTTGGTCAGATCGAATTTATATTTCATGACAGTTCACACTCATAATTACCGGAGACTTTTATCTGATGCTACTATGGACACATCTGTCTTCAAAAACGACATGCATGCGCACATCGATACATCTTTGCCCGCACCATCTGGGTTAAAACATACTGTATTTGTGCAAACAATTTCTGTTTTTTCTTTTTTTTTTGCAAAAATTTGGTCAATCAGAACAAAATACAGTTAGTCAGTTGTATTTGTTAAGGTGGGAAAGAAGGAAGAATGGCAAAAGCCTTGTTTTATCTGTTTTGGCAGCTATTGTTAGGTCTTCTATGAAATCCATGCACTGCGGGTGCTGATTGATGACGTCAGCGAGCACCCCATGGATGTAGCGAGGCGAAACCGTCACATGATTTCTGATCTGGAGTTAAGTCACATGACTCAAATCTGGTATTCAAAACATTTTGTGCGTTCAAACAGCCTTAAAATATCTGATCTGTGTCATGTTAGGATAAAAAAAAAATCTGAATTGAGTCGCTTCAGGCTGGTAATGTGGATTATTCTGTTAGTAAGAGTGGTATGGGGTAAACACACACACACACACACACACACACACACACACACTCAGATTGATTTTTCTGTTGTTTAACTGACAAAGATCAAGCCCGGTCCTAGTGAACTGGACATTAGTGGCAATTTGCTATGGAAATTTATTTGCACTTCAATACTTAATTTGTCGAAAAGCCCAACCCTTCAGAGTTTTATAACCCACCAGTGAATTACAGTAATGACTATCTTGTCCATCTATCTGTCGATCCTGCCTCTATCTATTCACTTGATGATTCTGGGATGCTTTAAAAGATTTAAAAGCATTTCCAGAGTTGCTGGTGTTTAGATTCTAAAATGTACTCCACTTACAGCTACTTACTATAGAGTGACACTAATTGAGTGAATTTAACAATTAGTGACAAAAATGAAAAAAGGAGACAAAAATGTAGCTTGTCATGTCACCAGAGATTTAGTAGATGTACTGTACTGTAGTACCTCTGACTTGGGGAGCGCTGACTCGGGAGATTCCTTACCAAAATGGCAATATTATTAACTTGATCATGTACAATTATGGACATTTTGAAATCGACTCATATAAAACAATAAATGATTCTGGGCCAAAGATCCATTGGGCTGTAGTTATTATACAGTAGATCAAATGTGAAATTTGTAAAATGTTAAATTTTTTAGTAATAAATTCTAACTAACAGACAAAAAAGGGGGGGGCGTAAATTGCGATATGGGTTGTTTTTGTTTGTTTGTTTTTTAGATTACTTTCCAGAATAAATGAGCTGTAACTGGCAAGTAACATATGTAATTATATTATACATTATTAATGAATCATTTTAGACCACAGTTTGCTCTATGACAAGATTGTTTCCCAACATTTCTTTTTTTTATGTAAAATGTGTACACATCTTTATCTAAATATCAATATTTCAGTAAAATGTCACCTTGATCTGTACGCATTTTATTTTTTTATTGTTTTCTCTTCCATCTATCCTTACGGTTAACACTGTACACAGCTGAGCTACGCAGATGCCTTCCATCTAACAACAAGGGTATTCAATTAATGAGTTTATTCCCATCTGTTCTGTTCGTGAAGAAATTACAAATGCTCTATGAGGATGAAGTCAATTAATAACTCCATCCATCATGCTGCCACGTTTCCTCTGTGCACAGCAGTCCTGAGGTGAAAAACACAGCACATCCTGAAAATAGTACTGTACCTCACACTCGTTGGTTGTAGTCTATCTGCACACACAAACAGCCAAAAACAGGAACAGCGTTTGTTTTGTTTTTAATCTTAGTGAAATAGATTTAACCTGATTATTGGTTATTCATGACATATAAGATAATGTATTTAATGTTCATTTTTGTGAGTTAAATAAATCTGTACAATGCATTTTGTTACATTATTTATCAGTACAGTAAGTATGCATATACAATACAGTATGTGTGGGCTTATGCATGTGTACCATTTGGTGGAATTACATATTTAAGGTAACTGTAGAAACACGTATTGAACACGATGAACACAAAGTACACACACACTAATTCCACACACGCACACGCGCGCGCACACACATTTTTTATTACAGTTTATTAGGGTTTAGGGTTTTATTTTTACTTTTTTTAAAGGTAAAGTGCAGGTTAATTTGTTTTATTTTTACTTTTTATATTGTATTAATTATTTTTATGTATTTATTTTTTTGGGATGTGGAACAGATTATTTGAGTTTTCATTGTTTCTTGTGGGAAGATTTGATTTGGTTTACGAGTGTTTTGGGATACGAGCCCACTTCCGGAACGAATTATGCTCGTAATCCAAGGTTCAATTGTACTTTACTTTTAATAGAATTTAAATTGTACACCTCTTAGAGGGCTTAGATAACATTTTAATTTGTTAGTTTTAGGTATTTAGTTGTCAACACACTAGACAGGAGGAGATTATAAGATGCCTGTGATCGTCTAGAAAAATAACAGCTTAATGGTTGAGGAAACTCTTAAGGGGTGAAAGAATGTTTGCTAAGTTTATAGTGCATTGTGAAGACCATGCTAAATAATTAAATGCATCAGCGTCCACTGTAACCTCAGATTCGTCTTGTTAAATATATAAAGCCTGTGCTGCTTCTTTGTGAAAAAATATTCAACTTACAGTATACAACTTAGTATTTATTATATTTAGCAGAATCCATTTTAAAGGTAATACAGTATGATTCATGTGTTTAAATAATTCTTGTTTTCCTTCAATTTGTTATGTTTTGAATTATTTTAAAAATTTGTTTAAAAAAAAATGTCATGCTTAGATTTGTAAATGAATAAATAAATAAATAAATAAATAGAATTCACAGTATAAATCAACGTACATGATGAAATATCTCTCATAAATTACTTTGCAAAAACAAGGCAATACATTTCTATTAGGGAAGGACGGAAGGAAAAATTTAGCACACATTCAAGATGTTCTATCACTTTAACCACATTTTTTTTTTCCAATGTCATTGAGGTGTTGCAGACCTGACCGTCATTTTCCAGCTTGTCAGAGATGGAGAGCTTTTTTCTACTCTTTTTTAAATGCTATAATTCTACTGTATACAGTACTGTATGTTGTATACAAGTCCAACGCTAGTGTGCTACAGTTAGATGCGAAAGTCGATTAAATTTAATCAACCTTTCATCACAAAACTCTTTCACTCACTCGTCATTTATACCGGTTTATCCTGTATTCAGGATCGCGGGGGGCAAGGAGCCGATCTCAGGAGACTTGGGGCACAAGGAGAGGCAACCCATCGCAGCACATACAAAAACACTCACACACTATGGACCATTTGGGAACGGCAATTAGTCTAACTGCATGTCATGTGGGAGGAAACTGGAGGACCCAGAGGAAACCCACCAAGCACAGGGAGAACATGTGAACTTCATGCACACGGACCCAAGGCGGGAATCGAACACAGACCCTGGAGGTGCAAGGCGACAGTGCTAGTCACTAAGCCGTCGTGCCTCCTTTTATACAGTACTAAAACTTAAAACGTAAAACATGAGCAGAGGATTTTCTGTTCTAAACTCTTAAATCTTGTTTCTAGACTGAAGGTATGCATTGCAAATGAACCAAAAACCAATTTGTCCTTAAATTGTTGCAACATTTCCACACATACCCATGTTGGTTATCACAGTGAAGGCACAAGCATGCATCAGTGGAGTGTGTGTCAAATTATATTTAGAAAGTCGAGTCATTAAAAGTAGAACTTGGAATCAAGTCATATTCAAATACGCATTTGTGTAATTCACGGTACTGACACGTTTTCAAGGTTTTCCATAGTGATTGTATATGCAGTACTGCACTGAGAATTATCCCTGATGTATTTAATCTACATTGCTTTGCTTAGACCTAAATAAACCGATCAAAGAAAATCTTATTTGTACAATCTGTGGCAAATCATTTATTCTTCTTTGCTGTTGAATGTAATACGATGCAACATACTGTAAAATCAAGAGATAATCTAAAAATGAAACTTTACTACTGTATATAGTAAAATTCACTATGATAGTAACATTTAAAATAATGTACCTATACTTTGCTCGATGAAGTTGTATTTATCAGATTAATCTTTTAATCCCTTAACAAAATGGCTTCTACCTTCATTATAGGGAGGCTTTTGTATTATTGTTTCATATGACGTGCCAACAGTTAAGAGAGAGCTTACAGTAGCTTTATTTTTCATCTATATTTTTCATTGAATGCTAAACATCCAACATTACTAATATTTTTCCAGCATTACTACTTTAATTTGACAACCCAAAGCATGATACAGTATGTCACAAAAGTGAGTACACCCCTCAGATCTCTGCAAATATTTAGTTCTATCTTTTCATAGGACAACACTGCATAAATGACTCTTTGACACAATRAAMAGTMGTCAGTGTAAAGTTTGTATAGCAGTGTAAATTTATTGTCCCCACAAAATAACTAAAAATACAGCCAATAATAGCTGAACCCCTGGCAACAAAAGTGAGTGAAAATGTGAAATGTCAATATTTTGTGTGGCCACCATCATTTTCCAGCATGGCTTGAATTCTCTTGGCCATGGAGTTCACCAGAGCTTGACAGGTTGCCACTGGAATCCTCTTCCACTCCTCCATCACACCATCACGGAGGTGGTGGACATTTGATACCTTGTGCTCCTCCACCTTCCTTTTCAGGATGCCCCAGAGATGTTCTATGGGGTTTAGGTCTGGAGACAGGCATGGCCAGTCCATCACCTTTACCCTCAGCCTCTTTACCAAGCCAGTGATCATCTTGGAGGTGTGTTTGGGGTCATTATCATGCTGGAACGCTGCTCTGCGGCCCAGTTTCCGGAGGGAGGGGGGATCATGCTCTGCTTCAGTATGTCACATGTTAGAATTCATGTTTCCCTCAATGAACTGGAGGTCCTCAATGCCAACAGCACTCATGCAGCCCCAGATCATGACACTCCCACCACCATGTTTGACGGTAGGCAAGACACACTTGTCTTTGTACTCCTCRCCTGGTTGYCGCCACACACKCTTGACACCATCTGAACCAATTAGGTTTATCTTGGTCTCATCAGACCACAGGCCAAGGTTCCAGTTATCCTGGTCCTAAGTTTGCATGTCTGCAGCGAATTGTTTGCGAGCTTTCTTGTGCATCATCTTTCGAAGAGACTTCCTTCTAGGACGACAACCATGCAGAGCAATTTGAGTTCTGTGCGGCGTACCGTCTGAGCACTGACAGGCTGACCTCCCATCCCTTCAATCTCTGCAGCAATGCTGGACGCTAAAACTCATCCGTCTGTTTTCCAAAGCCAATCTTTGGATCTGACGCTGAGAACGTGCACTCAGCTTCTTTGGCCGACCATGGCGAGGSCTGTTCTGAGAAGAACCTGTCCTCTTAAAGCGCTAGATGGTCTTGGCCAATGTGCCGAGTGTTGGCTATCCTCTTATAGCCTAGCCCATCTTTATGTAAAGCAACAACTAGGTCTTTTGAGAGGTGTTTGCCATGAGGCGTCATGTTGAACTTTCAGTGGCCAGGTTGAGAGACTGGAAGAGCTTTTATACCAAATATAACTCACCTGCTATCTGGTGACACCTGGTACAGTGTAACACTAATGAGTCACATGACAAAGGGCTAGGAAAATGACTAATTGTGCTCAATTTGTACATTTTCACTTAGGGGTGTACTCACTTTTGTTGCCAGGGGTTCAGCTATTACTGTACATTATAATCACAACCTACATCTACATCTAGGCATTTGGCAGACGCCCTTATCCAGAGCGACTTACATTTTTCTTTTAAATCTTATTATACATCTGAGCAGTTGGGGTTAAGGGCCTTGCTCAAGGGCCCAACAGGGACAACTTGGTGGAATTGGGCCTTGAACCTGGGACCTTCCGAACCGTAGTCCAATGCCTTAACCACTGAGCTACCCCTGACCTCAATTTCATATCTTAAGCTTCCGTAAAAAAAAAAAATTGAGGTGCAAATAAGTTAATTACAGTACTTCAGGTCTTGGTGGTTGCAAATCTTCCTGCTCTGGACACCCACTGTGAAGTTCGTCATCGGTAATTAAAGCCAAATTCCACAACCCTCGGCCTGTGCCAAAATGCATTCCAAAGTTGAGCCGAGACAGATATGAAGCTTCTGCAGGCCCACTGAGCTAAACTGTGTTAGTGTTTTTCAGTTAAGTTTTTTTTCATTCCCCAGAAATAGCCGCATGGTCAGTTTTGATTAGCCATACGGGTCGTTCCCGGGGAAACTTGTGGAAGCTTCATACAGTATGTGGCTCCTCTGAACTCTGGTACGCATTTGTACCCAGATCGAGGGTTGTGAAATTTGGCTTTGATTACTTACGGTACAATGTACCCGTGTTCCAGGTGACAAGGCCAAGGTCACAGTCGGGGTGCGAAGCAGGAAAATGTATGTAGTTATATGCATCTTAATTTCTAGGGTTAGACTTGATGGCAATATATGATGTAGATTTTATCATGGTGTAAATTCTCATACCATGCTGTAAGTTAACTTGAGCACTGGTGGCTCAGGGGTAGGTGTTTCGCAAATTACAGTAGTAATGTCAGTACTTTGAATTGGAACTAAAGCTGAACTAAGCTCAAACGTCTTTCACATAACTCTTTGAATATTATTAAAGGATGTTGCTACTGTAATGTCTAAGATCTAAATACTGACTTGAACGATTATGAATGCAGTTCTAAACGAATAAACTGATAAACAATTTCTGCAAAATAAAAGTGTGCAAAAAAGTCCCCCAGAGGTTCCTGACACTGGTAATACTGTAATACTAGTAGTAGTAATACAGTATTCTCTTTCTCCTTTATCAGTGACACTATCTAGCCAATCATGGTCATAGGTTATACAGCTAAAATACTGTACTGTACATGGAAAAGCGCGTATATAACAGTTTTATTTGAAGTGTGTTATGTTGCGCTTTTACGTTACACAAAAAGCCGTTTGAAAGGATGTCATCAACATCCGCTTCCTCCGTCCCAAAAATAGCCGCGCAAAGTGTCTGGCAAATGGTATGTTTTTCCTGGTCTTGGGAAAATACCCGTTTTCTCCTCCAGCGTGCACAAAAATCAGTCTAAAATGTATTTGAACACTGCAGGCAAGGACATATTGCGGTATCCAGTCTGTCTCAAACTCAATTGCAGCAGGGCCATCAATAACGGCTCGAGTGGAGATAATGACTGCAGGGACAGGGATATAGAATGGTCGAAGAGTCACTTTGAGAAGACTTCATAGCAGAAATCAGCTCCTAAGTTGGTTATTTGCACCCTGTAGACAGTGAAGCGTGTCCCGGTGTAGCATTTGCTCTCGCTTGCCACGCTGCTGCTATAATACGTGTCATATTTCCTGCTGTTTGTCTCCTCTGGGTGTTTCAGAGGTCAGATGGCCTGACACGTTTGGACATTGTGCTGGTCATCACCTCCAGTGTCTAGCGTCTGTTATTTATCGAAGGTTTTCTGGAACAAGCGCAGAATGTGCCAAAGCCAAAGCCAAAAAAAAAAAAAAGCTCCATTCCATTTCAAAACACCTCTTTTTTTTTTTTTTTTTTTTTTTTATAACATGATAACATGGCTCAGGATGTGCCGTAGGTACGTAACGTTGCATATTCACGTTGTTTATCCAGTCAAAAGGAAATCACAACGTAGGGAATCTATCAGAAGCCTGCAATAATTCTGTGAAAGCCTCTCTTCATCTCTTCAAGTGTAAATATAATTACTGACAAGAGCTTAAGTGCTGCAATAAAAATGTACAATCAGCCTTAAATCTTTTTTTTTTCTTTCTTTTTTTCAGTAAACTCTACATACACCTCCTGATTACCTCTTGATGTCATGGGCCAGTATTGAGATGATCAAGTGAGCAAAATATCAACAGAGGGAATGAGTCCATGATTTCTGTGCTATAGTTGTCATCTTCGGATGCAGTTAAACATTTAGCCAGAAATCCTTTCTCTGCATTATTTAGTCCCAGCCTCAGTAGTCTATACAAGCTAGCATTCCGTGAAAAAAATTGAGTGTGGATTGTAAATGCCAAGTCTTATGAGAATCAGGCGTCAGCATATTATTTCTGGGACGGAAACCAAAATCTCATCTGTTTAATTGTTACAGTAAAAAAAGTGCAAGCTGAAATAGTATTGGCAGGTAAATCTGGACAGAACAGGTACATTTGCATTGTCCATTGTAGTATTAACAATAGGACAGTCACTGATACCTACTTGAATGCACCTTCTAAAACAAAATTAACAACGAGTGATTTGATGGGTTTACTGCCGCCCTCTGTGATATTTTGAAACATTTCTACTGAATCTAAGCAAATTTCTCACCCATGTTATAGATGAAACGAGCGCTCAGGCCGTACGAAATTGCAAAAATCATAAGCATGTGAGAGATGGTTACTGGAGGCAGGATGCGAGTATGCAATGTCAGTGTGTGTTGTATTAAGGGCAATTCAAGAATCTGTCAGCAGGGATCAGTAAACAGTAGGGCAATAGCACAGAAAATAAACAAAACATTTTTTTTAAATACTAGGGAATATGGAAGAAGGAAATGAGGCATTAGAAAACAAGGTTCGGACAAAATGCATGATTAGACTTTCCAAGGTGGAATCGAAAAAACAAATGGAAGAAATAACCTGAATAATCAAGGTGTGTGAGGGTTCACCACCAGAGGGCGCTGTCTTTAGTTTTGTAGTTTTTCTTTGTAGACTCAGTTTCACAGAAGGCATCTCGGTCAGGTGATGAGGTCTCACCTGAACCGAGGTAGCTCATTAGACATTCTATAAATAGCTTTGTTCTGGGAAACTGGGTCGAGCATTTGTTATGTTAAGTGGGCTTTTGTTTGGTTATGGTCTGATTTAGGTTTTGTTTGTTTTAAGTTGGCATATGTTTTGTGGAGCAGTCTTTGTTAAATGTATTAGTTTGTCCCCCTGTGTAAGTACCACTGTTGAATGTTTAGATCTTAGTCTGTTTTACTACAAACATGGTGATACTAACCTGCCTAGTCCTTAGTCTGTGTAGTCTCCTAATTCGTCTAGTCTCCACGTCTGCTTAGATCTTAGTCTGTTTAGATACTAACCTGCTAGTYCTTAGTCTGTCCCCTACCTAATCTGCTATGTACCCAGTCTGTTTACCCTTAGACCTCTGGCTACTTGTCTGTTAGCAACTAGTCTGATTAGCTAGCATCCAGCTTAGCAGCTAGTGTGTGTAACAGCTAGTAGGCTAGTTCTCCATGTTTAGTCAGTCCTCCTGTCGGTGTTAAATATTAGTCTGTCTATGTCGTTTGGTTAGTGTTGTTGTGTCGTGCTCCAATCCTTAAGCCAACATTCTTTGTTTGAAGTTCATGTTTCGTTCAAATAAAAGGACTTATGTTTCACGCCACTCCTCTGCGTCTATGCCCGCCTTTCACTTCAGCCCACAGCTATCACCACGAGCCATTACCAGCAGTTTGTGACAAGGTGAGGTGCACAACAGGTGAACACATCAGGGTACTCCACCAATGAGACAGGACTAGAAAGCACATTAATGACAAACTGATACAGTAAAAGCAATGCAGAACCATGCTGTGTGCTGAGAGAGGAATTCTATATGTATATACTGTACAAAATAAACATATAGCATAAAATACTTAATGTCAACTGGAATGAATAGTTCTGCTTGAATGAATGTAGAGTACATTCATCTATCCAGCTAGGAACCACTGTAAGACCTTCAGTCAATATTCACACACTACAGGCAATTTGGGAACACCCTTTAACCTAATCTGCATGTCTTGGGAGGAAACCCGAGTACCCGGAGGAAACGGAAAGAAGATCCAAAACCAATAAACACAAACCTGAGGCAGGCATCGAACCCACACCCTGGAGGTGCAATGAAACAGTGTATGTAGAGTACATTGTGTGTTCATTGAGAATTATTCCTTTATTCATGCACATCTTTCCTTTTTTTTGTCACACAATAGCCTTTTTTTCCTCTTGGGTTCAGTCTCTTACTTGGGAACACTGCATCCACAAGTTTCATGCCCAGTGCGATTCCTGCCACAATCCAGCCATTTCTCCAGGCTTCAGTAGCTGGGTAATTTAAATGGGCATAGGGTTAAGGGCAACACTACCCACAGTGGCAGCACAGCGGTGGCAGGGTTCAAATCTCTGAACCCTCCGATCAGCAACCCAGAGCCTCAACCACCTGAGTCAAAACTGCCCCTCACACACACACACGTTTACTGTTAATGTTAATACCCACTGTGTAATATAATACACACATGTACATGGTCACATTTCATGATTCTGTTTGATCAGTAAAACAGCTGGAGGTAGAATTTTATGAAATACTGTAAAACATTTCTTTTATAAGAAATAATTAATGACGCATATTCAGTACTATGAAGTGACTGTTACTGCTTTAAAGTTTTTTGTTTTAAAGCAAAACCTTGTGCCAAGGTGTTTTATTCCTCCAAACTGCCAACAATTTTTAATTTGTTAAATAAGAACAAATCAAGCTTTTTATCCATTTCAAAACATTTTATTACTGGATACCTGTTATCACACATGCACATTACAGCTGCTAAAAACTGTCTAGGCTTTTTTTTCCTTAAAGTAAATAAAATTACAAAAAAAAAAAGAAAAACTGTAACAAGTCTGAAAATGTGTTACTGCTTTTCTTCTGACTGTTACGGAGGTTTTTTTTTTTTTTTTTCTTCCCCCCCACAGGATGCTTGGACAGTATGAAAGAAAAATACACTCTGCATCACATGAATGATTTCTTTAGTAATTAGCTGCGTGATAAGTGAGATGATGTCGAGCCGGTCTATCATTTACGTCCTGCTGTCTCTGTGCTGTGTTGTCCCTTTACATATTGAATTCATGAAGCAAACCAGCTTTAATCCTCCCTTTTAGGTTTATTGCAATCAAGGGACAACAAAACAACTGACCTATTATTAATTTCATTACTGCTACATTCATCTTATGATGTTTCCTTTGTTGTGTGTCATTTTCTCTTTTTTTTTTTTATCCGCAATCAATGCTTTTGAAATTCCGCATGCAGTATGAAATAGATTATTGGACGGTTTTATGGGATTTTTAAATACGATTGGGTTCATGAGGGAAAAGAAGCCACAAGTCCGCTAATTAAACCGCGCCTTAATTATGTCCCTGAGCTAGCCTTCTAAGTTATACAGTAATGAAAAATTAATTTTTTTATTCGTCTGGGAGCCGGCGCCTTCATATATTCGCTTCCAGTTACATTTTCCAGAGGGAGCTCGTGAATAATGTCCTGTTCATTCCGACTATAGTTCAGGACGGAACGCGACATTGTTACCAGGTAATTACGTCCACTGTGTTTTATAATGCTGACCCTCTTACATCTAAAATTAATTCAGGAGACCAGTTTTAGTTAATATTGCGCTAAACATCCAGGGATAAATACAAAACCAGGTAAAGCCAGACTAGAAAAAGCGTTAAATCTTCTGAAGTCGATGAGATTGGGATTAATTCATGCAAGGAAGCGTCTGTACATAATTTACTAAACAGGATGTAATCTGTATTTTTTTTTTTTAAACATTTCCCATGAGTCATTTGTTTATGTATTCATTTGCTCACTCGGTTTACAGGATCCAGAATGTCATCTAACTTTAACTTTTTTTCCCCCACATTGAATAAAAATATGTCTTGGAAGTATTCAGTAAATTGAAATGCACGTTTTTCATTATTTTATTCTAGCGGGCATCAGAATTAAAATGAGCATTTCTTAGAAGTATTGTTTGGTAAAACATCTTTAAAGGACACCTGTTAAGCAAAATTAATTGTTTTCCTAATTTTTAGTATAGGAGATGGTTCCTTAAAGTGTGTGTGTGTGTATGTGTGTATACAAATAAAATCTGTGAGCGGGAAAAAATTATTTATTTATTTATTTATTTAATATTATATTATTAATAATTATACTTTTTTTATCAGGCAATTATATTTTTTTCTGTATTGTGACCTAAGATAAGATGATCCCGTCGCTCAGATCGTTGCTTACTGCAGGGGCGTGGCTCAGCTGTAGCTAATTTGCATAGACACTGAAACGGTATGTTTGGAGGAGGAGTGGAATGAAGTTAGTTTTAGGTATAAAAAAAAAAGTGGATTACCTGACCTAACTTGCAGTGTGTGGTGTCCCGGACTCGGCTGCTGCAGACAGTTTTTCTGTGGAGCCTTGTGACTGCAGTCGCTCTACAGTGTCCCACAAATGGTTTTGTCCCTGAGTCTTTCCAACAATGAGCGTGGACTTTCGACCTCACAGCACACAGATATGCCAGGGACTGACTTATGGTCATGCTACCTGATTACCTGATATCGCCCAAATCGTTCCCTATTGAGTCAGTCAAGGTTTCTTCCTATTGTCCTCTCACTCAGTGAGTTTTCCTTTTCACCGTTGCCGTCAGGGACAAACTGATGGGTATCAATTATATATTTTTTTTTCCTTACGTTTTTCTGTTTTATTTATTTTTTTATTCTGTAAAGCTGTTCTGCAACAATTGTTAACCATTGTTAAAAGCAATATACAAATAAAATTCAATTCAATTGACTTGAACTATGGTGGAGTTCTTGTGAGACTTGTGTTAACTTGTTAAAGAAATAATAAAATATTGAACTTTTTTCTTTGCAGTAATTCAACAACTTTCTTTTTTTTCATGTGTAGAGCAAAAGCAAAGATGTGAAAAATGCAACCCAGCCTGCCATATAGAAGAGAGAAATGTGGCTTTACAATGTGATGATCAATCCCTGGCACTTTTTTTTTAATTTTTATACAAAGATATACAAAGCACTACAGTAGATGTTGCAGCAATGCGGTGACACAACTCGGCATACAAAGCAATCAAGGATTAACACAGAGAAAGTTAAGTTACTGTAAGCCTTTATTTCTCACTTGTACATTACCGCACAGTGAAATTATTTCCTGCAACCTGGTGGAACTGAGGCTCGAACCACCGACCTTTCCATCAGTAATCACTGCCCTGGTAAAGTTCCTTGTGAGCCCCATCCGGTCACAGAATTACACGACAAGGGCTGAACCAGAAGGACAAAAACACTATAGAAAAGGGCAAACTGATGAGATAAAGGACACTAATTGCTTTCATGCACACATGCTTGAGACATATAGATCCGTGTGCTTTTCTTTTGTGCAGGTGCAAATGTAATTCAGTGGAATGACAAAGCTGCCAAGCTGATTTAACCAGACATGAGCCATTTCTTCCCCCGCTTTTTGTGAGTGCCGTGTCCAATGGTGTCGCACTGGCACCTCTCATTATTTCATCTGTTTTAAACAAGAATGAAAAACAAACTAGTTGCTATTACGTCTGAATCAGACTGTTTGCATATCATAATTTATAATTAACAGAATCAATAAAATGTTGAGCGAAACTATTTATACAGTGCTCGCAGAGATCAGGACTTAGCACGGTGTATACATCGCACCTTAGAGAATCATACTTGAATGAACACCAATTAAACAGAAAATATAGATGATTTATGAGATAATAGATTTCTCGCAAGTTGTCAGCCAGACAGTTATTTCTAGCACTAAAATATCAACAAGAAATCAAACCATCGTTATATGGCGTTATAAAAATGTCACTGTGATTTTTAAATTGAATAAGAGCATCTGATTTGCTTATGGAATATACCACAGCACCACCTTATGCCTTACTATTTTCTTGCATCATGCCTATAAAAATATAAAAAGTGGACTAGGTGAGAATGTAGGCTTGCTGAAGAAAGATGACGCACCTGGAAAAAAAAAAAAAAGAAAGGCAAACAGAGTCTAAACTGTATGTATGTATACTAGGGCTGTCAAATCTCTTTACCAACTGTACTTGTTTAAAGGATGCACCGTACATTGGGGGCATATAGATCTCTAGAAGATTTTCTTACTTGCAAGAATAAATTCCTATTCAGGCATATTGCAATACTTAAAATGTACTGAAGTGGAAGCTCATGTAAAATTGCTGATTCTGGAACTGAGAGCGCCGCACCGTTGCGCCGTACAATCGTCGTTGTCCATCAGCCAAGCCATCGAAGATCAATTACAATATGGAAATGGAGGATGGAACGTCGACAGCAGCATCTTGGAAGGTTTTTCTTTTCTTTTTTTCTTTTTTTCCATCATGTTCAACTCTAAGTGCTGAGTCTCCTACAAAAACAAATCGAGCTCCAAGCGGGATCTGCAACCCGCGGCTCATCATTTGGGATACATATGGAATATTGTCATGCTATCAGACAATGTTTAACAAACATATCATCATTGCTAACAAGAAAATGAAAAAATATTCAGAGTCGTGTGAACGAGACGGCGTTTTTTTTTTTTTTTTCATCTTCAGAAAACATAATGA
Source organism: Clarias batrachus (assembly GCA_003987875.1). NCBI lineage: Eukaryota > Metazoa > Chordata > Actinopteri > Siluriformes > Clariidae > Clarias > Clarias batrachus. Next base: position 531,081 of record QMIH01000057.1, read on the forward strand.
CAACAAGTGAAAAAGACAGCTAAGTGTTTTTTTAGCTATTTTTTTTCTAATTTATTTATATTTACACAAGCTTGCCTGTTGTTGTTGTTGTTGTTTTTAATTTATTGGCTCAAGTGACAGAGGAAGGATGAACTTGGTGTAAATAAAAAAAGACACAAAATGAGGAACTTGTAGAGACAAATGAACCTGTACAGTGACACCGCGCTTGTCCTTTCCCCTTCGGTGAGTCGCCCTTTTCAGCAGATGAATTTTATTCAGGTTTGTTCCTCTGATGACAAACCAGTCGTTTTTAAGGTGTCTCCTAGCAAGAGGCCATAAAACGCAAATGATACGGCGAGAACATAAATATTGGCACCTCTGCATTCCTTATTCTCCTTTGTATTTCAGCTGTTCAACTTCAAAGCAAATCATCAGCCTCCATCTAACCCTCTCCTCCACATCCTCTTCTCTCACACTTCATGTCCTCTCTCACTACTCAACATCCATACAGTAAAACGCCCAGCCTGGCAGTTCCAACCTCAGCATCCTTCTGCAGATATATTCACAATCTCTCCTCCGAACAAGTCCAAACCGCCTCACTCTGGCCTCTCGGACTTTATCTCCAAAACATCTAACATGGGATGTCCCTCTGATGGACTCGCGCTTGATCCTATCCAGCCTTGTCACTCGCAAAGAGAACCTCAACACCTTCATCTCTGCTACCTCCAACCTTTCACCAGGCTAGAAAACTAGATATAGAAGGAACGTTCGAGTCAAACCGGGACTTTTTGTTTGTGCAGAACCCAGTTATGAGAGTTAAAATCTATCTTCATTTTTCCCCCGCAATTATAATTCACTTATACCAGCGTTTTGATATGAAATGCTGAAATCTCAGGACCCTCCTTTGACAGCTTGTCCAAACATGTGGAAATGGCTCAAAGCGAGGTCAAGATTGTACGGAGGACATGGCAGTAACTCCCAGCCGAGTTCCTGTTATGTGCAAGTGGTGTTGGTGAATGATTGTTTATACAGTTCACACACACACAGATGCGGCTCGTCTGCAAGTTGGTGACAATTTTTCCTGTCGATTTTCAAGGATCAGGATTTCCACTCTTCTTTAAAATGTTTGCACCATTCAGATGTTTTACTGCGCCAAAGCGTCTCATCGCCGTCCTGTTTTGTTTCTGCTTGAAGTCTCCCGTAAATGTCAATGTGCGTTTGCCCCTTCATTCACAAGAGATTTAATTACAACTCCCGGTTTGCCTTGAACACCCGTTCTATGTCACATAATGACAAATATTTTTTTGCCTTTATCTGTTTAGTAAGTAACACTTTATTTGCTGTTTGATTAGACGTAGTGATTTAGGGCCCTGGTGGCTCAGTGGTCGGTGTTTCACCTGCCATGCGGAACATCCGGGTTCAATTCCCAGCCAGCGTCCAAACCCCCAGCTGGACTGGATGCAGTGCCGGTCCCGAGCCTGGATGAAAAGGGAGGGGTGCGTCAGGAGGGGCGTGTCATTAGGGGCGTCTGGTGTAAAACCTGTACCAGGTTGTACCAGATAGTCCACTGTGGCGACCCCTTGATGATTTAGTCTTTGCTTTGGCGCTTAAGGACTATTCAATTCAATTTTATTTATATAGCGCTTTTAACAATTGACATTGTCGCAAAGCAGCTTTACATAATCAAAAGAAGTAAGTTTGTATGCAATGTGAATGTGTATGAATCAAAATGATAAGATTGTCCCTGATGAGCAAGCCGAGGGCGACGGTGGCAAGGAAAAACTCCCTGAGATGGTAATAGGAAGAAACCTTGAGAGGAACCAGACTCAACAGGGAACCCATCCTCATCTGGGT
>QMIH01000057.1:539833-592462 GCA_003987875.1 Clarias batrachus
TATATATATATATAAAATTGTTTTATATTTTCAGGTGAAAAAGAGCCTAAGTGTCTGTGATAATTTATCTTGTATGAGCGTTCTTCAGGGGGGGCGAAAGCACATCAATAACTCAATCAGTGAGTTATAGAACACCTTTTATTTGGACTAGACCTCTAAATCGAAATTTCAAAGGCCAACCCAAAAAGATAGATTAAAGTCAGGCCTTGAATGTGTCCTCGCTGTCGGTGGCTCTGATCGACCTTGGTGAAGAATTCCACCGGGTGCTAAAGGCTCCGCTTCCTGCTGTTTTTTAGATGTGTGGTCGGTATGATGAGTAGCTCACAAAACAGCCCTCAATACACACACAGCTGAAATCAGTAAGCGTGAACCACTCAGCTGAATGCTGAATACGGGTAAAGCCTGCACACGCTGCAGCTCCCATTAAATTAATGTTTAAATCTCAGAGGGAAAAAAAAATCTGATGCTGTAAGTTAACTGTTAACTTGATCTCATACGGACGATGCGGTATATATATATATATATACAAACACAATATGTAATATAGTCTATCACATGACAAATAAATCCATTATATAATGTCAATGCACTGTACGAATGAAGCGGCTTCAACCCTGACCAGACAGTTACCAGGGATGCTGTAAATGAGTCACGTTTGTGGTAATGAACATGCAAGCGTCATATCTCACTCCTCACTCATACAGACATAAAAGTATCTTTGAAAAAATATTTATTTTTGTGGGTTCCAAGTCCTGATATACGCCAGTAATGTCAATCAGATGCCGAGTGAATCGTTCTGTCATGCATTTTTGTAATGTTTGTTAAATTCCTTGTGGCTTTTGTTCCAAGAAAGTGACCTACAGTACATTTGATGTACTTTCTTTGATGTATATAAAGTACGTTTGATGTAGGATACAATGTGACCCAGCAGTGCCACAACTTTCTGATCAGTAGTACAGAGTTACATCAGCATACGAATGCGACCACCTCACCAAATTTCGCCTTAAGAACTGAAATTTTGCATTAATTAATTTATTTATTTATTTATTTTATTTTTTTATTATTATTTATTTATTTATTTTTATTTTTTTATTTTTTTATTATTTTTTAATTATTATTTTTTAATTATTTATTTTTTATTATTTTATTTTTTTATTATTTTATTTTTTTATTATTATTATTTTATTATTTTTTTATTTTTTTTTATTTTTTTTTTATTTTTTTATTTGTTTAATTTTTTTATATTTATTTATTTATTTTATTTATTTATTTATTTATTTATTTTTACATCAGTGGAAAGCCAAGGAAAGGGAGTTAATCTTAAGTTAGATTTAATGTCTATTTATTTCACATTTTACTTCATGTGCATGTCTTTTCTAAATATTTTTGATTGTTTTTATAGACAAAAATTCGACTATCGTGTTGGAAATCTGTAATATTTTTGCGTGGCTGGAACGGATCATCTGCATTTACATAATTTCCTACGGGACAAGGCGTTTCGCAGTAGAAAATTTTGCCTTAAGAACTCGCCTCCGGAACGAGTTTAAATTTGCATGCCGTATTAGGATTTCCCTTCATTTAAACCAAACCTGTTCCAGCATGACCGACGATGCAGCTGCGCCGCATGAAGAGAGGTGTTAGGGTTGGAGCGAAAGAACCTGAGTGGCCTTCCAAGAACATTGGAGTCAACCGGGGCGGAATCTGAAATGAGATGCTTAAAGAAAGGCATCTAGGCATTACGGTCAGGTGTCCACAAACTTGTCTATATACTGTTATGGTTTCAATCACAGCCAAAAGCTTGTGACAAATTCGGCACCATGTAAGGATATAATAAAAGGCTAGTATTTTCTTCTTCTTCTTCTTCTTCTTTTTTCTCCTCCATTTAATAGAGGTGCCACAGTGGACCAGCTGATTTGATTTGGCACTGGATTTACACCGGACACAACCGTCGCCATTTTATCCGGGCTTGGGAGCAACACCGAGTGTGCACTGTGGCTGAGGAACCGAACCCTGTTCTCCCATGAGAACTACAGCGATACGCACGCTGATACACACGCTGATACACACGCTGTACTCCGCAGCCACTCATTAGGTTAGAGTATGAGGCAAGAATCCTAACGACTAAATAAAACATTTATGTTGCACAAAGAAACATTTTGCACGTTTACTGTACTGTATGTCTAGTATGCATTTACACTTAGAGGCAAATCCTGCTACCGATCCTGCTTGGGATACCGGGGAAAAGTTAACTAGCACGCAGATAACATGTGAGTAGCTGATATCATCGCTCTATAACTTTAAAACTTACAGTATGTGGCTGCAGGATCATTGGATTAAGCATGCTCTGGATTAAAGCCTCTCCTGTCATTTTGATGGCATGACTAAAGAATGAATAACCTTCTTGAAAAAAAGAGAAAAAAACATGATTGATTAATTACTTATACTCATTATAAAGGCTGTGTCTATCCTCTCGGGAGCCCGAAATGACTTCCTTCCATCTGTATATCCACTCTAGTTGAATTGCAGACCACAAGAGAACCTGTAGTAAAAGCATAAATCATGGTAATAACCGTGGGATCAAAGTTCTTTAAAACCCCCCTGCACTCCCTGCAGCACCCCCCCGCCCCCCACCACCACCCGACTCCCCATCCCCCGAATCCAACCCCACCCCACGTTCCACTTTTGGGATTTGGCGAATGGCAAATGGATGTTGTTTGCTACAGTATGTCTACACGTTTGTGCGATTAAAGCGTGCAATGTACAATGTACAATGACAAGAAGGTCAAGCAGAGGTTGAAGCTGGGTGATAAATAAATGGACTCACATGTACAGTAAGGAAAAGTATTGACCTAGGAAGGAGCTGAAACCTTTCAAAAAACGTTTTCACTCTGTTTGATACCTCTGTTGTTGTATAGTTACAGTCTGTGTCACTTTACAGTTTTTTTTGTTTGTTTGTTTGTTTTATAGTTTGATCTTGAGTTCAGGTCCTCCAGTGTCTGTGTGTCTCTGTGTCCAGGTACTTTGTTATTGTTTGTTTGTTTTTCCCTACATGCCAGTAGGTGGATTGATTGATTAATTTGCTATACGAGTGTGGTTGATTGATCAGTGACCCATTACGTATTCAGCATCGGTTCCTCTGCCACCCTGGCTAGGATAATGGACTTACTGGAAATGAATTAAAGAATTAATAATTAGGGGTTTATTGAGCGACAGTACTGATGTTCTAAAGTACAGGAGCTAAAAGGGATCTAGATCTACGCCAGGTCTCTGTATCTCACCCGTGACCGAGTCTATTGTTATAAATGGCTTACAAATGAAATCTAATTGAAGTAATCTGTAAGCTTAATGAGGGTTTGATTTCTGTGTTTGATCAGGGTTTTTTTTTTTTTTTTTAGCAAAGCCATTTTCCAACATTGTGCAGAATATGTTTATTATTATCTCTTCTGGATAAAGTACATAAATACTGCACTTTGGGAAGAAGTAAAATGTTAGTCAAGTAAAATTAGAAGTCCTCCATTTACATTCTTATTTGAGACAAAGTACAAACTACAAATTTACATACATGTACATTTGTAGCAAAAGTACTGAGCCCTTCACTTCTGATTTCAAACACCTGATTTAGCTTAGTACATAGTACATACAGTATAAAAATGGTAAATCTCATGTAGCAGGTGTTTGTTTGAAATCAGAAGTGTAGGACTCTTTGAAGGCAAGTACGTTTATCCTCCTCTTACAATATAGAAGATGAAATCAGTTATACATGTCAGTTTTGATGCATATACAGTAGCTGGAACATCATGTTATACCCTCCATTAAACGTCTAGGCAAGTGCATGTATCTCAAATGTTGATGTGTGTAATAGGTCAAGTTATGAGACGTTATGAATTAGATTTATTATTTAATTAGAAAATGATTTGCCCTTTTTTTTTTAATAAAAGCGAAAACTTTGGGAAAATATCCGTGAATAGATTATTTTACTCATCATCATCATCATCATCATCATCATGGCACTTTATTCTGCGTACATGGTCATTTAAGAACACCCACTAGCCTAAATCTGCATGTCTTTGGACTGTGGGAGGAAACCAGAGAACCTGGGGGAAACACACCACAACAACACTGAAGGCGTTTATCCAAAACACACAATAATCTCCTCTGAACAGTTGATATTGAGATGTATATCTGCTCCTTCTGCTCTGTAAAGCTTCATAACGGCTCTAATCTGAGGTGCTGGTTGTTATCTGGTGATTTCTGAGGCTGGTGACTCTAAATGAACTTCTCCTCTGCAGCAGTAAGTTTTGGTCTCGCTCTCCTGGGACGGTCTTCATGAGAGACAGTTTCATCATGGAGCTCGATGGGTTTTATAAACGCACTCGACACACAATACTGTTCCTGCAAGAACTGATCCAGAACAGCTGACCTTCATGTCTTAAAATACCAACTTATTGTTGTTGTTGTTGTTGTTGTTGTTACATAATTGCCTAATGTCATATGTGTTATTTAATAGTTTTGAAATCCCAAGTAGTGTTGTAGAATGTAGAAAAAAAATCATTGAGCAAAAACAAAGATAAGTAATCCCAAACTTTTGAGCAGTAGTGTGTGTGTGTGTGTGTGTGTGTGTGTGTGTGTACTGTATAGATAATTTTTTTCAATATTTTGTATATATTGTAGCGTTTGTTTATTTATTAAGCAATTAATTGTGTACATTTAACCATTTTCAATTATACCTTACAAAACAAAACAGCATATTATGGTAAATATTAATACAGTGGAACCTCGGATTGCGAGTAATGTGGTTTACGAGTGATCCGCAAACGGAGCAAAGATTTTTAATGAATTTTTAATCAGAAACCGAGCAAGTATTAGTTTACGAGCGCCGAGGATCATGTATCACGCATGCGACTCTTATTTTGACACCAAGCGGCAAGTGATCACAACTGAGCCAATGATTTTTCTCTCTCTTCCACACACACACACACACACACATTCAAATACACGGCGCCTGCACGCACAAATGGAAACACTTATCTGTCTGGATTTATTTTTACTTTTTTAAAATCTTAAATGCAGGTTAATTTGTTTGATTTTTACTTTATATGTTGTATTAATTATTTTTATGTATTTATTGTTTTGGGCTGTAGAACGAATAATTAGAGTTTTCATTATTTCTTATGGGAAAAGTCTATTTGGTTTACGAGTGTTTTTGGAATACGAGCCAGCTTCCGGAACGAAATATGCTCGTAATCCAAGGTTCCACTGTACTCCGTTTGAGAATTTATTAATAATAGATAATACACTTTTGATGGAGGTAATTTTAGTCGTACAAATGTCTCTGTATTTAAATGTCATCCAAACCTTGTCCTCAGACTGAAGCCGTCCTTATAAACACACGCATTTCCGCCTTCAGAATTGAATTACATTTCTTTCTAGGAACAGGACTCGCATCACGTGGAAAAGCGAAAATTGTCTGCATGACTTTTATGACTCTGGCCTTTGAGTAAAGGTGACCGTGCACATGGCAATATTGCTCGAGTTCAGTGCTTTCAGATTTGACATCGGAGCTTCTTCCGTTCTTTATACCCGTACTTCAGTGCAGCCTGGTCATCCTCGGTTATATAAGAAGAACACCAGAAAACATCCCCCCCCCCCCAATTTCTTTGGTGCTTTTACAGAAATTACCCCCATATATTGCATGCGGCTTGACAGTTAGACATACAGAATTATTCTAGTCATATCTGAGCGGGTCTTCTAGAAATTTCATTTTCTTCCACGAAATTGAGAAGGAAAGTCTTCTGTGGTAATGTGATATATTTTTCAAAACACACACACACACACACACACACACACACACACAATGTGGTAAAAGCTCCCACTGTACAGATCTATTTTCGATGTTTTGCTCATATAAACCCATGTCAGGAATGTTTTATTTTTTTGGCAGGAGTTTCCAAGATACATGAAACATTCTACTACATGCATCTCTATATATAGTTTTTTTATTTATTTATTTTTTATGACATATTATAGGACATGATCATGGATCAAGAGACGATATCATTTCATTTTCCTTCATGATGAAGCTCAGGAAGCACATTGAGATCTGTGCAGCTACCGTACATGCAAAGAGATCTCATTACACACGGTTTCTTATGTTCGTATGTAACGTCAGTCAGCCACACACACACACACAGACACACACACACATACACATACTATTTATGACTTTTTAACAGCAAAAGAAGGCATGCACCAACAGAAGCTATGCCTCAACAGAGGTGCAGAAAGGCATGCGTTCCTCAGCCACAGGCATGCATGGAGGAATGCTGATGAAGTGGCGAGCAGGTCATCGTGGTATCTTGTGGAGATAAAATAAACCCGAGCTTTAAAGCCGAGTGCCGAGTCTCTCGTCCTTCATTCCCTGGCTCATTTGAGCCCAGAGGGGCAGCTGCTCTCTCTCTCGCCTCGCCTCGCATCGCTCCTTCTATTCTTCCACTTCCTCCATAATGCATGCCTCCTCAGTCTTCTGAAAGCCACCCGCATCGCTTGCCAAATTTTGCCGTTCTGCCTCATCACAAAAACCCCCACCGCTGCCGCCGAAGTGCAAGAAAACGCGTGACCCTCTGTTCACATGCGTCGATATGCACAAGAGTAGCAAAGTGGATAGGGATAATGGAATGAGGTCGAGCCGGTGTGAAAGGAAGGCAGAGGGACGTCCAGGTGGAAATGTGCGAGAGAGAAGAACTCGAGCGAAACTGAGATGCATCTTTTATGTCACGTCTGCATGTCTGCACGTGACATTTTTCTCTCTTTCAAGCCGATTGGACCGCTGGGCTTCAAAGTGATTGGACATCTTTGACCGGTAAGCAGTTTGATAGCCACATCAGTGTTTAAAAAAAAAAAAAAAACGGAATTCACTGGCGACCTCAGCAACACCAAAGGCCACAGAAGACAACTTAAAGTCCTTCACAACAACTAGCAAAGTCACGAGCACTCGGCAGGACGTACCGTACAATCGGGGTATCATTGTCCGAGTCTTCAATCGGTGGACACCTCCATGAATGTAATCACAGAGGGTTTATCTCAAGATGCAAAACACTCAAGCTCAAGAAATATATAAAAAAAAAAGAAACGAGAAGAACCTTGGATAAGGTAAAGAACAGCTCGTGGTCAAAAGCACATCACATCATGATGAATGGTAGCGGTACAGTCGTGATGTGGCATGGGTGCGTGCGGCTACCAGTGGAACCGCAGTGGTCTCCGGCGTTTATCGATGATGTGATGTGGCTTTACAATACATATGGATTATGGATTAAAAACGCACCATGAAAGCAATTCATAGCGACGACCTACAGTATGTCCTTAAAGGGCCCAGTCAGTCACATGACCTCAGATGCTCAGTTGAGCTTCTTCTCACTCATTGAAGACAGAAAAAACAAGCAGCAAGTCAAGGAAAGGAAAGAGTTTTTTTTTTTATGTGTTTCTGTTTTATGTATATATAGTACAGTCCAAAAGTTTGGACACCCCTTCTCATTCAGCGAGTTTTCTTTCTTGTGTTCTTTCTTGTGTTCTTCAGCCCAAACGCGTCTCTTCTGCTTGTTGTCTGTCCTTAGCAGTGGTTTCCTAGCAGATCTTCTAGCATGAAGGCCTGATTCACACAGTCTCCTCTTAACAGTTGTTCTAGAGATGTGTCTGCTGCTAGAACTCTGTGTGGCATTGACCTGCTCTCTGATCTGAGCTGCTGTTAACCGCCGATTTCTGAGGCTGGTGACTCGGATGAACTTCTCCTCCGCAGCAGAGGTGACTCTTGGTCTTCCTTTCCTGGGCCGGTCCGCATGTCAGCCAGTTTCTTTGTAGCGCTTGATGCTTTTAGTGACTGCACTTGGGGACACTTTCAAAGTTTTCCCAATTTTTCCGACTGACTGACCTTCATTTCTTAAAGTAATGATGGCCGCTCGTTTTTCTTTCTTTACTTAGCTGCTTTTTTCTTGCCATAATACAAATTCAACCTCTTTGAATGAGAAGGCGTGTCCAAACTTTCGGTCTGAACTGTATGTTTTAAAATAACTTAAAAGTATTCAAATAAATCTTACAGTATATTTATGATTGTGTCCAGATACTTTGGAAAAATAGCCGTAATTCCTAAACCAATAACAAAACACTGCATATGTTTTAAACATACACACATTGAAGCGTAAAGTCTCGACTGCTTCATTTCAAGTCCGCGGTGATGGTGTAGTCAACGCACAGAGATCCAGTTTTTTGATTTTTGAATGATCTACCCTAGCAGGCTGATATTCGGTAGATTTACTGTATCACACACTCCTGTCAGATGTCAGACGGGCTTTTTTTTCCCCCTTTGTTTTGTTTCCCCGGATATTAAACATCGATGTGACACCCGGCCAGGACATCACCCCTCCCAGCCAGTGAAGGTCACAATCCGCAGAGTGGTGATGTGACCTCTGCCAATCATTTTGGGTTTAATTTTCTAGTTGTCTCAGGTTATAACCACACCTGAACCGCACCGCTCTTTCATTGTGAAGTCTTGACCCCTTGCTTGATCCCTTCTTTGTTTTCGTACCATGAGTTCACATCGTCTGCTTGGATTTTAGATTAAAGTCAGACTTGTATTGAAAAAAAAAGATCTCCGATATTATTTTCTATACATGTGATATGTGATGTTGGTCCGCAACAGTGGCAGCTTAAACTGACTTTAGCTTGAACCTTTTTATACCTCTGACGCCTTTGACCACCGAGCCGCTACTGTCCATGTGTAAGTGGTGTATACAGTATACTGTACTATACCAGAAGCCAAACCCAGGCTCCCCTAATCCTGACGCTTTATCCCACTACATTATAGGGCCCGAACCATTAACCATACCCTTGTGTGCTTTCGAAAAACATTTCATTCCAGATTGACTTGAGTTCTATTTGCTGCTACAGTTCTGGAAAGGCTTCGAGAGTGTAGCTGTAAGGATTTGTCCGTTCAGCCACGAAAGCATTTGTGAGGTCAGGCACCGATGTCCGGGTGTCAGGAAAGCCTTGGGCGCAGTCAACGTTCCAGTTCATCCCAGTGGGGTTCAGTTGGGTTGAGGTCAGTGCTCTGTGCAAGCCGCTCATGTCCTTCCACTCCAACGTTCCCTTGGCGAACCATGTCTTCATGTCTACTTTGTGCACTCACACACACACACACACACACACACACACACACACACTAGAAAGTGCAACAATCAGCACCAAAAAGACATGAAACGAGCAAATTAATAATGGCCAGAGGGATCAGAGCATCGACCTGAAAGAAACCAGGATTGCCACCGTTGATTGCCAAGCATGGAGAAGCATTGTCAGACAGACGCCTACAGCTGCTACATTTTGTACTATTGAGAAAAGCTTTATGGATAAAAAAAGTCAGAACATTTTCAATGCACTTTTTTTTTTTTGCCATGTAATGTAATGTTTTTTTTTTTAGATACAGATCACTCGCTTCCATTTAGAGAAGTTTCAGTTTCAGCACTTTCTGTCATTCTGGTATAGAAAAAAAAAAACGCTTTGTAGAGCGATTATTAAGAAAGTGTGACTATATTCTATGAGTGGTGTTCAAGTCAAACCAGGACTTTGTGCAGAATAACAGAACACAGTAAGTAAAAGACAGTTAAGGATTATATGTAAAAATACATTTATTTCTCCATACAATCCTCGGCTACACTTATGCACTTATCGCATAAGTGTTTCACTAGCACATGCATACTACCTTCAAGCTAAAAGGTTTTTTCAGTATGTCAGATCTAGAGCCATGATCAGATATGTCTGAAATGCTGGCCTCCCAGGAACTCCTTTAATGGGCCTTTAATTTGACCTCGTATGTAGTCATGTGCTTTTAATAACTGTCATTGTCACAAAGTTGCTTTACAGAATGAAAAATGTATGAAAAATACATTAGAACGTAAAAAAGTAGGGGAATTGGTGGCTGAGTGGTACTGTAGTTTTCTCATAGACGGCCAGGGTCGATTCCCAACCAACACCCAAACCCCATCCGCTGGGTGCAGTGGCAGTCTGAGGCCCAGATAAAAAGGGAAGAACGGCGTAAAACCTGTGGCAAGTTGTGTGTCTGCTGTTTCCCATCGACAGGAACAGACAAAATACTCAACAAACAACCACAGCAACAATATAACTATCAGATTGTCCCTGATGATCAAGCCAAGGGTGCTGGTGATCAGGAAAAAAGTTATGTATGAAACCTTCAGAGGAACCAGACTCAACAGGGTGATATCAGATCGTATGACCATAAATCAGTCCATAAAACAGGATAAAATTGATATAAAGTTTTTTTTTTAAGTATTAATTGAAGTCAATACTGTATATAAAGTCTACTTTCATTTTTGGAGCTTTGCGTACAAAAAAACTTGGATAGGAAGTAAAGTATCAAAAGCCATCATAGAAAATCTGCCTGCATCAGCCGAGACCAAAAAGCATCTTCATGGTCTTCAAGTGGAACCGTCCTCAGTCACCACCCGCATCTCAAGCAGACCACAAAGGGCCATTCTCAGCAGCAAGGCAGAAGCTTCCATGTGACGAGAACTCCAACCAGAACAGGGTCATCAGGATGAGTCCGACCGGTCCGGAGGGCGCAAAGGGTCGAGATCACCGCCAACTCAGGAGTGCCATGTGTAGCTTGAGAACGAGAGAGAGAGAGAGATCAAAATAATCAAAAGTCCCGCTTTGACTTGAACACCCCTATGTCTTAGCAAATATAGGGGCAAGTGGCAGGTTTTTTTTTTTTTTCTCTGTGTGTGTGTATAAGCCCTGTGTGTATGAGCAGCATCGTTTCTACTGCGACAGGCTTGACCGCGCTGTGTGAACGCTCTAATTATCATTTAGATCATTTAAATTATCTGCAAAGTGCAGGATTTGACACTTCATTGTGGACTAATTTAACCAATTCCCACAGTCAAAACGTTCTGCCTTTTTCCTCTTTGGCCAAAAATGGAGAAAAGAAAAAGAAAAAAAAAACTTTTTTCAAGCCAAACATACATATGATGTTTTTTATATACTTTTTTATATGAAAGTATATAATATAATATAATATAATATAATCACCTGGAAAGCACCTGGATAGGTAACATTAGAAAGGTCACGGAGAGGTCATTCTGCATTTATTGTATAATGTGAGATGGGATGAAGAGGGCGGGGCCTCCAGTGTGTATCAGAGGACTTTTGAAACATGTGCAGGTTCATATGTGAGTCATTTCATCTGACATTTTTATTTATGGAAAAGGAAGAAATGTATATCCAATATAAATATATATATAATAATAATAATAATAATAAAGTAAATTTGCACAGTTACCATGGCAATCAACTGTACTGACAGTGAACATGCATCACCTTACTTCATAAAGATTCATGCTGCAAGCAAGTGTAATAAACAGCTTAATATATTCTCTCCTACTGCCCCCTGTTGATGAAGAAATATAGCATGTGGGTGTGTGACTTTTGCACATCTGGGTCACTTACAGGGAGAAATCCTTCATAAAGTCATAGTGTGTGAAGATAATAAATACAACGAGCTACCTGGAACAGCGGGAGCATACATGGCATCCTGCTGCTAATGAAACCTCATTTATTTATGCTCCTCACCAATTGCGTAATGAGCTTGTGCACCGGGTGTTGCGCGTATCCCACCTCGGTTTTTCGGACTTCGTTTTTTTTTTTTTTTTCTCCCGTCGCCTCATTAAAACTAACTTCATTAAACGCGGATGCATTGACAGGCTGCGAGACGTGGTCGGCAACAATTAATTGGACATCACCGTCGAGTCGCCGAAGCAAACTGAATTATATTGGTTGCTTAGCAGGACGGTGTTTAATTATGCATGTGTTAACAGCTCACTTGTTTTCTCACCCATGTGTAAATTCAACCATTCAGTCTCCAACTCATAATTCTGATTTTTTTTTATTTTTTTTAATAGGGAAGCATTCAGCAAGAACATGGAGAGAGAACAACAGCATAAACACACAAATCCCCATGTTGCAAAAGGTTTCCCGGAGGTGTCAGAAAGGTCAGGCTGAATTGCACTGCACCGGTACGGGAGAACACGCTCCGTGAACCCATCTAGTCTGCACATGTACTGAAAGCAACATTCAGCTGAATTTGTTCCAGGGCTCTAAACACCAGCCAGGTGTTTGTGGAGGAAAGAAAATCTAATTGGAAATTTGAATGTGACCTAAAACATCCAGAAAAGAAATTTCAATGCTGGTGCAGTAAACACTTTTTTTTTTTTTTTTTTACAATTCAGAAGGAGCCACGTGACTTGTCGGCATTTTCATCCATGCGGCATTGACCCTCACTCCTGATCTCTGAGTCACAGCGATACTTTTCAACCACTGAATGCCAAATTGCCACAAAGTGATTGGGCATCCAGTTGCCCTCTACAGATCAGAATGCTGGCTGACAACATGAGCAAGCTCTCAGGATGATGGAAATGCAAATGCTCCTGGACTACAGATGGGACCATGGAATGAATGCAGATGTACAGTACGCAGGCGAATTGAAGTTGTGTGGATTGTGGAAATGGTGGTATGGTATGGACATTTGATAGCCAGAACATCAGGGAGCAACAACCCAGAGGAAAGCTAAAAAAGCGCTAGCTCAACCAGCTCAAACGTGATACGAAGACTGGAAGTGGTGTTGGAGAAGAAGTTTATGATCAGGCAAAATCGAGATGATTTTTTTTTTTCCCCGATTTTCTCGTGTCCAATTCCTCCCCGTCACTAGGGGTCGCTCCCACATTAAGGCTACTACTACCACTCAACCGGGAGGGCCGAAGACTATCACATGTTTCCTCCGAACCACGTGATGCCAGCCAGCTAGTTTTCAAACTGCTCGCTCGCGCACCGTTGGGGGCGGAGTAACACACTCGGAGGATGGCGCTATCCGCTCCCTCAGCGCTGCGCGAGCTCACAGACACCCCTGAYTGGCTGTAGAGCCGTGATTAATGTGGGAGCACTAAGTACCTCTCATCCCTCCCCTCTGAGAGAGCTCGGCCAATCAGCTCTCTCTAGACCTTCGGCTGCGAGAGGTTACAGCATCACCCGGGATTCGAACTGGCGATCTCCGGATGATAGGAGATCATCCGAGCTTTACCACTGCGCCACTCGGAGGCCCAAAATCTAGATGAATTAGAAACCAAGTTGTACAATCTGAGTACAACTTGGTTTGAGTACAATCTGAGATGTGCTTCTGCTCAGGGCGATTGTACTGTAAGAGTGGTTGTTTTAATTACCATAACCTTCCTGCCTGCTCAAACCGGTCTGCCTATTGTCCTTTGAGTTCTTGCATCAACGTCGCATTTCTCCCCTGACAACCGGTGCTGCTTTGATTTTGCGCATCATGTTCCCATTTGTCAAGTTTTACACGTTCGTGAACTGAAAAAGCACTTTATTTTTTCACAAAGTTCATGATTGGCTGATTGACTAATTCTGTAAATAACCACGCGTACAGGAGTTCCTAACAAAGTGGGCAACGAGGGAATCTCATCACCGTCACTAAATCTTTTCTTTCCTCATTGAAAATGCAAAGAAATAAGCGTTAGGGTTAGGTCGCATTCCCCGCAAAATGCTACTGAAGTAAACAGAAACAGTTAAACGGCTGCTTTTGTTTAAAAATCTACAAAGGTCCCAGAAAGACGGAAAAAAAGGATGCCAGGAGATGCTTAGGATCATTTGGTGCGGTTCCATCACTACTGAAAGAAATCGCATTACTAAAAAAAAGAATTGCAATCCTCCAGAGCAGATGAGAGGAGATAGTCTCTTTAATAGGAGCAGCATCGGGGCAATTATCTGTGATTCTGCACAGTAACCAGGACACCGGGACAGCCTGGTTGAAACGGCCGCAAGAACGTGGGGAAAAGCAAGCTTTTGATGAAAGAGATGCTGTGAAAACAAGCGAAAGTGGCACTTGGAGCCTACACGGCACCCAGCACGCCTGCTGTTCCTATGACTAATCAGTGAATCAGAACAATCTAGCGCTTTGTGGACTGCAAGGTTTTTGGCAGTTAACGAACTGCAGACGCAAATCCCTTCCACATCGTCATGGAACTACAGGGGTTGGACAATGAAACTGAAACGCCTGGTTTTAGACCACAATAATTTGTTAATATGGTGCAGGGCCTCCTTTTGCGGCCAATACAGCATCAATTCGTCTTGGGAATGACAGATAGTCAGAAACTCCTGCATAGCGGCCAGACAGATTTTGAGCCGTTCTTCTTGCAGAATAGTGTCCCGGTCACTATGTGATACCGGTGGAGGAAAACGTTTCCTGACTCGCTCCTCCAAAACTCCCCAAAGTGGCTCAATAATATTTAGATCTGGTGACTGTGCAGGCCATGGGAGATGTTCAACTTCACTTTCATGTTCATCAAACCACTCGGTCTCCAGTCTTGCTGTGTGTATCGGTGCATCATCATCCTGATACACGGCACCATCTTCAGGACACAACGTTTGAACCATTGGGTGCAAATGGTCCTCCAGAATGGTTCGGTAGTCCTTGGCAGTGACACGCCCATCTAGCACAAATATTGGGCCTGGGGAATGCCATGATATTGCAGCCCAAACCATCGCTGATCCACCCCAGTCTGGCCATGCAACAGTCTGGGTGGTACGCTTCTTTGGGGTTTCTCCACACCGTAACTCTCCCGGATGTGGGAAAGACAGTAAAGGTGGACTCATCAGAGAACAATATATGTTTCACTTTGTCCACAGCCCAAGATTTGCACCATTGAAACCGACGTTTGGCATTGGCACGAGTTTCCAAAGGTTTGGCTATAGCAACCCGGCCATGTACTCTACATCGACCCTGTGGAGCTCCAGACGAACAGTTTTGGTGCACATTTAATTCTGCAGTGAGTTTGGCAGCTGTGGTTTTTATGTTTTTCAGATACACTACGGGTCAGCACCCGGACATCCCCTTTCAGACAGCTTCCTCTTACGTCCACAGTTACTCCTGTTGGATGTGGTTCATCCTTCTTGGTGGTATGCCAACATTGCCCGCGGCTCTTGATACATCACAAAGACTTGCTGTCTTGGTTACAGATGCACCAGAAAGATGACACACAATTTGTCCTCTTTTGAATTCTGATATGTCTCTCATGTCACTGTTGTGTGCATTGCAATAGTTTAAGCAAAACTCTGCTAATTAAACCTTCACACTCTGCTCTTGCTGGTGGAATGTGCAATCAATGATGATCGGCCACCAGTCTGGTCAAATTTAGCCATGAAACCTCCAACTGGTCAGTGTTTCAGTTTCATTGTCCAACCCGCTGTATGTTACTATAGATAGCTACATGGAATCAGATATTGGTCAAGGATGTCTCGACTACATCGACTAACCAGTGAACGACCTGAGAGCAGTCTAATACTTAAGAAGTGATTTGCAACATCACAACACTTTGATCCTGGTTTGAGCCCGAGCTTGGGTTACTGTCTGCATTGAAGCCGTCCAGCTTCTCCAATTTCCTCCTGTGTAGGAGGTTCAGTTCAATGTCTATTCTGCCACATATTTTATTTACCCAACAATAATAATAATAAGTGAAAAAGTGAAAGAGTCAACAGTTTGATTAGCATTACGTTTCAAATACAGCTCCAAGTCTGAAATTGTGTAGAAGTAAAGTATGAGATACAGCTTCTACGTGGCTTTTACAGGCCATTCGCCCAAAGCATATAAACTCAGCTACACTTTTTCCAAACCTCACGCCAGCAGCAGACTACAGTATAGGAGACTGCATGTGAATGGGCTTTTAGCAAAAAAATGGCTTTCTTCTGAGTCTTTTTCCTCCATTGTTAGTGACAAAGGAAATTACAGCTCAGTGTCTGCTTTCCCCAAAAAACCTGTGAATGGCAAAGCCATGCCGTAAATGTCACTTTGCACTTTCTGATGGCATTAATGCTAAAAGCCCTGGTGGGGCGCGACAGTCCCGACACTACTCACAATAATTCTGACCCACTTCCAAATGCATATGATAGACATGGGAATTTTTCCTTTCGAAAAGTACTGGATACTTATATTGTTATTTGTATAGTTTCATCTTTATAGCAACAGTCAATACATGTGAAAAGTAAGTTACACAACCATATATACTGTACTATTAAAACACACATACTGTATACAATACTGTGCAAAAGTCTTGAGCCTCCTCTCATTTCTTCATATTAAGTTCACGTCAATTACAGTGGAACCTTGGATTGCGAGTAATGTGGTTTACGAGTGTTCCGCAAACCGAGCAAAGATTTTTAAGACATTTTTAATCGGAAACCGAGCAAGTATTAGTTTACGAGCGCCGAGTATCATCACGCATGCGACTCTTATTTTGACACCGAGCATCACTCTCTCACCTTTTCACCCCTCCCCCCCCATTCTAGTATCACAGAGATTTATTTTTTTCCTGTTAAAACAGTGTTTCCGTTGTGTGTGTGTGTGTGTGTGTGTGTGTGTGTGTGTGTGTGTGTGTGTGTGTGTGTGTGTGTGTGTGTGTGTGTGTGTGTGTGTGTGTGTGTGTGTGTGTGTGTGTTGGGAAAGGTGCAAGGTGGAGAGAGGGAGGATGAGTGTTACTGTGTAAAATGAGGCGAGGGAAGGTGTTAATTCCACACACACACACACACACGGCGCCTGCGCGCACCAACGGAAACACTTATCTGTCGGGATTTATTTGTTCTTTTTTTTAAAGGTAAAGTGCAGATTAATTTGTTTTATTTTCATTTTATATATTGTATTAATTATTTTTATGTATTTATTTTTGGGGCCTGTGGAACGAATTATTTGAGTTTTCATTATTTCTTATGGGAAATGATTATTTGGTTTACGAGTGTTTTGGAACATGAGCCCACTTCCGGAACAAATTATGCTCATAATCCAAGGTTCCACTGTAATTCAATTCACTCGTCTTCTATACCACTTTATCCTGTATTCAGGGTCACGGGGGCCTGGAGCCTATCCCAGGAAGTTTAGGACACAAGGCAGGGTACACCCTACAGGATGCCAGTCCATCGCAGGGCACGCACACACTACGGGCAATTTGGGAACGCCAATTAGCCTAACCTACATGTCTTTGGACTGTGGGAGGAAACAGGAGTACCCGGAGGAAACCCACCAAGCTCGGGGAGAACATGCAAACTCCATGCACACAGAGACAGGAATCGAGCCTGGCTGGGGATCGAACCCGGACCCTGGCGGTGCAAGGCGACAGTGCTAACCACTACACCACTGTGCCGCCAGACGTCCATACAACGAATCAATTTTTTTTTTGTTGCCTTCTCTCTATATTGGAGTGGTTGCAGGTCTCGAAAAAATGCTCATGGCCCTTGCAGTACTGGTTACTTTCAGAGGGCAAGTGTTCAATTGGTTCAACTTTTATGTGTAACGTCCTACAACTTTGTTTAGTTCATCTTTCTGAATTACCTTCCAGTCCTGCTGCAAACTCTAAAAAATTTTTAATGCTCTGACATGGATGTAACAGTCTTGACTCTTAGTCATTAATTTCAGTCTTGCCAATGCTGGTCTACTGTAGCATCTTGGAAAAAAAAAAAAGAAGAAGAAGAAGAAGAGAGACAGAGCTTTTCTATAGGTGAACCCAGGATAGTCAGTTTGACTCCAAGTGGTTTCTGGGCTTCATCAACCTTCCTATCTCCTGTAAAGACTCTTTTATAGTACATATGCTGGCGAATGAGTGTAACATCAGCTCCAGTATACATTTTGAGGATTACTTTATTTTTATGCCAGCTATCTATGGCTCCTCACTAGAAACTATGTCTGCTAGTCCATCCACATCCTCTCCGTCCTGATTCACTATGTCAGATGACCTACATTCTTCCCCCCATGTCCTCTTTGCTACAGTTGCAGCATTCTGCACTTTAACCGGGCACTGAAATGCTGGTAGAAATTTAGTGATTTAACCCATTTGGGGCTTTTTTTTTATTTATTTTTTATATGATCCATTCTGCTACTGTATGAACTGATTCCTTAGGTTTGGCCCTGTGCCCTTTCTATAACTTTGAGTTGGTGCTGTTTCGCTCTCTTGATGTGAACCGCATCCATAGCCGCTTCGCTAGTGCTCATTTCACCTCTCGAATCAGCCTGTTGCCATTTTATCCCCTCCGACTGTCTAGCCACGGTGATAGCTTTTGTGACGGTAAGGTCTTCATTGAGGTGCATCCTCTCTGACAGCGAATCTCTAAGGCCCACTACTAATCCGTCTCTCAAAAGTTCATCATGCAGATCACCATACTCGCAGCTCTCCGCCAGTGCGTAAAGTGCTATCATGATGAATGAGTCCACTGTTCTTGTAGTCCGCTGTGCTCGCTTGTTGAACTTTGCCCATTCATATATTGCTTTTTTTAAAGGGGGGAAAAAATGTGTTGAATTCATTTTAAACTGCATAATATTTCTGCCCCTGGTCGCTTGTTAAGACCAACTCACAAAGCAATCCAGAGGAATTGTTCAGACTACGTGCCAGACTGAAATGCTCAAATTTCCTAATTCATTTTTCACACTGCTATGGCTTCAAGAAATGTAAAAGTTCTGCAGGTTTTCCCGTAAAAAGTTTGCTGCCTGTGTGTTATCACTCAATCTGACAGCATATTGTGTTGGGTTCTTTCACAGACAATAAAGTCTACTAAGAATTAACATTCTGGTGGTTTACTTGCTATTACAGTCACATATTTCCTACATGACTCAGCCAAGTAGCAAAACCTGAAAATGTATATATATATATATTTTTTATTTTTTTTTAATTACATACTTCCTTACTTAATGGACGGACCATAAGCTGGCAAGAGTGCTTAGCGGTTAGCACTGTCACCTTGTACCTCCAGGATATTGGTTCGATTCCTGCATTTGTGTGCTTGTGTGTATTCCTCTTCGGCTACTCCAGTTTCCTCGCACAGTCCAAAAACCTGTAGCTTAGGCTAGTTGACATTCCCAAATAGCGTGTGTGTCAAATTAAGTTTACAACAAACCAAAGAGCTTAAGTTTATTTCTAGTCAAGCCCTAAAAAAACTAGCAAAATTATCTGCCAATAGAACAAGACTTTTTTTGCTTGTAATTAAAGTGATGTTTGACTAGAAAAAAGTTGAATAATCTTATATTTGGTTTGTTGTAAATCTTATTTTAAGCAAGTATAGACAGTTTGGCTAGATTCAAGAACATTACACTTGCTAAGTTGCTAAACTCATTCACTTGCCATTTTAATTCAGGGTCACAGGGGGCCTGGGGACAAGGCGGGATACACCAGGACAATGAGCCAATCCATCGCAACACACACACATACTCAACTTGGGAACACCAATTAGCCTAACCTGCATGTCTTTGGACTGTGGGAGGAAACCAGAGCACACAGAGGAAACCCACTAAGCACGGAGAGAACATGCAAACTCCAGGCACACAGAGACGGGAATCAAACCTAACCAGGAATCGAACCCGGACCCTGAAGGTGCAAGTGCGAACCACTACACCACCATGTACTGTATTTCTAAACATGATTTCCTGAAAGAAGCTAAATAGATCAAGAAATTTAGATTTTCTTTATAGACTTTTCTTTAAAAAAAATTTTTTTTTTAATTTAATATTATATTTGTTTGTTTGTAATCTTATATTTAAAAAGTTTAGATACAATTGACTAAATACATGATACTGTCACTTTTGCAGTGATTTTTTTTTTTTTTACAAAAAATGAAGTATTTATATGTATGTAAACTTTATATCTTTTTTTATACTTTATATTCTTTATAAGATCTTTATAAAGGTCTGTTCTGTATGTCTTTTCTGCTGCGTATGTTTCAAACCAATGTTTCTTTTATTCAAAAATTACAGCCATGAGAAGATCGCTAGAATTAAGTTTTATCTGAACCTTGTGGCTAAACGTAAAAGCAAACAGCAGACGTGAATGATTGCTTGAATCTTGTCTCTGAGGCACATAAACATGAAGAACCAAGCTAAGTTCACCCTTATAGACAACAGTACATACAGCAAACCTACAGTATGTGACGCAGTGTCTCCGTCTTTGAGCTGAAGTACTGATCAAATGCATTTGAATGAAACTTTAATTAATGATGTGTTAAATATCCACAACAACGTCTTTGGTTAAGCGTACAGTACAATCAAACTAATATTTAATCAGGGTGTGCATTGCATTTAAGGGAAACATTGAAGCATCGCATTTCACCAACCTGAAAAAAAGTTTTACTTTTCAGTCAACTAATGGAAAATCAATATCAGTTTCATAAATAATTACCTTTCTGGTTGTAAAGTGAAATTGTATGTCGAATAGTATGAAAAAAAAAAAAAAATTTGCAGAATGCTTTGATGATTTCAATTACAGGAAGTTTGTAATGACATATGCAGTAGATAAGTATGATTAGTTTCTGCATATCATTTCTTAATGTGAATCAGACTTAATGTAAATCTTTATCTGTTTAATTAGCACTTATTTGTATTTTGGGGAATTATTGAATTTTTTTTTGTTGTTGTTGTTGTTGTTGATCTTCTTAGCCTGGTTCTAAGTAATTTTTTCAGCATCCGATTTAGATGAAACAAGGATTTGGCTCATGTGTGCAGTTTGTCTCACCTGCACTTATAAATAAACCTGTAATTAAATTTGGCTTCATTTAAATCTGACCTTTTCTGATTCGAGTCGGCGTCCACAAAACTCCCTGCTGGTGAGGTTGGAGAACCGGTTAGCTTTCAGCACCACTTTGGCCTTTATACAAATTTGAACACACTTTCCTAACTGAAAACTACAGTATGTTGGGAAAAAAATCGAAATGAATTTTAAAAGGCAGCTTGAACTCAGGTTTGCTGAAATGTCGTTCCTCCTCCATCTCTGTTTACTTATTTCCATGAATCTTGGATAACCTGCTGAATTCTTTCCTTCTTGGCCTACCATCAGTGTGTTTATGTAAATTAGATGTACTTGAGGTTAAATGCAGACATGTTGAATGTATAAAAAAATAAAAAATAAGAGAAAGATTATTAGTGAGTGGGAGCATGTTTCCACACTCATATAACAGTTTCATAAATCGAACGCTTATTTGAATCAAATTTAATTAAGGGGTGGTGAGCAGCAAAACGTCTATCTGTTGATAATTCTCATAAATAAACATCAAGAGTGGATTATCTGCTGTATTTATTCTTCTATTAGGTTGAATAATTGCGGATGCCTATATGATGAAAAAACAAACCAGAATCATGTAATATATAAAAGCATTTACTTTATTCACAAACTCTATGTACACCCCATAAGCCCCCTCCCCAGCCTTCTTTCTTTCTTTCTTTCTTTTTTTTTTTTTTTTATAGAATAAGCTCCAGACAGATTTAATGGCCTAAAGGGTAAGAGAACTCAATTTTAAAATAGTCCTGAACATTTCATTTAGAATATTTAATTATTTAACTTTTGGTCTTTTATTCCAAAGGTCATCAATTAGCAGTGACCCGAGGCCAGGTCACCTCACACCCTTTAACACACATTCTCATTCTAACTCCTGTCTTTTCAACACGTTTATGCCTTCGTCAAATTCGCACATGCTAATAACGTTCATTAGCATTGATGCATTTATATCACAAACCAACACAGATTCAACACAACAACATTTTCTTGTTGATGTTAAAACTACCTTGTACACCACAGTAGGTATCCGAAGAACGTAAAAAAACAAACAAAGGCAGTACAACTGCTGCTCATATATTGTCCAGGGACATTAAAATAATGAATCCCTATTGAAATTTAAGAAGGTCCTCAAGTACACTTAAGTTTTATTTTCCATATATGTCACTGTTTTGTTTGACATTGTTATCATAATTTGACGTACTTACTGTAAGTCAACGTAACTAGGACATTTTGTCAAAATAATTATAGTTAAAATAACAAGTCGTTAAATTTAAATAGGAGATAGTAGGTCAAAATAACAACTTTAAAAAGTCATAATACCAAGATCATTCCCTATCTATACTGCTTGCCTGGAGCCTATTCCAGAAGACTTAGGGCACAAGATAGCATACTGTACACTCTGGACAGGGTGCGAATCCATCGCAGGGGGCAAACACACACACACACACACTACAGGAAATTTGGTAAAGCCAACTAGACTAATCTGCATGACTTTGGACTGTGGGGTGAAACCCACCAAGCACAGGGGGAACATGAAAACGTCATGCCCACAGACACAGTAATCAAACCTGAACCCTGGAGGTGCAAGGCGACAGTGATAACCACAAAGCCACAGTGCCACCTAAATACTGAGATGCTAAGCCTCGATAACAACTTTGTAGGTAAAAATATTTAAATGCTATAATACATTATCTTGACTTGGACAGGATACATACTGTAGATCAAAAACAAAAGAGAAGCCAATCTTGCTCTGGCTTAGTTGGTTAAAGCGACTGTCTAATAAACAGAAGATCCTGGGTTCGATTCCCAGTGGTGCCTCTTGTGATGCTTTTCTGGGGCAGTGGTGGATCAAAGGGTTTCTGATTGGAAGGTCTGGGATTCGATGTGACTGTAATTCCCTTAACCCTATCTTCTCCACTATCCTGCGCTTCCTTATGGGGGAATGTGAAAAAATCATGTCAATCTGACAAATAATTGAATCTTAATCTTCAAATAACTGGGTACTAAGTCAGAATACTGAGATACTAATTAATTACAGTCTGACTAAGTAAAAACATCAATTTAGTACATAAAAAGAATAAGCTACTTAGTCTGACTGAGGTCAATATACTGTACCAACTTAATGGGTCAAAGTGACAAGATACTATAGAAATCACAGCAATGAGATACCCTCACACAAAGGAAATATATTTCTCTATATACAGTATTAACTGTCAATATATTAAATGATTTAGTGTTCTGGTCTACTAGTAAACTGAAAAGATTTTATAATGGAATTTGATCATTTATATTGTGTAATGTTGCAATATATTGATATACATATATAAACAATATATAAATACCTAAGGAATTGTCACTTTTCATATATTGAGAAATATATTAAAATATATTCACATGAATATCTTAATGTATGTAATATTATATTCAACAATATACTTCATAATATATTGAATTTGATTGAATATATCTAGTTATTTATAGAAATATATATATATTTCTTTACAATATGCTTATATGATGTTAATGTAGTTCGAACAAAATAGACTTTATAGGCATTAATCAGAGCAAGTAAAAAAAAAACTAAAAGTGTGTGTATAATTCTTAAGCATAAAGTTTCAATAAAACAATTATAAGTATAAATATAATGGATTTTGACTTCATTGCAATATATATGGTCCATTCATAGAATGCAATATATAATAAATATAAGCCATATATATTGCCATATTTCTTTCCCCATAAGGGTACTAGTGTCTTAGTAATAAAATAAAAAAATAAATAAATACTACTACTACTACTACTACTACTACTACTACTAATAATAATAATAATAATAATAATAATAAATAAAAAATAAAAAATATATAAAATACTACTACTACTACTAATAATAATAATAATAATAATAAATAAAAAATATATAAAATACTACTACTACTACTACTACTACTAATAATAATAATAAATAAAAAATAAAAAATATATAAAATACTAATAATAATAATAATAATAATAATAATAATAATACAAATAATTTTAAAATTGTAGACGTAGTTAAAATAACAAGATACTTGAGGTTCTTGTGGAATCAAAAGGGGAATCTGGTCTCTAGTTTGTGAGTTTTCTTGCACGATCAGCCTTTTCAAAACGACTGTAGTGTGTAGGTGTGTTAACGTTTGTGAACGTATGTGCGTGTGGGTTGAAGTTGGGGTCCTCAGCAACAAACATTCCCCTTCCAGCAATGACTTCAAAGTTGATGCAAAGTCATAGCTCACTGCAGCAGATGACAGTTTGAAGAAATAAAGTAAGTCACAATACACAATATAATACCAAGTGGAAAATACAGAAAGTACAGAAATCAAAATAACCACAGAAATTAAGATATTAAATTTGCACATCCTGCAATTCAGAGCTTCTCTATAAATTACCCTTAGAAGCACCATGTACATGAAATATTCATCCGTCCAGAGCTTTTGGAAGGAGTCTCCAGTGTCAGGGCTTTTTGCGAAGAAAAGTTTCCCACCATGGAAAAGCTTTCGGTGTTATTTGAAACGAAACAACTTCGGAGTGGTAACTGTAACACCACCCCATCACTGACCATTTTCCTCGAACATCACACCCCCAAGTGGTTTAATCTTTAATTATCAAGGAGGCCCCAGATCAGCGGTTGGTCTCATTCTGTTTTACTGAAGCGCCAGAACTCATTTTAAAGAGATCATTTTAAAATGATGAGCGAGGAGCTCTTTGAAGACTCTGAACATTAAAATGATATTAACGTTATAATGCTTCTGGGGCTCTGGTGCGGTGCCTCTAGCGCTTTGCTTCACGCACCGCGGAGCAGCCGGCCATGAAATGAACAGGTACGCAAACTCGTATCTGTCTCCGGGTGTATTTTAGTCTCACCAGCACGAAAAAAAAAAAAAAGAAATGTGTAAAAAGGTGCTTGAAATATTTCTAATGGCACTGGTCGCAGTGCTTTGGCAACATGTCAAGGTACAAGAGCTGTGAATGACAAGCGCCAGCAAATTACTGCGTAGGCGCTATGTCTCTTGTTATTGCATATGCATAATTACTTTGTGAAGCAGGCCCACGAAAAAAACAGTGCAATAAAAATTCAATTAAGTCGGTGTAATTAATCTGGCTCAAAATCATACAGCTGGGAAGTGAAGTGTGATGGAACTATGTGCACATGTTGGAACATAAATCTGTAAAGTGTCTCGCTTAGTCAACCTTTATATACTATATTCTTCAAAAAGGATCTTCAAGTAAACCAGATAAGGCTGAATTTGATTTCAAACAATGTTACTGAAAGGAAAGTCACAATCTAGTCCAACTAGGGACCGTGGAGGCCGATGATGACCATTGTGTTAATTCCTAATTTTATGGCCACGGAAGGACCTTTTGTTAACATTCACACTCGCATTTACAAGCGACGGGCAAGTTGGGAACGCCGATTAGCCTGATGTCCATGTCTTTGGACTGTGGGAGGAAACCGGAGTACCCGGAGGAAACCCACCAAGCACGGGGAGAACATGCAAACTTCATGCACACAAACCCCGATGCGGGAATTGAACCCAGACCCCGGAGGATCACTCCTGTGTTGTTCCGTCAAACCGCCCCTTACAGAGGCCTTAAGTGAGTCACGTGGTGTAAAGATTGATATAAATGATTATCAAAAACGAGTGATACATGAGCTGATACGCACGTGTAAACGTATTGCTGTACTTGTTGTGGCGTTATTGGGACTTAGCCTAGTGTACCCTCGTCGTCTGTACACTATATCACCTCAGGCAGCTTCAGCTTTTATGCTAATACTGCCAAGTGCCTTTGTATTCATCATCTCTTTCTCTGACTTCTGCTTGTACATAAATATATTTTAATGAACATGTTTATGGTTATTAACTGGCACAACTCAGAACGGATGCAGGAAAGCAAGTTTTGATATTCATGGTAATTTAGTACCCTTTTTTCTTTTTTTCTTTTTTGTCAGGTTGCGGCAGTCATAATTACTACACGGCTCACTCCAAAATGTAACAGGAGACAGGAAACAGTGTATTTATATGAAATAATTACAGTACAAATCATTCTGATATGCAGCGAAAAGCTGCACAACCTCAAGAGTGTTGGAGGAGTTTAAATATGGTGTGAAGCATGGAGTGCACAGTACATTGGGACTATAATCTCATGGGACGCAACACAAAAAAAAAAGGCAAAGAAGTTGGCAGGTTTTAAGAAATAGAAGGAAAAATAAATAAATAAATAAATAAATTTGTCAGAAAATTGTCAGCAGGTGCAAACAAATATACAGTAAATACAAGCACTGAGAAGATGGTCGAGAATTTCTTCAAAAGATGGTGGAATTGCTAAGAATTCCTTTAGAATAAGGTTATCGTTTTAAGGAACGCTTCAGTAGCAGCTTGATTGGTTAGAGTTTCTTCAGTAGCAGACTTTCTCTAAAATGAGGACAGATTTGTCCAATTTTTCTTGAGATTGAATGGAATTAGTCAGAATTTCTCATGGTGCAGGTGAGAGTGGTAAGAATCTGGGCCAGACTGGTTAGAATTCCTTCAGAAGTTGGTCACAATCCTTTAAAAGGGAGGTGATAGTGGATTAAATTCCTCCAGGACAAGGTCAGCATGGTTAGGGTCAGAATTCCATCAGTACCAGCTGGATTGACCAGATTTTCTTTAATAGCATTTGGATTAATCAGAATTCTTTCAATACAAGCTGAATTGGTCAGACATTCTTATAGCTAAGAATTGATTGTTCAGCATTCCTTAATGGGAAGACGACAGTGGTTAGAAATTTTTGAAGACTCTGGCACATTGATGAGAATTGCTCTAGTAGAAGCTGTAGTTCCTTGAATAGCAGCTGGATTTGCCAGAATGAATTAGATGAATGAATTAGATGAATGAATTAGATGGATGGATGGATGGATGGATGGATGGATGGATGGATGGATGGATGGATGGATGGATGGATGGATGGATGGATGGATGGATTTTGATACCAACCCCCAAGAAAAAAAAATACAAACATCCAGTAGACATGATATAGCAGCTGGACTTGGCAGAATTCTTTCGGTAACCACTGGATTCCTTTGAGATTGAATGAAGTTGTTCAGAATTTCTATGGGCAGAGGTGAGAACGGTCAAACTTCCTTCAAGACGATTGGTCAGAATTCCATCAGTACCAGMTGGATTGACCAGATTTTCTTTAATAGCATCTGGGTTAATCAGAATTCTTTCAATCGAACCTGAATTGGTCAGTCATTCTTATAAATAAGACTTGATTGTTCAGCATTCCTTAATTGGAAGATGACAGTGGTTAGAAATTTTTTGAAGACTCTTCCACATTGATGAGAATTCCTCTAGTAGAACTTTATTATTTGCCAGAATGAATTGGATGGATGGATGGATGGATTTTGATCCAAATCCAAACATCCAGTAGACATGATATAGCAGCTCCATTTAGCAGAATTCTTTTGGTTAACACTGGATTCCTTTGAGATTGAATGAAGTTGTTCAGAATTCCTATGGGCGGAGGTGAGAATGGTCATACTTCCTTCAAGACGATTGGTCAGAATTCCATCAGTACCAGATGGATTGACCAGATTTTCTTTAATAGCATCTGGGTTAATCAGAATTCTTTCAATCGAACCTGAATTGGTCAGACATTCTTATAAATAAGAATTGATTGTTCAGCATTCCTTAATGGGAAGACGACAGTGGTTAGAAATGTTTGAAGACTCTGCCACATTGATCAGAATTCCTCTAGTAGAACCTGGATTCTTTGCCGGAATGAATTGGATGGATGGATGGATGGATGGATGGATGGATGGATGGATGGATTTTGATCCAAATCCAAACATCTAGTGGACATGATATAGCAGCTCCATTTAGCAGAATTCTTTTGGTTAACACTGGATTCCTTTGAGATTGAATGAAGTTGTTCAGAATTCCTATGGGTGGAGATGAGAACGGTCAAACTTCCTTCAGGACGATTGGTCAGAATTCCATCAGTACCAGATGGATTGGTCAAACTTTCTTCAGAAACAGGACAGCTTGTCCAAATTCCTTTAAGGTTGGATGAAATCAGACAGAATCCCTTCATAGAAACATGTGAGTGGTCAGAATCCCTTCAAAACTGGACCACATTGGTCAAAAAACAGGCAAGATCGGTCAAGATTCCTGTGAGAATTGTTCAGAATTCCCAAGGCAACAAATGGGTCTATATGTCTTGTACCTATATGCGAGTAGGTAAGATTCTTCAGAATTCCTAAAGGGACAGAAGGAATCCCAGAATTCCTGGTGGACTCGATTGGAGCAGTCAGAATTCCTTTGGGAGAAGGGCTAAATGGCCCAAATCCCTTAATAACCAGAGGAAACTGATCAGAATTTAATCTGCAAGGAATTTCTTCAGTACTAGACCAGCTTAGTTGCAATTTCTTCACGTGTGGAAAATATTGGAGAATCATTTACTGAATTATATATATATATATATATATATTGGACTCGACCAGATTGATTAGAATGTTTGGAAGAAATGACAATTCATAAAAAATTTAAGACATTTTAATAGTTTTTTTTTAGTTTTTTTAAGTAGAATTTCTTCAAGAGCAGGGGAGATTAGTCAAGATTATTTTCAGAGCAGGCGTACACTGGTAGAGTGATTTGAATGGATTTCTATAAAGTAAAAGCAAACCTCTTGTACATATGGTGGAAAGAATTTCGAGTCTGACTTACATCTTGGACTAACAAGCACAATTAGATCCCCCCCCCTCCTTAAATCGCTCGAACAGATGCAACCTTTAGCTTGTGATTTCACATGAAAAAAATGAGCATTTCTGCTTAACCTGTCATCCTGTAAAATCATATTCTTAGTACTAATACAATGTTCTTTTATAAGCGCTGACCCAGGTGAGCTGCTGTATCCACCAGTGTAACATGCAAACGATGTGTAACCTTTATGATGATTTTTCCGAGGACTGATTGTCCTGCCAAAACTTTAACAGCTTGTGGGTTAATTGTTAAGGTGTACTGCACCTCTTAAAGGATCAGGCATTTATAAAAGTATAATTAGTTTGTTATGGTTCGCTAGGTTTCTGCCCCCTCACCCCACAAAGAGCGACTTAATTCCCACATTATGTGCAGCTGCGGAATGGATTTATGTCCTTCTTGTAAGATGAAGGGCACATTAAATTTCCACCAGGAAGTGTGTGTGTGTGTGTGCGTGTGCGTGTGTGATTAATCAGTATTTAAAATGGCAATTTACTGTAGCCCTGCCTGTGTTGTTACAGATGCCTAATAGCCGAACTCCAATGCTCCTCAACGTTGCTCTGATTTATGATTCCGCAAGATGTCTCGTTGTGATTTCATAAATTTAGTGGATTATCTATCAGATGGCGTGAGTGGGACGAGGACCTGCTCGTGAAAAATTAGCCTCGCGAAGCAATGTGCGAATGAAAGCACGTTGACGGGGAGATGATTGCACGTGTGCAAGCCGATTTTAATAACCTCAAGCTAAGCAGAGATCTCAGAGGTTTCTGCATGTTTTTTCCCCCTTATTAAAAAAAAAAAATTCAAAAATGAAGCATAGCTCCTGCTACGGTGCTTAATTGTTTTGATGTGGGGTTCCTGCGTGAATCGCTCTGCCTCATTAAACTGTTAATTGCTTTATGGTTTTTTTTTTTTTTTCCTGTCACAGCGAATCTCGGGAGGATGATTTTCCCTGCGTCCGGATTGACCACCAACATCCACATGGTAGCTAAAGTACTAAAGTATGAAAGATACCGTATCTGTAGCACTATTGTCGCTCTTATTCTCGTTTCATCACCATCGCCAAGGATAACGGTACCCTTGTTATTACTTTTGTGTACAGTATATACCCCTCTCTCTCTTTGTCTCTGTCTCCGTCTCCCCTCGAGGTCATCTTTCTACAGCGTTGAATGATGCTGAATTGGCGCCGGCGGCTCGGCGTCCCCGACTCAGAGGGTCTGAAAGAGAAGATTGGGTTCCGTCCAGATCCACAGCGCCGCACAGAGCGCTTTTTGACATCCCTCCTCTGAAAGACCGACCGACCGAGCGAGCGAGCGACCCGCCCACCAGCCTGGAGAGGGAAGTTATTAGAAGCCTCTCTGCATGGCTGAGCTCTTCTGGAAATGGATGGTGTATGGATGGCGCGCGTTTGAGCTGGAGTTTCGCATTAGCGTTGAATCTGATGAGTCGGCCCCCACACGCTATTAAAGCACTTTTGGGGAACTCGGGATAAAAGAAAGTGTACGATTATCATCACTGTGCACTCGGTTATAGGCTGGGATTTGGGAGGCAGGCACAACGTGAAGGGCTCTTTGCTCTCCAAAAACGAGCCCACGATTGTTCCAACAGCCTCGTAAAATGATTCAGAGCATTATTTTTTTTTTCTTTTTTGATTTTTTTTTTTTTAATCACAGGATGGGACTGATTTAAAGGACTGCTGAGAGCACTTACTTCATTGTATTCCCATTGTAGTTTTTCTTTTCATTTTAAATCCACAGAGAAGGGCTACACATTTCCAAGTATACAAATAACCCGTGATTAATTGTAACTCTAATTCCTCTGATAATCACGCTTTGATTAACTTCTAGTCTTACACTAGGTCCCACGTGTGACTTCCGGACACGGCCTTCGTCACGCATCGTTCTCCTGGGACATTATGACTCATGTACAGCCATGACAAGCTGAGATCTCGTATAATTATATAGAAGAAGAGGATTCCAGCATTTCTGCAGGGAAAAGTCTAAAAAAAAAAAAAAAAGTTTCCTAGACGCTTTATCATAAATCAGCAGAACTAGGCCACATTATGTGCCTGGAAATGAAATGGCCCGGTGCTTCAGTGCAGGCTTGTGTATTGTCTGGTCACAATTCGAGCTGTGAATCTTACATATTACTCTCTCTTGGTTTCCTTCACAGTCCGATAATGTCTACGTGATAAAAAAAAAAAATAAAAAAAAAAAATGCATTGAGACCGAGGTGTGAAATCTGTCCATCTGCAGGTCATTACCAGCAAAACACCCTCAGCTGAATCACTCTTCTTCTTCTTCTTCTTTTTTTTTCTTTCACTTTTCTGCTCTCCTACAATACCTACATCCGATACTTATTGACTTGTGATGTATGCCGGCTCGAGAGGATTTGCGCATTGATTGCCACGCGCCCGGTAATCAGATAATAACGCATATGCTGTGTAATCCGAGAGGTATGCCGCAGATGGCATTTCCTAACGAGCCTTTGTAACTTGTGAATCCATAACCCCTCCGTTTTTCAGCTAATGTAACATTTTCGCGCCGCACCATCCTGACGGAACGCGAGCTCATTTAGTACAATAGGTGCCCGGCGTTTGGTGAGTAATTATCTCCTTTGGGAAGTTGGGTTCAAATGAAAGGGAATGTAAAATGAGGTGTGAACCAGAAAAGAAAAAAAAAAAATACAGTTCTAACACAAAAGTCTTATTGTTGGACCATGTCATTGGCTGAATAAAAGGAGAATGAAACAAACAAAAAAAAAAACGTGCTCAGACTTTGATTGAAGCTGAAAGCATCGGGTTTACTCTGTCCTCATATTTCTGTATAATTGGCATCTAACCTTTATTTATTCATGTGTTTGCGTTATTTATTCTGTGCATGGAAATCCCTGGTCTAGAGAAATGACAGATTTTCTTTCAGATTTACAATATTGATCCGGAAAGCGGATCGCGTTATACAAATTCCGTGTGCATAAACGCTGCTTTTGGTATCAGACTTCATTTCAACATCTTTTTTTTTATTTTTATTTTTTATTGATTACTTCATTTTATTGATGACATTACAGTACTGTAGATCAACATAATGACTTTCATGGTGTTCAGCTTGACACTATGCAATACCTCTCATCACATAATTACCGCCCACGATGCGGGACTCCGACGAGTTGTACAGATAATAAAGATGTCAAGTGCTTTTAAAGTAACGAGAATTGGGAATTCAAACAATCTGTCGATAACTGAAGATGACGCTGATGCGTAAAAAAAAAAAAAAAAAAGACATTCTCGACTGTAGACTGGGAAATAGACATTCTTAGTTATACAGTATGAGTGTGAGCGTGTGTGCTCTTTCCCCAAGGCCTGTAGGAAAATTGTGCCTTGTCTATACAGTAGATCAAGTATTATACTTACAGAGGTTTAGAGCACAGTGCTGTTCAATTCTTCAAATCGTATTGGTCAGAAGATGTTGAATAATGTTCTAAAACAGCGGCTTTATCGGACATTAGGTCACATTTATATGAACGCGCTCGATGTAATGCATTATCACTTCTGTGGTAACAAGTCGTCACTTCGAATAAAAGAGAAGAGAATATTATACACCAATACAGCAATAAACGAATCATTTCCATTCAAACAAATAGGCAAATAGGGCTTGGTTTATGCTTAGACTTTTAAAGTTTTTTACATATTGACATGATTTCGATGGTGCTGTGATGGATGTTCGGGTCAAACTGGGATTTTTGATTGTGAACTCAGTTCTGAGAGTCAAAAAAAGTTTTCTCTGTCCACCGGAGCCGTGATCGGACTGCCTGCTTCACGTCTGAAATTCTGGGCTCCCAGGAACTCCTTTAATGGCCCGAGCATGTATAAATGTCTTGGAGCGAGGTCAGGACTGTACACAGGACGTGGCAATAAGTCCCAGTTCACACAGACAGATGTGTCTTTTCCGCAATTTGTTTTTGCGGAAGGTTTTCCGTCGATTCAGGATCAGGCGTTCGATTGAATGTTCACGGGACCGACTGCACTGGGCTCTGAGTCATCTTGCCCAGGATCGTTATTAATGGACATCTGGCAGCTAAAAGTCTCATCATCATAGTGCGCTTGAAGTCAATTGCTTTTAAGCCTTTTTTCGCCAGGAATTACATCCAGTCCCAGTTTGGCTTGAACACCCCTCGTACAAGACATTAAATAATAAAGTTAGGAAATGTACTGCATGTCATTTGATTTAATGAATTTAATATATTAAAAAAAAAAAAAAAAAAAACATGATTTCTTTTTGTTCACCTTACATCTTTTACATTATCTTTTTTCAGTGGATGAATAGATGAATACTTTTTGGTCTATAACCAGATAAAAATGTATGACTGGTCTTTAAAAAATAAATAATTTGCTGGGAAATTGCCACAGTATACTGTAAGATGAACACGTGCGTCATGACACGCTGTGATAATTAACTTCCAGGTCATAGCAATTATCAGTAACAGCACACACAAATTGTTTCTTTTCCTTCCTAACATATGAAAGAATTTTCAGTCGTGTACTTACTATATAAATATAATGTAAAAATAGAAATAAAATGTGGGACATTTAAAAAAAAAATCATCCATACAAATACAATGTGTGAAATATTACACATTAAACAATGCACACAGTTCATGAACTACAGTATTACTTACAGTAAAAGCTTTGTGAAAGGATTTTTTTTTTTTCCTTTTAAACTGTTCTTTTTTTCCTTTCTGTGTAGAAACAGATCCCGCAGTGCCAAATTTGTTCTTTCAATAGAGTTAAATGTTGGTAGTTAGCACAAGTATCATATTACCCGCTCGCTAACATTGCGCGTTGTACTGCACGGCTCTGAACATAATTGAAATCATGTAGAAAAGTCTGTAGAGAACCAAAACCACACATTTTCTAAACTTCTTTAACAAAGAAATCAATGTGGTGACATTTTCAATGTGTTTCAAGGGGACCGCAGGTTAAAAATATACCTAGTGGCTTTTTTTTTTTTTTTTTCAAACTCCGTTCATGCTAAAGTTACAAGAAAACAAATCACATGTCATTGGCGTACATTATAATGTGATGAAAAAAAAAAAAGATTCTCATTATGCACCCTGAAAGTGCTGGAAAATGGCTGAACGCTACTTCTGACAAGCTGGAGGAATCCTAGAAGCAGACTTTTTGAGTTCCTTTTGAAGTCTTTTGGCCATCGTTGTGGTTTTTTTGTCATGGTTTGTTTAGACTGCTGCTGACTGCTTTGAACACATTTCCCAAATGTTTATGTGTTTGCAGCTTTCATTTCTGCATCAAAACAGATGCTGTGCATCATTGTATATTTGAACAGTTTGTCAGCAAAATGAGATAAATCCACTTTTGCAGTTTTGAGGCAAAGCTAGTCTTTTATTTCAATGAAACCGAGAATATTTTGTTTATGGCTTCTTTGAGTCACAGGAGTGTTAAAAAGCATCGATGGCAAAATAACATGTCAGAATATTGTTTGGGTTATATCAGTGTAAATGATGTGTGATTTTTCAAAAAGCTATTTTGAATACAGCTTTGCCACAATAGGTAAAACATCAAAGCAGTTGTGTTTGTTATTATTTAAGTATGCAGTTTAGTTTTAATAATATTTTGGTTTCATTTTAATTGTTTTGTAATAAGTCAAACGTTGGGCCGCAAATTAGATCAAATGAAAAGTGTGGAGTTTTGTTAAACACAATAAAAACTTTCTCATTCATTGATTTAAATTTCGAGTATGAGAAACATTATAAACAGTACAAAATCTCCACCAGTTTTAGTTTCACGTCAATAGCTCATGAAAACATCTCATCAAGAGTACAGGTATTTGCTGTATAACATACAGTAATAATACATCAGTGCAACAGTGGTTTGCTAAGGTTATGACATAGTTCAAAAGCAGGAGTAGTAACCATAGCCAGATATAGAACACTCAAAAGATACATTGTACATCTTTAGAGTGTTGCGCCTTAATTTTTTGTACTTTCTAAAATATTGCAGTAGCATGCATCATGGCTCCCAGATGCCCCAAACCAGTGCTAGTTATAGCAAGAAGAGAAAGGGGACAACAATAGATTTATTAATTCGGGAGTGAAACAGAAGGTTCTAACCTCACCAGAGTGCTTACACTACAATAAAGCTTTGTTAAAAATGTAACATGGACTTCACACAACATCAAAATCGCACAAACGTCATTTCCTATTTCACAGAGCGTATCTAGTATATATTTAACATAATTAAACACTATTCAAATGTTAACATTAAGGACGATTGTATTAAAAAGATTACTACTTTAGGTAAAAAGGAAGGATGGATTTTTTGTAACTTTGTAAGCCAGTTTTTATGCTAATTAAATACTATTGAAAGGTGCAGAATAACTCTGTTCATGCTGTGGTAACTGTAATGACCAGAGTGTAAACATACTTTTTGGCTTTCAGTGTCCTCCAAAAATCTCAAGGCAGGTGCTGTTGTGCGATGCCAGCAGGTCTGCGTCACTGATCACTTGACAGAAACAACGCAGTTGCAGATGTGATTGACTCGTCATAATGCTGATCACCAATTGTTCCCAAGAAAAAAAATCACTGAACAGTTTAGATTTTTTAAAAACTCTTTTTGTTTATATTTAACAATAATTAAAATGAATTGGGCAGCACGGTGGTGTAGTGGTTAGCACTGTCGCCTTGCACCGCCAGGGTCCAGGCTCGATTCCCGTCTCTGTGTGCATGGAGTTTGCATGTTCTCCCCGTGCTTGGTGGGTTTCCTCCGGGTACTCCGGTTTCCTCCCACAGTCCAAAGACATGTAGATTAGGCTAATTGCCTGTAGTGTATTCAGGGTCATGGGGGGCCTGGAGCCTATCCCAGGAGACTTGGGGCACATGGCATGTGTGTGAATGAGTGAGTGTATGTGTGTGTGTCTGTGCCCTGCGATGGACTGGCACCCTGTCCATGGTGTATCCTGCCATGTGCCCCAAGTCTCCTGGGATAGGCTCCAGGCCCCCTGTGACCCTGAATACAGGATTAAGTGGTATAGATGGTGAGTGAGTGAGTGAGTGAGAGTGAAATGATTTGTCTCATCCCTTGACATCACTGACTTGTCTTATCCACTGAGTAATGTTTGCACTGCTGTACTGCTTTTTCCGTACCCTATACATCCTATCCTTATTATCTGCAGCACATGCTATATGCTATAAATAAGACACTCTCACCCCTGGACACTTGGACACACACACTCATTTGCCACATTGTTATTTGTTGTAAATAGGCCACTCATGCACTTCTGGTTAGATGCGAACTGCATTGCATTGGCTTTTCACATTTACAGTAAAGTTCATTCTGATCAAATCTAATCTAGTCTTTTGAGCGTGCATTTCTTTACAGAAGTGACAATCTTTACATTTCTTAGCAAGTGAATATTCCACTAATGTGGTCAGACTTGTCTATAGGTCTTAAAAAAAAAATGTAAGATTACAACAAACCTAATGGAAGATTATTACGCCTGTTTCTAGTCAAATGATTTGGCCTGCAGACCTTGAGTTTGGTGCCTCTGACCTACACCTGTTATCTGTCTTTCTAAGTTTTTATTCCAAACACAACTTTCAGATTAAACGTGAACACGGTGATTATACAGGCACGCTCAGACGACACCAGTTGTCCTAATCATGCCAAGCCGAGAAAACACCACTCCCGAAGCCTGGGCAGCTTTTCTCTGAATGTAAATTGGGTGGTACGTGTGAGCTAGTGTGTGTCTGTGCGTGTGTGTGTGTGTGTGTGTGTGTGTGTGTGTGTGTCAGGCCAGATAAATCCAGAGGTGGGCAAGAAACACTGTGCTTATTATCCTTGCTCTGCTTTCTTCCTTCTCTCCTTCCTGTCCTCTCTTCCAGTCTCTGTCTCTCTGATTATCTCCGAGCCGCCCAGGCGAGTGAATGTGCGTCAAGTGGGTGGGTGTGTGTGTTCGTATTCGTGTGCGCGGGTGTGTGTGTGTCGCTCGACCGCCTCTCCTTGCCCTGAGTGTGTCAGCCGCAGTGAGACATCAGTGCTATGTGAATGGGTGCTGACACACAGCCGGTGAGAGAGAGCAGGATCGGTGACAGTGCTGTCCAGTCCCTGAAACACACTCGCACGTCTTATCTATACGGCTGACAATACACGCAGCCAACTTTTAATGGTTCATTCCTCCTGATGTCACAGCCACTGCAATCCTTCACTCTCACATGCGCTTTCATTTTTTTTTTTTTTTTTTTTTTACTCCCTCACCCATTTTTTTTTTTATGTGTCAGCTTGTACTCCATGGTGTTGCTATGTAAATATGGAGTACAGTATGAGTACAGAGCGGGAAGGTGCAGCGAATATTGACTGGCTGCTCAATATTTATGGCTTTGTACACCTGCGTCTTCTTGACAACCGTATCCCACTGGTAATGCGTATGAACCACATTTACTTTGTTCATTCGCTTTCTATTCCTGCAGTGCTCTCATAATTACAAATAATTAATGCACTTGTTCAAATTTCTGAGGTCTTTTATAGTAACAGACTTTTGTGATGAATGCTTCATTTATTCCAAGAAAGACTTAGAAGATGGCTGTTATTTAAAATAGGGCATTTTGTAACATTTGATACAGTAATGAACAGTATGCTGTTCTTAAATTAATTATAATAAATTATAACACACTGTGGGTGGGTGTGTGTGTGTGTGTGTGTGTGTGTGTGTGTGTGTGTGTTAGGGTTGTGCTGCAGCAATATACTGTGTGTGTGTATATATATATATATATATATATATATATATATATATACTCTATTGTATCAATATATATAAAACGTAACGTGGTTTACAAGTGTTCTGCAAACCGAGCAAAGATTTTTAATACATTTTTAATCGGAAACCGAGCAAGTATTAGTTTACGAGTGCCGGTGTATCATGTATCATGCATGCGACTCTTATTTTGACACCGAGCGGCAAGCGATCACAACTGAGCCAATGATTTTTCTCTCTCTTGCGCTGCGGGAATTATGGGCTGCGTCCCGTGTGTCAAAATAAGAGTCCTCTGCTGCGTCTCAATGCTCGTCTCTTATAATCAACATCTCCCTCTCTCTACTGTTTGCGCGCGCGTAATTTGACACTGTGCCCCACACACACCGACACACACTCACACACACTTACTTAACGTGTGTGCGCGCGCACGTAATTTGACACCGACACAGACAGACACACACACGCGCTTTATTTACACAGAAAACTCAGCTCTGTCGCGATTCTTTTCAAAGGTAAGTCGCTGGTTCATTTGTTTGTTTGTTTAGTGTGTTTTTAATTGCTCACGCGAGTATCATTAGAGAGATTTCTTTTTTCCCGTTAAAACAGTGTGTATGTTAGTTGTGAAACTTAAAAAGCGAGGTGTGGGAGGGAGGAGGAGTTTTACTGTTTAAGGCGAGGCGAGGGGCTAATTCCACACACACACACACATATACAAATACACGGCGCCTGCGCGCACAAACGGAAACACTTAACTGTCTGGATTTATTTTTACTTTTTTTTGTTAAGTGCAGGTTAATTTGTTTTATTTTTACTTTATATGTTGTATTAATTATTTTTATGTAGTTATTGTTTTGGACTGTAGAACGAATAATTTGAGTTTTCATTTTTTTCTTATGGCAAAATTAAATTTGGTTTACAAGTATTTTGGAATACGAGCCCGCTTCCGGAATGAACTATGCTCGTAATTCAAGGCTCCACTGTATATACTGTATATCTATATAAATACTGTATATATACATATACTCTATTATACATATACAGTAGAGTAGTAACATTTCACAAGATTAATATGTAAGTGAGCAGTCACACACACACACACACACACACACACACACACACACACACACACTCCGAATCTGGCAGCACTGTAATGAGTTCCACATCTGAGGGAGCCAGGCCTGAGCCTTATCATGTGATGAGGTTATTCTGTTCTGACAAGTAAGACAGTGACACACAGGCACACACAGAGACACACACAGACACATACAGACACACACACACACACACACACAGGTCAATATCACAGCCTCGGCTCATGTGTTTTCAGGCTGGGGTCTGAGTCCCGCGAGTCGACACCGATATTGTTGCGCTGCTCCCTGCAGATGGGGTTGCACGCTAATCTATTTATATTGTTGGGAAAATTATACCCTGTCATCCGTATCTGGATTCATGAGATTGATCACACCTTATAGTGTGGGTGTGTGTGTGTGTGTGTGACCTGTTTAAATTCATCACCGATATTCCTTCATTATTAATGTATTAGGTATCATGCCTTGTTTTGCCTGAATTGATTACAGTTGGCATTAGAGTCTTGGCTGAAAATAGGGTCTATATTTCACTATTAAGTCAAATGCAGATTGATTGATGCTATAGAAGTAGAAGTGTGCTCTTCTTTATATATATATATATATAGAGAGAGAGAGAGAGAGAGAGTAAAACTTTACTGTTTTACTGTTAGGTCCAAAAAATTAGGGCAGGTTAAAACTTACATAACGAATGCTTTTAGAAGCTTGAATTATCATCCATTAGTGTGAACAATCCATCTAACCATGAAAAGTATTAAGATCTTGCTGGTTCTGAGTGTAGGTTACCACATGCTGATATGCACATTTATACATGTTTTTGTATTTTTCATTTCCAGCCTGCTCAATTCTAAGTGAATGTATTCGGTATTCGCTAATGCACTGAGGAATTATGCATGCATTCAGGTATTTATTTAGTTTTTTGTATAAGCTTATCTGAGGTCTTGTTGTTATTTTATTTTTTGTATAAGCTTATCTGAGGACTTTTTGTCCAATTATGATTGCAAAACAAGGATGAAACTTTCAACAAAAGTTATTGGAGTATACCCTAATCAGCCATAACAATGAAACCACCTAGGTTTTGTGTTCCCATTGCACCACAGGGCAGCTCTGGCCGCCGGGTGCGCGGCTCTGCGGGGCCTCTGGGTGCTTTGATGTCTAGAACCAGGATGTTGGCAGTGGATGCTTATGGTGCTGTGGGTTCTGGGGTGGGGCCTCTATGGATTGGACTATAAAGTTGTTTTCTGGTGCATCCTATTGGTGCTTGACTGGATTGAGATCTGGGAAGTTTGAAGGCCGGGTCAGAAGCCTTGGGCTTTTTGCCTGCTGGGCAACGTGTGAATTGTGTCTGAGATTTGCTCCGCATTGGCTTTTCTGTGGGATTAGGCTAAAAAGTCTGGCTTTTGGCCTTCATAGGGCTGGGTGAACCTCAGGTACCCATGATCCTGTCACTGGTTTACTGGTACATGATTGCTGATTGTGTTTTTAGTTCACCTGGTGGTGGTGTCAATGTTATCGCTAATCAGTTTATAATGTTGCTTCGAAATCATTTCACTGATAAATAAAGCAAGTGACGACAAAACCGGTTCAAGATCAGCACTGCAAAAATAAAATCAAGTAAAAAAAAATGTAACCAAGTTAAATTTCTGGTATTTCTTTAAACGTAGTTACAACAAAGCAAATATAAGACATTTATAGCTAATTTATAAACAAATTTTACAAAGATTTTCAATAAACTTTTTTGTTCTATTTGCAGATAATTTTTCTACTTTCAGGAAATGATTCCTTGAAAGAAGCTAAATTATCTGCCAATAAAATACAAAGAAATTGTAGCTTAAAATCTTGGTAAAAGTTGACTAGAAGCTTAATAATCGTAGATTTGGTTGGTAGTTATTTTAAGAAATTGTAGATAAATTTGACTAGACTCAGGAACAGGATAATTTTCTTTTGATTGTGTTAAGCTGCTTTCTGACAATGACAATTGTTAAACGCGCTATACAATACAGCCTGAATATCACTACTGACTTCATTATCATTCTCCTAAAAACAACAAAAGAGTTACAAAAGTGTAAAAAGAGTAAAAATATCAAAGAAAGTCTGCTTAGGAAAATAATCAGTCAATCACTGACAAATTCTGATGCAG
Organism: Clarias batrachus; assembly: GCA_003987875.1. Classification (NCBI taxonomy): domain Eukaryota; kingdom Metazoa; phylum Chordata; class Actinopteri; order Siluriformes; family Clariidae; genus Clarias; species Clarias batrachus. The sequence continues at coordinate 580,247 of QMIH01000057.1, forward strand.
ACTGACACAAAGAGGAGACAATGTGTCACCCTAAAACTGAGTGCTCCACCCTTAATCACCTACTGGTCTGGATTGTTTATTATTATTATTATTATTATTAAACAATGACACAACAAAAGAAAAAAAAAATGTAAAAGTGGCATTTTTAAAATAAAAGCCTAAAATGCTACAGCCTTATCTCTGACTGTTACAAAGCACTGATACTGGAAACTCTATACTTTTATACGTAAAGCTTTACTAAAGAATCTTACTTCAGGAGGTTGAAGTAAACCTCATCAACAATTCATTTATCTTCCCCAATCCCCAAACATGTGCATTCAAATAAACCCGTTTAAATTAAATTACAGTCAGATCAACACCATCTGACTAATCACAATTGAGAATTCAGCAGTACGATGAAATAAAGCAATTTTGCATCTTTCTTTCTAAGGCTTGAACGAAAGCCATGTTGATACTTTGTGGAAATGACCTGGAAATGTTGGGATCGTGAACTTACCTTCTACAAGTGTACAGGTTAGTCTTTATTTCTAGAACTATCCATATTTACACCAGTAGGTCATTATAGCTAACCTCCTCTTGATATATATATTGTAATAATACAGTATGATATCATGATAGATTTACACAGTATGTTTTGTACATCCATCCATCTAGGATCCTCTGAAGTCTGACGAATGACTGTGGAGGCCAACGGTGACCAATGTATGGGAAGAACCATTTTGTACGACCGTGGTAGGACTTCCGATCAACACTCACGCACGCATTCACACACAGCGGGCCATTTGGAAACACCAATTAGCTTTGGACTATGGGAGGAAATTAGAGTACCCAGAGTAAACCCACCTAGCACAGGGAGAACATGCAAACTCCATGACGCAGGACTCGAACCCAGAACCTGGAGGTGCAAGGCGGCACGCTAACCATTAATCCACTGCACTCAGAACTGTTTTCTGACCAAATGAACAAATATCTCATAACTGTGTCGACTGCTTTTTTTTCTACAGAATTCAGTTTCATAGTACCTGAGCCTTCCTCTTCAGTCTTCCTTCCTACAGTGTACGTTTTCTATAGTGTCAAGTCAGTAATCAATTTACACTTAATATTTAAGTACGATCAAGGACAACTTAAAGACATCAAAAGTAAAAGAAAAAAATGAAAGAATCCATACGAATGTAAAAACATAGAAAACAAAGAAGAACGGATCCTGTACCCAACCCCCCCAGGTGATGATGCGATTTTGATAAGCCTGATTGTTAACATTAGCTAACAAACTGGAGCGTCTAGTCATTAAAGGAAAGCTGGAATCGATACTCCACTGGGCGTGTTTCAGCATCCTTACTGTAGCTCCATGATACAAGCTACAACCCACACAATAAGATGGGGAAAAAAACAATAAATAACTTATTGATCGTTCTTGTAGTAAAGCATAAGAATCTTAACCAGTGAGAGGACTTGGATATAATTGGGCCGTGCAAGCAACATTCATCTTGATTACAGTCAATTTAAACCTATAAGGATTGGCTAACTATTGGTCATCCATCAAAGTCACATTGGCAGGACGCGGCAAATGAAACTTTCGTCCGTTTGTACCTGTTTCGTCAAATGTAAGTGGCATGTCACCTACAAGTTCGGATTAACAAACATAGTACAAAAGTCCAGGAACTTAATTCTAAACATAGCTTCATTGTTTTACATTTAGGTACAACTTGCTCGTTAGCAATTACACGCCTACATTTCTTTTTTAATTTACAAAAAAACAGTCCTGTTTTACCCACAAACCACCAGACATGTGGCACTAAACCAGAACACTAATCACTTGTCTGTAACATTTCACTGTCTCTCATGTCTCCCTAATAGGAACATAACCAGCTGCATCCTACATGGCACATCTGGGATTTGGGATTTGAGCGACCACAGTACGAGCTGCCACAGTATGCTGCAGGGTTCCTTCCCCTTACCTGCAAATGTTCTGGATTTAGATGTATTTCGATAACAAAAAGTCTCTGTTTTTCTTTAATACCCTTAATGTGCTGGATCAAGTGCTATTTTAATGTATCACAAAAGAATTACAACTAGGTATATTCATGCAACAACATAATAGCAAGTTACTAGATTCCTATTATGTTGATTTTTGTCATTTTATTTATATGTGAGCTTTTTAATTGCTGATTCTTTAAAGAGTCCTGCGTTTTTTATGTTACATTGAATTGCCTGTACCACTATACGGGAAAATTGTAAGTTCATTTACAATTGAACTTGAAAAGTGAGGAAGTGCATGCGGTTGTCTGTGTCTGGGTCCCCGCATGAGGAAGCTCTTCCTTATTCTCATTCTCTTGGCTACAGGGTGCAGACGTTCTTCCTTGACCACAAAAGATAGACTTCTTTGTCCATTCTTTGAATGGCTGAGGTCCTTCACTATCTTCCAGAACTGTAGATGCTGTAGATTCCAAGCTGATAATTTATCAGTTGCCAAATGATTGCATCTCCCTCTGGAGAGCCCACATATCTTGTGAGGCTTCCCATCAGGATGCTCTTCGGGATGGTTCAGGTTTAAAAGTTGCTCAGCATCTTGGAGGTTAATCCTCCAAGTATCTAAGGTGGTAAAGACACTTGTGAGCCTTAAAGTGACATGGTTGGTGGCGAGGTTTTGATGTGACAGGACCAGGAACCCAGGAGAGGAGAGGTCCTGCATGATGTAAACACCAAGTTAGTGGATATCGCAAACTCTCTTTACTGCTGAAGTTTTACTGGCTGAGCTTAAACTTCTCTCCTGCTTCATGCTAAAGTACACGATCAACTCCTTGGTCTTCCTGACATTCAGGAGGTTGCTCTCCTGGCACCAGTTCCCCCAGGTTTTCCATCTCCTCCAGACAGGTTTGATCAGAGATCGTGCCATCTCAACCGTTTCTTCCTGATAATGGAGGTAGAGTTGGTAGTAGCCATGTAGTAGCCACGGGTGACTCAGGACTTAAACCCTTGAGAGCTTCAGTGCTGAGGATGAGGGAAGGTGAAACATCTACATCTAGGCATTTGGCAGACGCCCTTATCCAGAGCGRCTTACATTTTTATCTCATTATACATCTGAGCAGTTGGGGTTAAGGGCCTTGCTGAAGKGCCCAACAGGGACAACTTGGTGGTGGTGGGACTAGAACCTGGAACCTTGCTTTAACCACTGAGCTACCCCTGACCCTGAAACAAGTCCCTACTGCTTGTAGCCTGCCAGTCAGGAAATCCCAGGTCCTCCAACTTAGTGTGAATTATAATGTTAAATACTGAACTCTTGACAACAAAGTGCATTTTAACATAATTCTCTTCCTGGTGTTCAGATCGTTAAAGGCTTTTGTTTGAGGTGTGTAATGATGAGCAATTTGGACAATATGTGGACTTTACTAGGTCCAGTGTGCCGCTAATTGAAGAGGTGATGAAGTCGCTAACCAAAGTCTTTTAAAGCATTTCATCACGCATGAGGTCAGGGCTACTGGGAAATAGTCATTGAGGCAGGTGGGTTGGGATTTCTTCAGGGCAGGAGCGATAACGGACTGTTTGAAGCAAAAGCGGCTAACCGACTGTGACAAGGAGAGCTTGAATATCTCTGTAAACACTGGTGCTCGCTGGTCAGCAACTGAGATACTGTCTGGTCCTGCTGCCTTCCTGAAGTCCTGCCTTGACACTCTCCACATGGCTGTTGCCGTTAGTTCTGATAGCACTGGTAGCATTGATAGCACTGTTAGCCCCAGCCTCAAAGCAAGAGTAAAATGTGTTCAGCTTGTCCACCAGAGATGCATCCGCATTCATCATTCCAGATGTGTGTTTGATTGCTTTCACTCTTGATGGAACTAGTTGCAGTGACGCAAAACCTCAGACCATTGCGGATGGTTTAAAACCGTTCAGATTTTTTTCTTTTTTTTTCATGTTAAATACCACAACCACTTTCATAAATGTTAGTGTAAAATTTATATCCAGTCTACTCAAGAACAATCTGGCAACCTTCTGCGGAATTAAGGCGTAAAAGCAATTAACATTTACAGAAGACATCAAGCACAGTACGGTGATGAGACTCTTAGTCGCGGTAAATCATTTGAATGGTGAAAACATTATTAAGAAGTCCATTTGCCAATGATTGGCGACTACGGTCTGAGGTGGCTCGGAGTTATTCAGCAATTGGAACAACTGATTCTTGAAAACCGATATAACTTTTTTGCCAAGCAGCAGATCAAGCAAAACCACATCCGCCTACAATCATGGCGGAAACAAACTACACTTCCCAACAGTCACGGTCCAGGTCACCAGAATTCTAGAACACCTGCTAGTTAATTAACCAGGTGCTTAAATAGGACTCAGCAACAGAGAGAGTTTGCAAAGTAATCTGGACGTTGCCAAGCCTTGATTCTTGTAATATTGACCTTGATCCGTTTAATAGTTTCCGATTCCTTGCCTACCCTAGTTTCTGAGTTTTGCCGATTGACCGACCCTTGCCTGTTTTCTTTACTACAATTACCGATTAGCCATATTGTCATTTACCTGCACTTGCTTCCTCCTTCGCATCATTCCTGACAATTATATAGCGAAATAAAGGGAGTCGTTTATTCTCATAAATGTGTTGTGTCATCAGTGGCAGCTGGTGCACAAACAAAATTAATATTAAACTTTTAATACTCGCCTGTGAATAGCCATTTATCAGGTGATTAAACATATTTTATACTAGTATAAAATAAAGGCCTGACTCACATCGCATCCAGTCAGCAGCTCCGCTCGCCATAAGAAGTGCTGGAAAAGACTCGTTGAGAACGGTCCAATCACATGAGCCCAAATATTTAAAAACAATATTGATTCGCTAAGAACAAAAGTGGGCGGGTTCAGGGCGCACAGTGCTGTGTCTGAAGGATGATTTGACAAAATCCAATCGGAGCTCAGCCTCAAGTCACATGCTTGTTTGTCCGGCGCCCCGCATACACGAACACAAATGAGCGTAATACAGTTTAGATTTTTTTAATTGCAAATAAATTTTATTAAGAAATACAGCGGAATATTGTGACTAAATTACTTTATTTCAGTATTAAAATAAATAATTATTATGTCAAATAATTACATGTTAAAGGAGCATTCTTTGAGGGAGGCGGCGCCCCTGCGCCCCGTATTGACCGGCCGCCACTGTGTGTTATTCTGCACAATCAAAAGTCCTGCTTTGACTTGAACTTTTATAGATTGTATTTTTAATCATCTCACAGGTGAATCAAAACCAATTCTGAATACAACCAACACTCCTGGTTTACTATGAATCCTTCATAGATCTATTGTCTATACCACTTATCCTGTGTTGGAGTCTGGGAGTCTGGAGCCTATCCCAGGCAACTTAAAGCACAAGGCTGGGGTGAAATCAATTCACTAAAATTCACTGAATCTAGCTCTGAGCTGCTTTTACACTATTTATGAAGTTTTTTTTATTTTTTTTTTGTGGTTATTGCATCCATTGTTTTTTATACACTGTTTCCTGTTTCGCTGCCATGGAGATCATTCCCATCATGATCCTGTGTACTGTAGGCTGAGCAAAACGGAAAAAAAAAAAAATCCCATCAATGATTGATGGGCGCCGTTTCCGTTCTTCTTCCTCACATTTACTTTAATGAAAACTTCACTGTTTATCCTTTAAAAGTCACCTGTAGTCTTTGAAAACTGTGACATTTTGATGAAAAATGCAATAAAAAGGAGCAGTACCTCGTTTTATGGTGTCTCCTTGGAAGTTTGTAGGTTTGACCCTATGTATCCCAACGACCACGGCTGCTTTCAAGAGAAAGAAGAAAAAGAAAATGGCTGCTCTTTTGGAACAGAATCAAAGTCTGATGTTTGTCTATCGGTCTGTGTCTGTTACCTGTAGACGTAAACACTCAGGAGCATCCTGTCAGGTCTGAAAAGTGGATTTGTCTTCCAGGCTCATGCTCTCCTGACCTGCGTGGCTTTACAGGGATTTGTGTCTGGGTGTGTGGTGTGTGCGACTGGAAAAATCGTTCAAGGTACATGAAATTTCACACCTAGAGTACACAGAATAAACAGACTTTTTTTATCATTTGACAATAATATACTGTAGTTTACATTTTACGAACATGTTGGTTGAGTATTCAGTGCACAATTAAGTGCAGGACAAAAATTAAACGTAATATACTGTAAGAGGAAGTGCTAGATCAAGCTGTTTTATATGCTATTTTTAAGCCGATAAGCTCTTTTAGGCTGCAATTTACTAAACTGGTTACATACCCTACACAATGTACTGTAGATACGGTATTGTATGATACCTGCATACACTCACATTAGCATCATGTTAATTTCCTAAACAATTCGTACATTTCTCATGAAATTCAGAACTTTTAATGGATAGTTTTGATAAGAAATTCCTATGTGTCAAACCGCTGAATAAAAGTTATAGATAAAATTCCAAAAAAAATCTTTGCATTGTGAACATGTGTAGAAAATAATCTGCTGCCCAAAACTTGGTAGGATTGACAGCCATAATATTAAAATGCAAAATATTCAAATGCAATATTGTGTGGATTTCCCTTGTGCCACCAGGGCAGCTCTGGCCGTTCGGGACGTAAGTCCACATGACCTGGTTGGGTGTGCTCAACACACCCAGGAGGTGTGCTCCTTTGGGTGCTGTGGGTTGCTGGGTGGGGCCTCCATGCATCCATTGTCTATACCGCTTATCCTGTTTTGGGGTGCCAACTCATGACAGGGCAAATGCACACACACACTTACACACACCATCATACACTACACTAATGGCTGCAAGTTGGAGCTGCATGTCTTTGGACTGTGATGATGAAACCCAACAAGCTTAGGGAGAACATACTGTACAAACTGGGGGCGTGGTTTCAACACCCTGTCAGGGATAACCCCTAGAGGGCGCCAAAGCGCCCTAAGACATTTTTGTGTAGTTCTTTTAAGTTTCAGTTTCAATACTTCATTTCCCAGTTCGCAACTCGGTCAGGTGACATGGGCGCTCACCTGAACCGAGTTGATCATTAATCTCATTATAAAAGGTGTGTTTGAGTTCAAGTGGGGGTCTTGCATTTGTTACACTAAAGTTTAAAGTATATGTCTCGTCTGTTTAATCGTCTGTTTTGTTTGTAGTTTTTTCCCTGCTTTTCATTTATAAAATAAAAACCTATCTGTGGAACATCCGCCTCTGCATTTATGCCTCGAACCAACAAACGTGACACACCCAACCCTGGAGGGTCAATTTGGCAGTGCTGACCACTAAACTACCATTCCAATAGTGAACACATGCTATAAATAATACATAAAAAACTCTATTCGGTCCCTTGCTTTTTGGACACTATGTATATATTATGAGTTCTTGAACCCACAAACCCCCTCAGCATTGTATTCATGGTGCACTCTTCCAATTTGGCCATTTTATTTCCTCGCAGACGGCACGTTGGCGTAGTGGTTGGCACTGTTGCCTTGCACCACCAGGTTCCATTCCCGCGGGTTCGATTCCCACCTCGGGCCTGTGTGCACGGAGTTTGCATGTGATATTTGTGTGTTTCATCCCACAGTCCAAAGACCTGCAGATTAGGCTAATTGGCATTCCCAAATTGGCAGTAGTGTGTGAATGAGTGTGAATGTGTGTGAATTGGCACCACCTCCGGGTTCTACCTTGTCTCATGCCCTTAGTCTCCTAGGATAGGCTCCAGGCCCGTCACGCCCCTGTTACAGGATGATGAGTGAGTGAGTGAATTTCCTTGCACGACCAAAACTGGTATTTGCAACAACAACAACAAAAAACAATTTGCAATACTATTTCCAGATCTTTAAAAAAAAATCTGGCAATGCAATGGGTACAATGAATAAAACAATTGCACCACCCTGTCATTTTTTCTTCCCTTTTAAATAAATTTACTTTGAAAAGCTTTTTATAAATTAAACTTTACTCAACATCAATCCTGCATCCCTTACCGTCCATGTGCTTTCAATCTCACCAAATCTGTTTTGTGTAATGTGCTGTTCCTGTGATGAATTCTGCACTCCAGTAGCTACACCAACCAAACATATGTGAAGTCTCGTTGGGAATCGTTTGGGAAGGTGTGTGTGTGTGTGTGTGTGTGTATAATGCTAGGGGCCTTTTAAACAGCAAAAAGTGTTTAAGTCTGTATTAGTACCCCTTAATTAAATCCAAATTGCAGCGAAACACAAAGTAAATGATTGCTTTTGATCAGAGGACTCTATCTGCTTCCATTTAAAGTCAACAGCCCACGAGGCGAAATACATTTATGCGAGCTGCTTTGTTTGACAGTCGCGTCGTGGGCGCGGCGGAGCACTCACGTTGGAAAAAAAAAAAGAAGAAAAAAAAAAAGAAAGCTAATCTGAAAACGCCTTTTGTCACCAGCCGCACATTCGCTTTGCTCTAGGGTCTGAGGATATCTCAAACACATACAGACACATTAGCACGTGTGTGTTACCATCTGTTTCTGAGGCGAGCTCAGTGCGAGCGCGCCGTGAGGAGATGGTGCAGCCGTCTGAAGAGCACATCAGAGAGAGCGAGAGTCTGAGTGCTGCCATTTCTGCCGCTTTTGTCCTTGCGGATCCAAATCCGCCTTCATACATCCAGCTGTGAAAACGGGAAAAACCTTTTGCTGGTTTAAAAACCAGTCAGATTCTTTTTTCCCCCCCCTTCTGCAAAGGGACGGGCTGCGTGGGATAAACGTGCAGCGCGTGGTCTCATAAAAAGCCTTTTGGCTTCATCAAACTGGGTCAACATGACGCTTTCATAAAAAGTTGAGAATAACTTTATGAGTTCATTATCTTCAAACATTAGCTTTGATTTTTTTTTTTTTTTTTTTTTTGCCAGCCATAATTGTTTATTCTTCTGGAAACCCAGAAACCCAGCAACAAAGGAGGCCATTGTGCCCTAATGCAAATATCAAATAATGTAACTAACAACTAAAGCACCGCCTCGTCCTCCTGAGCTTCATTACGTATTCATGATGAGACGCTGATATTCCTAATTGGGTCGTTACAATATATCTGCATGACAGTGTATCATAACAGAGAGAAATATTACACCTATAAAGGAAACCTCTATACAACAGTAAAAATCTTTAGATTGAAATATTTGTGAGGTGCTTTAGCTATTCCCAGATTAGTTATGTGATGTATTTTCATTATTCCTGTGAGGTTGTGTGTACTGCGGCGGAAACAAACGGACATCTGCGTTTAATTGGATAACCTTTCATAACAAACAGAAATATAGCTTTTTCTACAACACCATGCTTTGTAATGCTGTAAGAATCACTCATTTGAAATATGTTCCTAATTCCACCAAAAAACAAAAAACATCCAGCTATTACTTTCCCCGAATTCATTGAAATCTTGTCAGTTCTCCAGGTCGAGCTATCCTTATCTCAGACTCCAAGTCTCCCGATTTACCCCAGCGAGCTTTGCTGTTTCTGGGAGTGTCATCATGTTGCTGGGTGCTGAGGAGACACCGTGGTCCTCCTGCCGCTCCTGTTTTATGAAATCGAAAGGAGGCGACAGAACGAGAAGCGGTGTCTCGCCACTTTTCCCTCACAGGCCCGACTGTCAGTCAACTGGATGGAGCGGTTTCTTATGAATGACACGGAAGCAGGACTTTATCGATCAGTCAGTGTCAATCCAGTGTCTCCTTAGAGACTCTCATACTACCACAATAACTCCTAAGCTAATGATTATGAATTTACTTTAGATATTTATTTAGAACGAATAAATAACTTTGAAAAAATTTATAAAAAATGAAATTCGTGTTAGATATGATCTGCTAGTCTGAAGTGTTGTCAAAATGTAATGATTTTATAAACGTTTAACATTTCATGATGGTGAAATCGAACACTTCATGCTCAGAACATTTTTAATACGTCTATTACGATCAAATTTGATATGCGATGAAATTTCTGGTGCATGAAGAAAAACATTTGAATGGTTCGAATGTATTAAAGGAGGCCATACATCCGTGAATGACGATCCTGGCCGAGGTGGCGCAGAGCCCGCTGCTGTCGTTCCAGTAGACATTCAGCGTGTGGAATTCCTGAGCCTTGAAAATCGACGAATAAACTCTAGAAAGAGATGCATCTTTATGCGGGAATAGTACACGCAATCATAATAATTCATCAGCACCACTTGCACATTACAGGAACTCTGCTGTCGGTTATTTCCACATGTTTGGAAAAGCCATTAAAGGAATTCCTGGGAGGCCGGTGTTTCAGACGTGAAGCAGTGAAGCAGGCAGTCTGATCACGGCTCCGGTGGACTGAGAAAACTTTCTACCTTGATGGTATCTAAGCACTAGTGGCACACTGGGATAAGTGCATTAGTGTAGCCGAGGATTATAAAGAGAAATAAAATGAGTTTTTACTCTCAGAAATTTGTGTTTTTCTGCACAATCAAAAGTTCTAGTTCGACCTGAACGCTGCATGTATTTGAGTCAGTCAGTGGGTACTCCAGTACAAATTTCACTATAGACAAAAGGGAAAAGAAAAAATGAGCACTAAGCTGTGTGATTGTAGCCTGGGAAATAATAACTTATAAATGCAAGGACCCATAATTACAGACGCTGATTGATTTATTATATTTTTTGTCCTGTTTTCATTCCTTTATTTATTTAGCTTGACCTGCTAATTAGCATCATTGCTTTGGTATGGTACTGTAGATTAACCAGAACGGTCAGAATGAACATATTTATGTACATCTACTGTACACTCACTCTGCCTCATATCCTTAAGTGTGTGAACTTCGGGGTACGGCTCATGCCGCCTGATTTCTAGGAAAAATGACCAGTTATACCAAGTGTAAGTTAAGCTGCGAGTACACAACTGGCATGATTTTTTGTTTTTAATTAATGACCTCTTGCGAGCGCTGTTCTTATAGCTTGTGGAAATGTCATCAATCATTTTAACTTCGGATGACAAACCATGTGTGCTTTACAAAAGGCACCTACAGTATTATATATGGCAGGCTTTTGTATAAAATGTATTTAATTACTTCAATAAAGTGAAAAATAATTCAAGTGTTATTTCAATTATATTGTTTGCCAAGTTTTGTATTAGCAGCCTGAGCTAACTGTACTAGCTACACTCACCAGAGGCACCACACCATATGCCTAAATCGCTGAATTTCTTCCGAATTGTTAAATAAATAAACACACTAATCCATTTGAGAGTTGGTTATTTGCTTCTTGGAATCACAATCAGCAAATTAGCAGTGCAAGCACCAGCTAACACATATTCACCAGAGTATACCAACTATCTCTGCTACCATCTTTCTTTATTCCAAACCACATTTTTTATTTTTGACTCTATACACTACATTTATTGAGGGGTTGACAGGATGAAGAAACTGTTGTTATATGCACTTACTTCACCTTTCTAACTGGACAGGGGGGAAGAAAAAATAAGTTACACCACATTAAAAAGAGCAAGCAATGGCGCTAGCGAAACCAAACCTTTAACCATTTCTAATAGCGCTGAAAATGTCATTAGCTAGCACAATTTGTGTGCGTTCCAGCTTTGATTTATAATGCTAAAAACGTTTTTCTTTCATTTGTGCTTTCACTTCAAGTTTTATAAGGGACTCTTTGAAATGTAATAAAAGAAGCAGTGAGAACATTTCCTCCCCTGAGTCAGGCCTTAAGTTCAATTAAATACTGAAAAGTCTCCAGGCAAAGCATCTCTGCCAAGGAGCCAGACCAAGTTTTTTTTTATGCTGTGATTTTGTCATTAAAGAAAGATTAGTTATAAATTAATGCATGCTCCTTGTCAAGGTGTTTGAAATCAGATAGCATCACTTCAAGCCAAATTGCTGTCCCAAAAACAGCACAGGAGTTCAGCAAGGGCCTGGACTGTAGTGCTATGCTGGCTTGCTCTTTTTGGCAGCGGAGGAAAGTACTGTATGTGTGCTTGTGTGTCCTTTGGTAAAGTGAGCAACAAGTATGAGTAAGAGAACAAGTTTGAGAAAGAAACTATACAGTACAGACCAAAAGTTTGGACACACCTTCTCATTCAAAGAGGTTGAATTTGTATTATGGCAAGAAAAAAGCAGCTAAGTAAAGAAAAACGAGCGGCCATCATTACTTTAAGAACTGAAGGTCAGTCAGTCCGAAAAATTGGAAAACTTTGAAAGTGTCCCCAAGTGCAGTCACAAAAACCATCAAGCGCTACAAAGAAACTGGCTGACATGCGGACCGCCCCA
>QMIH01000057.1:592531-612444 GCA_003987875.1 Clarias batrachus
GGTTAACAGCAGCTCAGATCAGAGAGCAGGTCAATGCCACACAGAGTTCTAGCAGCAGACACATCTCTAGAACAACTGTTAAGAGGAGACTGTGTGAATCAGGCCTTCATGCTAGAAGATCTGCTAGGAAACCACTGCTAAGGACAGACAACAAGYAGAAGAGACGYGTTTGGGCTAAAGAACACAATAAAGAAAACTCGCTGAATGAGAAGGTGTGTCCAAACTCTTGGTCTGTACTGTATATATACATACATTTTATATATAATCTGTGTGCGCCACCAATGTACCACCAATGACCTGTGTGTCCTGACTCCTCTCTGTTGGAACCAGCATCAACCTTTCCATCAATTTGAGCTACAGTAGCACTTCTTGAATCGGACTTCACAGCCTAGCCTTCACTGTCCATGTGCATCAGTGAGCCTTGGCCACCCATGACCCTGTTGCCAATTCACTGCTTTTCCTTCCTTGGATCACATTTGGTGTTTCCTGACTACTGTAGCCTGGGAACATCCCACAAGAGCTGCAGTTTTGGAGTTGCTCTGACCCAGTTGTCTAGCCATCACAATTGTTCCCGGTCTGCAGAGGTCAGGACATACCAAAAATGACCAGGATCATGAGTGGCCCAGGCTCACTAATGCACGTGGTGAGTGAAGGCCGGACAGTGTTGTCCGATTCAATAGGAGCTCTAGTGTAGATCAAATTGTTGAAACGGTTAATACTGGTTGTGTATCACTGTTATGGCGGCAAAGGGGCAACCTACTCAATAGTATCCAGTTGGTCATAACGTTATGGCCGATCAGTGTATATTGCCTCCATGGTCATTATTTGGCAGATAACGTGATCCATTAAATCATATTATTTTTCCATTCTTATTTTTTCTAAGGATTACTTGCAAATGCGCATGTAGAGAACTTTCCCCACATTCAGTATAGGGTCAAGCTTAAATGCAGTGCGAACTTGTTTTTAAAGGTCCACTTCAACAGTATGTTTTCCAGACGCCAGTATTTGGCAGCTTATCAAATAGCATTTGCTCCAGCACGTCCTATTATTTTGCATTTTATTTCGAAAGTAATTACACACTGACAATGCTTTAATAAGTTGGATGTGCTCTCCTGGACGATTAAGCTGACCCAGTACTTATTTTGCTCACATTAACTGTTGTTTAGAACTTTACCCATGACAAGTGTGTCCAATTAAGATGCATCTCCTCCACATTTAACTCTGCCCACACAAGTCACCAGCCAAAAGTCTGCTGTTTAGTCAAAAAAATTGTACAGCACTTTATATAAGTGGAAGTAGCTAGTGTAGATTTTTACATAATCTGAAATCAGGCAGTTATTAACATTTACATCAATATTTTCGGGGAAAAAAATATTTTGTACCATAGATGTTAACATCTCATTTATCTGTCGTGCCAAACCGAAACATTTATGCTTAATTGCAGGTTTTTCCCTCTATGTAAACATGTCCAAATCTAGCCCTTGGTCAATTGGTTTTTTTTTTTATTTTTTTTTTTTTTTTAAACGTTTGTTAGGCCGATTGATGAATATGATAGGTCAGGATGAGCACAGCTGTGATCCAGGCATAGATGCATATATTTGGCACCGTCGTTAAATGATCAAGCTGATTCTGTTCCAGCAACAGCATTATAACACTCAGCCACTGGCTCTTTTCCTGTTCATCTAAATTCAGCCCATTTATAATCTGTATCAGGGAAATTGTCATAATAATAGCTTTATTATGACAAATGCATCAGATCAGCGATTAGGGCAGTGATTTGTTCCTGTTCATGCCTCTACTTTAGAATTCTTGGTATTAGCAATGTCCATATGCTTCCAGAAAAAAAAAAAACTGTTCTGAGAGGTTTTTTTGTTTGTCTTCTTTTTCTGTATGCTAGGTGACCTGGCTACATTGCCAGGATGTGTTAGATTAAATATGCTGTATAAGTGTATCCTCCTGAAACACAGAGCAGAATATTATAAATTTAGTCAATGACTTCAACCAGGAAAACATTTGGCAAACGAATTGTAGACAATGAAGAACATTGGAAGAACATTTCATGTCCTCATCTGATATACACAACATGTAACATGTGGATACAAGGAAGGAAATTCAGTTTTATTTTTTTATTTTTTTTAAACAGCAATATTGAGTGGATTTGTGAAAAAATGCAACATACTCTATATAAATTCTTTCACTTTTAATTAGTTAAACATAAATAATCTGCTACACTGAAAAACCAAACCTTATACGTCAATGGAATTAGAAGTTACACTTCATTGATGTTATTGATGACGGACTACAATGCACTACTCAACAGGTCTGTCGATGATGCGCTCAATCTAGGCCTGCATTTAATCCTAGACCGTCAAGATGCTTAGATCCTGACTATTGACTTTAGCTCTTGCATTTAATACCATTGTGCCAGACCTACTCCACACCAAGCCGTCCCAGCTGAATCTTCCTTTCTATGGGTCACTAACTTTTTGAAAGACAGGAGGCTTGACAGTGTGTGAGGCCAGGAAAGCATACCTTGAACTCTTCGAGACGTCAGTACAGGTGCACAACAGCGCTGTACGCTTACTCTCATCCTCTAGACTGTCTATATGTTCTAACAACTGCACCACTTTCAGCTCCTAAAGTTTATGGATGACATCTCTGTCACTGGTTTGATCCAGGACGAGTCTGCATGCTGACAAAAAGTGGCATGGCTAACATCTTACTGCAGGTATAACAGCAACAAGAAACAGAGATGGGAGAAGGGCTAACTCGGTGGTGAAGGCATTGGACTACTGATTGATCAAACACCACCACCATCACCACCAAGTTGCCACGGTCGGGCCACTTACCACTCAACTGCTTAGATGTATAACGTGATAAAAAAATTTTTAAAGGTTCTGGATAAGGGCGTAAATGTAAAGATGATGATGGCCAGATGATATGATATGATATGTAGAGATGATAATTGCCACCACAGAAATAGTCGTAGAGTCATTTAAGTTCCTTGACACGATCTCACCTTGATACTTGTACCTTGATACAAATGGGACCACAACACATGCACTACTATTAAACAAGGTCTACCGAGAATGTTAAAGAAGCTTCACCTGCCTCAGGCGGTACTGATCTCCTTCTATATTGCCACTATAGAGTCCATTCTCACATCATCCAGCACTGTCTGGTGCAACGGAGCTACCAAAGAGACATTCAAAGGATACTGAGTGCATCATCTGCTCAGCTGAGAAAATCATTGGTTTTGATCTCTTTCTCTCTCTCTCTCTCTCTCTTTCTTATCCGCTGCTGCACTCTGCCCGAATCAAGAGACTTGCAAGTAAGATCATCTCTGACATATCTCACCATGGACATTCACTGTTTGAACTGTTTCCCTCAGGAACACGACCGGGAGCAATAAAAGCCGATGTTTCCTCAATGCTACTATTGCCTTCCATAACAGCTGCAATACATCATATTTAGATATTTAGCTACATTAAGGCATACTCGCACATTACTGCGCAGCGATTTTTCATTTATTTTTTTTTCACTTATTCCAGCTTTGGGGTCAGACATGGAGCAGACAGGTCAAGGGCCCAACAGCGACAGCTTGGTGGTGGAACAACCCACAGCCTTATTCTGATGTGCTTCCATTGCCTCCTATTTCATACTATCATTATCTACTTACTGTATGTTGTTATACTCACCTCCACGTAATTCCTGCACATGCACTTTCAAATTTTTCACTACTACAGTCCATCTTGTATATTATGCTACTTATCATGTTTAGTAAATGTCACTTTCTTTGTATGTTGCATTCCTATCTATTAAAACTTACAAATTAACTTCTGGTTTTGATGCATTTCTTTGGTACAGTATAACGTTTGTCGTGTGTCACCTGTAGTCTTTATGTCGCTCAGCTCAGCTCGTATCCATAGTTCATGTTAGCTTATGCTAAGGTTTCTTGTCCGTATATTATACAGTACAAAGCTTGTGCTTTACTTTTCACATGTTCCTGTCCATATAAGGGAAGGCAGTTTTAGGTATTTGTAGTTAGTAATTGGGTCTAAGGTGTACAGGGCTTTAGTTTGACGCTTTCACAACTGAGGCCGGGGTTCGATTCCAGAAGCACAGTTCTGCTGTAGCGACAAAGTTTCCATATCCAATTTCAAATGCTCATAGATCTGAGGACAAACTAGCAATTATATTATCATATTATATATTTCTGCATCGTGCATTTAATACAGTGGTGTAGTGGTTGGCGCTGTCACCTTGAACCTGGGAACCAGGGTCCGGGTTTGATTCCCGTCTCTGTGTGCACGGAGTTTGCATGTTCCCCTTGTGCTTGGTTTCCTCCGGGTACTCCGGTTTTCTCCCACAGTCCAAAGACGTGTAGTTTAGCTTAATTGGCATTCCCAAATTGCCTGTAGTGTGTGTGTGTGTGTGTGTGTGTGTGTGTGTGTGTCTGTGCCCTGCGATGGACCGGCACCCTCTCCAGGATGTACCCCGCCTTGTGCCCTAAGTCTCCTGGGATAGGCTCCAGGACCCCCGCGACCCTGAATACAGGATTAAGCGGTATACAGTAGATGATGAGTGACTGAGTGAGTATTTAACATATGGACATGTACAATATATTCCACTATAGCCTATACAGTATTTTGTCTCTGACGAATAGCCATGCTATGCACGTACTGTATTATTTATTCGCTGTGGTGATTGCTGGCCAATCATATAATATTATATAATAACCAGGCACGGAATACACTGCATCTGGCTGTAAAATGCTTGATTGTCCAAACGATACATAAATAATAAAGATCTGGAGGTGTGTCACTGTTTTATGGAAGGATATTAAAGTTAATCCTAGTGGTATACGGTATGCAAAGAATGAAAACAAACCTCTGCGAAGCCAACATGCTGTCGTTGGTTTGTTCAATGTGCAAATTTCCAGCACCGATACAGGAGGGAGAGCAGGTTCTAGAAAGGCCAGTAAGCTGAGATCAAAAATGTGAAAATCGCTATTTTGCCACGGGCTGCTATTAAACTGTTGGCTTGGGTTCAATATTTAGTTTGGTTGATGGGAAAATTTGATTTGCACGTCCATGGTTCCCACTGGCCCTGAATATTACTGTATGAATGTATTACAAGGGGTGTTCAGGTCAATCCGGGACTTTTGATTGTGAAGAAAAACAGTTCTGCAAATAATAACTCCTTTTATTTCTCTGTATAATCTCACTTATCCCAGTGTTTCACTAGTGCTCCTAAACCATCGAGGTGAAAAGTTCATAGACTGCCTGCTTCATGTCTGAAACGCCGGCCTCCCAGGAACTCCTTTAACGGCCCAAACGTGTGGAAATGTTTTAGAGAGCGAGGTCGGGATTGTACGGGGGACGTGGCACTAACTCCCGAGTTCTCCCGAGTTCCTGTGATGTGTAAGTGGTGTTGGTGAATAATTGTGTTCCTACAGACAGATGCGTCTCTTCTGTTGATTTTCATGGATCAGGCGTTCCTCTCGATGAATGTTTACAGGAACGAGTGCAGTGGGCTTCGCGCCACCTCAGCTGAGATCATTGTTCACAGACGTACGGTCTTCTTTATACGTTTTGCACTATTCAAATATTTTACTGCAGCTAAGAGTCTCATCACCCTGCTGTGCTTGAAGTCTTCTGTAAATGTCACTTGGTTTTTTACACCTTCATACACCAGGAAATTTCACTAGAAAGAACCTATGTAATTTTAATACTGCCACATTTCTTTAAAAATATTACATTTCACAATACTAGTCATCTTGTTAGAATTTCAAAGTAGTGTATAGGGTTTGAAAAAAAAGAAAAAAAAAAAAAGCAATGGAACTTTTTTTTTTTTTAACCTTGCTTTGATGCTGCTGTTGAGATGGCAACCCAGCCAATCTGGACAAATAAATAAAGCACAGCAGTGACGGAGGTGTAGAAAGTGATGGCTTGGTTGGTTGTAGCTTTGGTTTATTTCACAAAATAAAATGTTGAGGACAGACAAAGAAGGAAGTCATGTGTTGAGTCTGCTCTCGAACATGTTTTGTCTGCTGCTTTTAAGGCTGGGAAAACAAAAGACCCGGAAATTGAACTGAAGCACCACACAGTGTGTAAAGGCGAACGTGTGATATTGGGACCAATCCCTAACAGATGGACGTCTCAAAAAAGAAAAAGAAAAAACATTTTTTATATGTAATTGGTACTTTTGTACAGCTTTTTTGTATTGGCGAGAGAGTTTTTATCTCAAACCCTCCATGTTGACTTTTTATTCCATCTCCACATCACCCAGGTTGGCAAAGTCCTTTTGGAGCAAAGTGTGAGAAATGCAATTCCAAGTAGGTTTTTTTTGGCGTTTCCCTGTGGATTTCGGAGACATCTAAGGAAATTCAACCTTTTTTTCAGAGTTGGATTAAGTGCATGTAGGATGTGAGTTCTATTAGGAAAGTACTGAGAGCTACACAAACGGGCAGAGTTTCTTGAAATTACATGTATGAAATTCTTCAAACAGTATATGAAATGAAGCTATATGAAATTGTGACGTCTGACTTTTTTCTTGCATGGTGTTGCCTTTAGAAAGGAAAGGTCTGAAGTTCACAGACACTGTTGGATCCAGAAAGGCTAGCTTAAGTTGCTGAATTTGGAGTGATTAATGTGAAGACTATTCATTCAGGATATACTACTAAATTTACGGATGACCCACCCTGGAAATTTTCATCTTATGAACTAAAATTTTGCAAGAAATTTGCCTCTACATACGAGCGACCAAGCAGGAAGCGAAGCGAGTTTACTGTTTTTTTCTGGATTTTTTTATGCGGGATTGAATGAAGATATAGCACTATGGGTCCTAAGAATGCTATCAAGGAGGCCATCAAGAATAAAACCGAGCCACATTCAGTTTCATTTTAAAACCAGCCGGTGCCAAGAGGAATAATAAATTAAGGTTAAATTAGGTTTTAATGTCTACTGTATTTATTTCATATTTGACATCATCTACATGTCTTTTCTAATTGTTTTTATATGCAAAAATATGATAGGAAAAATATACTTATAGGGAATTGGGAAATATTGGTAATAATTTTTGGGGTAGCTGGAACGAATTATCTGCATTTACATTATTTCCTATGGGAAAATGCGCTTCGCAATACGAAATTTCGTCTTAAGAACTCACCTGCAGAACGGATTTTGTTATATTGTATTGCATTAAACATCTGCTTCTTCAGGCCACATTTTATATCCTTTGATTTTTTTTTCTTTAGGATAAGTACTTCAGATTAAAGAGGTCTAAAGACATTATTGAACTCCCTATCTTGGATGCAAAGAATCTTCTATGCAAGAAAAAAAGTGATCTTTAATGATCCAGATAGGAAAAGGAACTCATCATACCTGTGTAAGCCCATTCTGAACACTACTTTCCTTGTATAAATATTAGCATAACTCTTGGAATCAACTTTCAGAATCTGAATCTGTGCCAACGTGCATAATAATATGCAAATTTAAAGTAGGACTGTTGTTGGCTGCCACTACAGCTGTGAGCGGTTTCCTCTGTTTAAGTGAAGTTCTGGTTAGTTTAGTGATTCTTGTGCGGAATTAGTAAGCGGCTCTTAATAACAACGGTTTGCAGCAGAGACCCAAAGCCAATGTCTTTGTCTGAGTTTCTGTTATATTTGGTGGTAGAGGTTAATACTCCGAAGGCTGGCTTTCTGTTTAAACAGAAACAACTTTCCCTTTATATTAGCGTAGTGGCGTGTGATGCACCTGCACAAGCTTATATAAAATGCATTAGGTGTCACTCAGGATACTCCCCCTGTGATAAGTGTGCAAAGCACAGCAGCTGCCTTAACAGTCCCCTGACCTTCGCTGAAAGCAAAGCTGCCCTCAGAAATAATGAAAAACTTTAGGTTCACGCGTGATAAGTAACATGTGTGTAACCCCGGTACTTCTTATTTTATGACACTTGTAGTGGGTGACGGGTGGGTTGCGCCATGATGGCTGGTCATGATATTAGGTGAGGTTGATAAGATAAATTTGGGGAACACACGAACAGACACTGTAAGGCAGACAGAAAACTGTTCTATCTATCTGTTAACATTTCCCTTACGAGCTCACAGTCATTTGCATTTGTATTTCATTTTCATATCAAATATTTCCACTACAATGAAGGATTAACAGTAGGCCTTTCATCATAGGTGAGCAAAGTACAATAAATCCTGTACTTGAGTAAAAGAAATTATTCATTTCAATTCAGTTTTATTTATATAGCGCTTTTAACAATGGTCATTGTCTCAAAGCAGCTTAATTATGCATAACAGTCTGCAGATGGCAAAATTCACTCGCCCTTCTCACTCATCGTCTATACCGCTTTATCCTGTATACAGGTTGGCATGGGGCCTGGAGCCTATCCCCAAAGGCCTTTGGGCATGAAGCGGGGTACACACAGGACGGGGTGCCAATCACATGCTCATTCACACACTTCGGGCAATTTGGGAACGCCAATTAGTCAAAACTGCATGTCTTTGGACTGTGGGAGGAAACCGGAGTACCCAGAGGAAACCCACCGAGCATGGGGAGAACGTGCAAACTCGAGGTGGAAATCGAACCCTGGAGGTGTGAGGCCACAGTGCTAACCACTAAGCCACCGGTGGCAAAATTCCCTCATCAAAATACTACACACCACTGGGGTTGGCTAACGGAGGAAATGCAACTATGCAAAAATGCAACCATGCAAAAATGTACTTAAATAGGAGTACGATGGAACCTTGGATTACGAGCATAATTTGTTCCGGAAGTAGGGTTGCGTTCCAAAACACTCATAAACCAAATCATCATTTCCCGTAAGAAATAATAAAACTCAAATTATTCGTTCCACAGGCCCGAAAAATAAATTCATAAAAATAATTCATACAATCTATAAAATAAAACAAATTAATCTGCACTTTACCTTTTAAAAAAAGTACAAATAAATCCTGACAGATAAGTGTTTCCGTTGGTGCGCGCAGGCGTGTGTGTGTGTGTGTGTAACCTCGCCTCACTTTTTAAGTTTCACAACAAATGGACACACACATAAACACAGCGGAAACACCGTTTTAACAGGGAAAAAAGAAATCTCTCTGACCTGGCGTGAGCGCATACTAAGGGAATCACTACTGTAAACTAAAAAAAAACAAAAAACAAATGAACCAGCACCTTACCTTTGAAAAGAATCGCAACAGAGCAGAGTTTCTGTGTGTTTGTGAAGCCGTGGGGGAGGTGAAAAGATGAGAGAGTGACGCTCGGTGTCAAAATAAGAGTCGCATGCGTGATACATGATACTCGGCGCTTGAAAACTAATACTTGCTCGGTTTCCGATTAAAAATGTATTAAAAATCTTTGCTCGGTTTGCGGAACACTCGTAAACCACGTTACTCGCAATCCGAGGTTCCACTGTACTGATATTTGCTGTACTTTTGAGCAGAGTAAAAATTAAAAGTACAAATAAAGTACAGATATATTAAATATTTACTTAAGTACAGTAACAAGGTAAATGTACTTAGTTACCTCTCACCTCTGCCTTTCATACATACAGTATGTATAAACATTGCCCATGCCCAAATATCAGTCTTTTAAAAAACACTGCTTTTTTTATTGTTGCTGGAAACCATGATGCTTCCACCACTATGCTTCACTCTAGGGATAACCGTCATTAAGTTTCATGGATCCTATTACAAATGAACAAGTGCTTCTTTTTCTATGTATATAAGGAGAAGTTGTATCTCCATTTACACACCAACAACTGATCAGTGGCAGCATATTCACCTTTTCAAGCTTTGTCACTTTATCATGGGAAGGTCTCAAAAAGGAAGCTCAAGGAACACAAAATCAAGTCCCATAAAAGTGTCATTATTACACTTTTTTTTTCAGTTCTGACTACTTGCACTTTCTTGAATACTCTGATCCTCTGTGCACCATCTCTCAGGAGTACTGCTGCGGTCCTTCAGTGCTGAAGTTTGATATTTCACACTGAGAAACAATTCTTTCTTCTTCACGTTTCCCCTGATTCCCTTGTTCCCTAAGTTTTGCTAACTTTGTTCTACTTATAGTCAGACAATTGCATCATTTCGCCTCAAACCAAACACTGGCGAAACCCACAATCGAAATTATTATCAGTGTAGGGAGGAAACTATCTTCACACTTCAGTACTGTTTCCAATCCACTGATTGACAGATTTTCTCACATGCCTCAGACACAGACAATAATGAATGCACAAAAGCTGTCATTGATTACATCAGTATGTGAAAAAATCTCAAAACATCAGTAAAAAAAATCTGTATCAAATTCTTCCTGGAACCAGAAACACTGGGTTAAACTTGGAGCTCGGAATTCAGCCTAAAACTGCAGGAGAGCATTGAGAGCACCATCATAAATGCATAAACATGCTCCAAAGACATGGTGGTGTCAAACTATCATGGATCTGCCAAAGGTGAGAACATCTGCAACGGGGGACTAATGACCCGGACACCTTCTGTGCTCAGTTTCAGGCAAGCATCACCTTCCCTGTAGGGAACCTAAAACACAACCATAACTGTGATCTGATGAGATCAGGTTCTTCAGTGCAGTCAACCCAGGCAAATCAGTCCTGATGCATTAAGACAGTGGTGAAATCTAATTGTCAGGCCCTCTTCTTCCTCTGGAAGCTTAGGAAACCATAAGAAAATTTAAATGGTATACAGCACACTGGTACTTATTGTATTTGCTGATATACAGTGGAACACACTATGGTACATGGTTCTACCATCATACATACTCTGGTAATTTGGTAATAATTACCATGATGTGGTGCACGGTTCTACAATGTCCCATATTTTGCAACTAGTAACAGTACTGTGTTGTGGCAACACAAACAGTACTGTACCAGACTACTGTGAAAAATATGTTACAGGTGTTTTTGTACTATAATGGCAATAATTATAGTTAGTTAAGTCTTTATTTGTTACATAGACATTACTACACAGTGAAAGTCTTATTTCTCATATCCCAGTGTAACTGAGGTCAGAGCACAGCGTCAGCCATGATACAGCGCCCTTGAAGCAGATAGGGTTAATGGCCTTGCTCAAGGGCCCAACAATGGCAACCTGATGGCCAACCTTCCGACCACTAACTCACTGCCTTAGCTCTTTGAGCCACCACTGTACCATTATATACAGTAGTATGGTACCTTAATTAAATACCATAGTATATGTCGGAACGCTCAATATATATTACATACAATGATATGGTACTGCTTGTACTACACCATACGCATAGTACAGTGGAACCTCGGATTGCGAGTAACTTGGTTTACGAGTGTTCCGCAAGATGAGCAAAGATTTTTAATAAATTTTGACTTGAAAAGTCTTGGTTCACAACTGAGCCAATGATTTTTCTCTCTCTTGCACCGCGGAATTGTGGGTCATCGACTCCCCTGCTGGGTCTTAGTGCTCGTCTCTTACTGGTATACAGTAATCAACATCTCCCTCTCTGTTTCAGCATGTCTCCTGTGTGTGCGCGCACATCATTTGACACCAACACACACACTCTCTCGCTTTTACACCTCCCTCCCCGGGCTTCATACACACATACAGAAGCACACTGCTCTACACAGAAACTCTGCCCTGTCGCGATTCCTCGAAGGTAAAGTGCTGGTTCATTTGTTTGTTTGTTTTTTACTTTACAGCAGTGATTCCGTTAGTATGCGCTCACGCAAGTGTCATTCGAGAGATTTCTTTTTTTTCCTGTTAAAAACAGTGTTTCCATTGTGTGTGTGTGTTTGTCGTGAAACTTAAAAGGCGTGGTGGGGGGAGGGAGGAGGAGTTTTACTGTGTAAGACGAGGCGAGGCAAGGGGCTAATTCCACACACACACACACACACACACACACACAAATACATGACACCTGCGCTCACAAACGGAATCACTTATCTGTCAGGATTTTTTTTCCCTTTTTTAAGGTAAAATGCCAGTTAATTTGTTTTATTTTTACTTTATAGATTGTATTAATTATTTTTATGTATTTATTTTTTTGGGCTGTGGAACGAATAATTTGAGTTTTCATTATTTCTTATCGGAAAATTCCCATGAGATTTGGTTTACGAGTGTTTTGGAATACGAGCCCACTTCTGGAACGAATCATGCTCGTAATCCAAGGTTTCACTGTATGTACTAGCATATCTAATGTGGTACAGTCTGTACAAACATATTGTAGCATATTAGGTACCTGCTGAAATTTGGTTGCAACTGTACGACCCATCAAGTATCATGGTATTCACCAACGTTTTGTGGTACATACCATAGTACTCCCATGGTAACCAGCGAAATGCCACAGTACCCACTTTGGCACTCTATAAGGTCCTATGGTGCCTACCATGGTAATGTCTGAAGAAACCACAGTAATACTAAGATGTATTATGATGTGTATTGTACTTTATCATAGCAAACATATGGTAAATTTTCTTATGAGAAATGTAGTTTCCATCTAAAATCTTGATAAACTACTTCAAATGCACAATAGAGAGCATCCTGAGTGGGTACATGACTGTCTCCTTTGGCAGCTGCACTGTCTGCACCCGCATGGCCCTCTGGAGAGTCATGAGAGCAGCTGAAGTCATTATTGGCAACAAACTTGTAGTCTTGCAGGACATCTTCCTTACATGATGTCTGAGGAAGGTTTTTTTTTTTTTTAAATCACTCAGCAAACAGACTGTTTACCAGACCGCCATCAAGCAGACGGTACGGCAGTATTAAATCCGGAACTACTAGGCTGAAGAATTGTTTACCTCCAGGCCATGAAGATCCCAAATAAACCGTAATCCAGTCATTACTCCTTCGCCCACTATTCCACTCATGCCTCCACTACCTTCAGCACACCGCTCACCTCACTGACAGCTTGAAGGCACTCATGGACAACCTCATCACATGCTGCTTTCCCCATTTGGCCTGTTGCAATATTTCCAAGGGCACGATTACCACTTTACTGATAAGCCATAACTTTAAAACCACCTGCCTAGCAATGTATAGGTTAATTTCTTACAGTTTCCTGTTAATTGTTTAACTAAAAAATCTCTTCTCTTACTATCTTACACTGCTTCAAATACTTTCCTTCAAAGAATGCCTTAGTTTATTTAGTAGTTTATGCGCTTGCATTCTGGGAAGATGGGAAGACAGATGGCCACAGACAGAAAGCCCATTTCTTTCCTTTTTTTTTCTTTTTCTAACACTTCTCACAAACATCCTACAGAACAGATTCACTTTTGTTTTTAATCTGAATTTCAAGTCACACCATGTGCACAGTGTGTGCGTCCCCTTGAACTTTTTTATATTTTGTACATGAATGTAATTCCAATGAGAAAATTCTAAGTGGCTTTTTTTTTTTTTTTCATTGTGACACAAAAGGTTTAAGAAAGCATACACTTATTAGTTGCATTGACCGATATTCCCCACCTTAGGTCAATAATTTGCAAGTGTTTCTGCAGGTATACATCGCTGAGAGCTTCTCACATCTGGATCCTGATATATTTGTTCATTCTTCTTAACAAAATTGTTCCAGGTCTGTAACAAGCTTACTGAAGAGTCTTGCTGTAGATTCTCGGTCAGATTGTGGTCTGGGCTTTGACTAGGCCATTTCTTTAGTTTCAGGTTTTAAAGGGTTTATTTTATTTTCAGTTTTATTGTCCTAATTTCAATTTTCTTGCAAGTTTTCTTCTAGGATTGACCCTTATCTTGACCTTAATCCCAGAGGTTAAGTTTGGCCGGAATTGTCCAAGGACGGCGTCCTGGCACTTTCAATAAATAAATAATAGATCGGCAGTTCAGCTCAAAGATTATAGAGCACCACGCTCTATGATATTTGGTTCATACTAATGTCAAGCAAACTGGTAAATTACATTTTCTTTGTTGCAGTCTGGATGCAGCTTGGCTTTTCTTCTGGCTCATACCATCTATATACTCACTCAACAAATCAGGATGCAATATATTGAGTTACATCAGGTTACTGTCTGCAAAAAAAACCGGATCTCACAACCATTTGTCTCTGATGCTGCCACCACCGTGTTTCACTGTGTGGCTGTATTGGGTTTGCATCAAACATAGCATTGTGCCAAGGACAAATTTTTCCACATTTTGCAGAGACTGAGTTTTTTTTGTAAAAGATTATAAATCTTCACAATGAATAATTATTATATAATAATTCAAGGGATGTAGAGAAATACATACACAAATGTAGGATTTCAAGATTCAAAGAACTTTATCAATCCCCAAGGGGAAATTTCTTATTCCCGGTTACAGTAAGTACCATATTGCACACTACGTTAATACAATATTGCACAATTATCTAATATATATATATACATATGTAATCCTGTATTATAATATGTAATATTGTATTATTGTATTATTTCACCTCTACTCAGACGAAGGTCCTGGAATTACTGGTCAAAATATCACAACCATTTAGGAGCTGAAAGAGTCGCATGTGTTAAGTATTTTATAAGGAAGCAACTGAGTGTACACGCTGATGTGAAACTGTAAGACTGTCTTCAGTAAAATGTACTGCCTTAATATCGCTTAGATTTTTATTGATCTTCATGGCTGTAGATTATGTTGCCATTGAATTCTGGAGCAGATTAAACTCAGCAAACAGAATTAGCCCAGTACTGGCTGTGACTTTTATTACTGCCGGGATGAATACAGTAACTTTACAGTAGTTATGCATTTTGCACTGGCGCCGATATGAGTCAGTGCTTTTGAGCCGAGATTCCAGCCAAGGCCGGTGCAGTCAAGCTGAATGTGGGATGTTGTTGTTCTTGGTATTATTTTTAGTGAACAGATATGTGATTCCTCATGTCTTCACTCTGGCTAAACTCCAAGTTTACATTCACATTGCCAAAAGCACACTTCACACTTTAATACCACAAAATATAATAATAATAAAAAAACATCTATCTATACATATTCAGCACCTTTATAGTTACATTATTATTGTTTTATATTTTAAAAAATCTAATTAAATGAGCAGCTCGTACTGTTTCCAAGATTGGAACTCAATCAATTTTTTTTTAAACATAATAAAAAAAACATAATGATAATACTTTCTATTATTAGCTGCTGAACTGAAAACTATTTTATACAGCATATACCCTACGGATAATTTAATAAATATATTCTTATTACTCATTGACATCAAATAAAGGACTTTATTCCTGACATAAGCAATTACTGAGCTAATCCTTTTTAGCTGATCATTACAAAGACTTAAAGAATTGAAACTCATTTGCATTACTTCAACGTATTGAATCAGCAGCGACACGTTTGGTGACTTAAAGTGTTTGGTTGTTTAGTTTTCAGGGTTAATCTAGCTAACAAGGAATAAATCATGAGTGTAAATTATCAGTCATTTATCATTTGTTTCATTATCACATTCAGTACAGCAAGCGGTTTAGAAAAAAGAACATGCAGAAAGTATTATGTGGCTTAATATAACTATGAATCAGAATAACTCAGTTATCATGAACATATGAGCAAAATAATGAAATTCTGAGTTGTAAATGAGCAAACATTTAGACGTGTCAGTGCAATTATATGTCTCTTGAAATGTGCTTTACCTTATTTTATACCATTTGAGGTGTATGTGATTTTTGTCATGTCCATGCTGCTTTGTTAATTTTGGTGAGTGAAATAAGTGGTTACATGATACAACATTAAAATACTTTTTAAATGTTTTTATTGTTCTCAACAAATTATTTTAAGTCATTTTATGTTTTTATATATTAAATTATTATTTTGTTATATAATAATTCCATATATTTTTGTATATGGAAAATGATTGTTTTTTATGGTACTTAAAACTGCTGTCGACCATGTCATTTTTAGGGAGACTGCCCCTTTAAGAAACAATGGGGGGGGGTGCAGTAGCTGTACTTCCAAATAATAGCATAAATCAAAAATCAAATAGAAGTAAAAAGTAGTCATCCAAAATATTACTCAAGTAAGAGTAAAAAAGTATAAAAGGGTAAAATTTCAAGTTATTTCTATCTTCAGTCTGCGATGTGTTTGCTGAAAACTAACATTAGAATATCAATGAAAGAAGATGACCACTAGCAGAAAAATAAGCCACCTCGGCCAGGACCATCATTCATGTAGGTCTTTAAAATATTCACAACATTCAAATGCATTCAAAGAGTCTCATCGCCGTACTGTACTTGAAGTCTTCTGTAAATGTCCATCACTTTTGTACCTTCATTCACCAGAAATTTAATTACAAGTCCCGGTTTGACTTGAACATCCCTGGTGCTAAGGTAAAGTACAGTAACAAATTATATTCACATTGTTACTTAACACCACTGCACGTCAGCTAAATTACCTTATACTACTTTATTAAGTCTATATATGCTATAAATTCTTGAACATTTGTAAAACTATTGAATAATATTTCTGTTGTTTAAAAATCATGTTTTAAAGATTTCAAGCCTCTTTAGTTTTCTTTTCTGTAACATCTAGCAAACATGCAAGTGTGTATAATCCAAACCTTACTTTCTAAGAAATATTTAGAACATGTTACAGTTAAATGAAAAAAAAAATTTTTTTGATTTTTTTTTTTTTTAAAGACTTGAGAGCTTGATTTAGTGATTTAGTTTCTTCTTGACTAATCCTAGTCACTAATCAGTCTGCTATTGACTCTCAGTGAACTGAAGCACAAAAGAGATTAACACCTTCCTCATTACCTGATGTTTATTTACGAATGAAATATTTTAAGGTGAGGTATATAGCATTCACATGAATGCTTTCCCTGATACACTGTTCAGAACCTTTTCTGCTTTTAAACAGGAAGTCTGTCAGTGTCTACATTCTGTCTCCTTTACTAGAGCAACACGATACAGTCTGTCGCCTCTCCCGTCTTCTCTTTGTCTGCTTGTTCTTCATCGACGGGAGTGCTGACGATCCGAGGCACTAAACCAATCCTCAGTGGATGAGAGCTTTTAGTGATGGAAACATCTGCGGATCCAAAACTCAAGCGAGGGAATATTACAGTACGTCTCTCTGGAGCAGATCAAATCTGTGTCTTGTGAAGCATGATGTTCCTGAGCTCTGTCACTCCTGTCATCACCGAAAGTTCAGCGGAAACGTCCCACGTAGGAAACCGGCCCGCTCGTCTGCATGCACGCGGGTCGGACAGAGTTTGCATTTGCAAAAATGCTAATCCAGCTCCTCTGCCATTCCAGGCAGGCGATTTTTGAGATGTTCTGAGTGGTGCTTGGTCCCTGAGTCATTACCAGAACAAAGGCTCGTGTCCCTATCTCCTGCTTTTGTTTCAGTGCTGGCTCAGGGGAAAGTGGATGCACAGCACAGGGACGTTGCATTTTCCTGATCTGTAACCATTCTCTTTCAAGGCACTCACCCAGCGTGTTTGTAAATCACTGCTTTAGCCAGGTCTACAGCTCAGTATTGGGAGTATTTACGGAGTCCACAGTGTCAGAAAGGGAAGGGGAGGGAAGTTTATCCTCTGAGTGTCTTTGCATTCGCACCAACAATCCAATCTACCCTATGTTTCTAAATCTATAGTACTGTATAGAGGCCCTAGGCAGCCTCCTACAGTATGTGTGTCTCAACACCTCTAAGTGTGTGCAAGCTTGTACTTCCAACAACCATGAACTCAGCATCCCTTATTATTAGCTAACCTTATATTAATTAATAATCCATTCATATCCACGTAACATCAAAAAAAAAAAAGAAGAATGAAATTCTTAAGCCAGTGTTCTCACTAAGATATACAGTGTATAAATTTTTTACATCCTAATTACTTTTTTAAATGCAAATATTTATAAATAATTTAAAAAAATTGTTAACTTTAAAAACAAAAAATTCTGTGGCACCTTTGTTACAGTCGATAACTTTTATACCCCACAAGTCTTCAGAATCGAGAACGCGGGGTCAAGAATGGTAAAACTCTTGGGAACACATTATTAAACCCTGGACATTGCTGTAACATGGTCAGAGAGAGCTTAAATGCTTGGTGAAGTTGCATTGTGATTAAATGAACAGAAGAAATCATAGCAGAGCATGAGAAAAGGTTTGCTAGGGAGCATAAAGATTGGACTTTGAAGCAATAGAAAAATGTCGTGTGATGCCATGAGTGAAGGAATTCACTCCTTTCCAAGGATGAGTTATTAAAGTTATAATTCAAAACGCATTTTCCCATTTGAAATAATGTAAATGCAGATAATTCGTTCCAGTCACGCAAAAATAATACCGATATTACCCATTTCCAACACTGTAATCATATTTTCATATTTCATATGTTTCATTATTTAATGAAAATTAAATAAAATATGAAATAAATAGACATTAAACCTAGCAGCCTTAATTTATGATTCTTCTTGGCACTGGCCTCTTTAAAAACAAACCTAATAGCGTCTCCCTTCTCTTCTTACTCCTTATTACTTGCTATCATTCTTGGGAGCCATGGTGCTATGTCTTCAGTAAATCTTGCACAAAATGCACAAGTACCCACAAACGAATATGTAAACTCACTTGGCTTGGCTTTCCACTGATGCGAACAAGTTTTAAACGGCTCCCAGACGTTCGCGCAACTTGGCCGGCATTCGGTTCGTTTGCTCGTATTCCAGAAATGCTTCATATGCTGAAGCAAATTTCTTGCAAAATTTCAGTTCTTCAGGCGAAAATTTCTTAAGAATTAAGGTTCGTATGCTGAGGTACCACTGTTTTTGGTTTGACCTCCCTGTCTACCTGCAGTATCTTCATGGTCCACAAGGGGGGCTGCAGCTCACATTGTGGGAAAATTGCTGTAAACGATGCAGTTAACATGTATTGTCATTTTTTATTAATATTAAATATGTACTTTAATGTTTATTCATTTAAATTAATTTTAAAAACAGGGGGAACACTGGATTCCCAGAAGAATACTCCCCTCTAAGTAATTAGCACTTTGCATCAGGTAAAAAACTAGCTAGATTGCATTACGGCTCCACATCAACCCTCTGACCTTAAGCTTGTTTTTAAACATTCATGTTCACATTTTCACATGATTTTCACTATGAAACTGTTACACATTATGGGAGAGCATGGAAGTTTGCACAGTAGCGATTAAACTTTAGCTCAAATGTCTAGCTAGCTGTCTATAAAGTTCTACCCAACTGGATGTGCAAAGCCCACTGTAGGCCTTTGTGTTATTAAATGCTTTGAAGCACTCGAAAATAAAAAGAGTTTTTCAACGAGAACTTTCATCCAGTTGAAGTGGAATTAGCAGTGAAAGGACACAAAAAATATTGCTGAATTTATTTTCCCTGCTATTTTATCACCTTTCTGCACATAGACATACAGACAGACAGACATACAGACATACAGACAGACAGCGATGATGGTTAAATCTTTTACCTATTGCTCTGCTACATAGCCTCATAGGTAGAAGAACAGTGATAACTGATTTCTTTCTAATATCTTTCAAATCACTAAGCAAGCTATTATCAATGCAGATAAATTAGCAAAAATTTTGTGTTAATCTTTTTTTATGCCGAAAAAGTTTGTCAGACATTTGTGATAAACTCTTGGTTACATAATCGTTCCGTTTTTTCTCAGCTGTCTCCCTCGACATCGTTCTCATCCCTGTCCATTTGGTTTCGGCGTCTACTTGTCCGAGACTGCATGTGTTGTTTTCGCCAGTAGTGTGGGTTTTGTTGCAGCTTTGCTCCAGACACCCTTCCCATAATCCGGACCATCTTGCCAAATATTTCAGTGGATGAAAGCAAGACAGCTTTAAATGCTCAATACTGTAGCTGTTCAAACTGAATATATGCATTTAAGTTGACATTACAGTGGTACATCAGCAAACGAACACCGTAAGCCAAACCGAAACTAGTTTGCATCAGTGGAAAGCCAAGGATATATA
>QMIH01000057.1:612478-633225 GCA_003987875.1 Clarias batrachus
AGCAAGAAGAAACTGCAGCCGCTTTCAGATTGGTTTTTAAGGAATCATAAATTAAGGTTTAATGTCTATTAATTTCATATTTTACATCATTTACAGGTCTTTTCTGTTTATATGATTATAGGGTTTGAAATTGGTCATATTGCTAATATTTTTTGGATTTTTGGAATGGATTATCTGCATTTATATTATTTTCTAGGGGAAAATTCATTTCACGATACAAATACAAAAAACTCACTTCCAGAACAGATTAAATTCGTATGCTGAGGTACCGCTGTATATCTTGACATAACTCTTTTCTTGACATAAAAATTTTCTTTCACATATTTATTCACAAATACAAATTTGTCACCAAGAGAATGTTTGTTTCTCATGCTTGTTAAACAATTGGTTGGATTTTAGTGGCGGGGAGGAATTGGACACGACTAAATTAGGCAGAAAATCAGGATTGGGACGACAATTGGTTGGGAATTTAAAAAATAAATAAACATTAAATTTTTTAAAATCTCAATTTTAACAAAAACAAAAAACTAAATACCAACTTTAAAAATATATAAATAAATCAATTATAATAGGCCACTTGCTTGTGGTAGTTGTGGGCGGTGTTTATAAAATTACAATAAAAAGTAAAAAATTTAAATTAAAAAAATGATTAATGCTTACTGATTAAATAATTAATAAACATATTTTAATTTTATTATTTCTTTTTAAATTGTCTTTGCCATTACAAAAGTTCATTTTATTTATTTAATATTATGCATTGTTGTTGTTGTTGTTGCTTTTTTTGCCTATTTTTTACCATCCAAAAAAAAAAAAAAACCCCTTATATAAAAAAATTAAAACTTTGTGTATGCTCGATCCTGGTGATCCGGTGCACTACACTCTTCACCTGTACATACTCTTCATAACGAGTTCCTAGTTTTGTTTTTCTGTTTTGTCTGACACTGACCTCAGCCTGTAAGTGTTAAATAAATGATGATGGATTTACTGGTTATAATTATGTGTGGCCATACTTTGCAGTTACTTTGACCCTAACCATGGACTTGGGCTATGGTTTTTGGATAACCCCTAACACACACACGCTACCCTCAGCTCACCACATCGCACAGTTTCTATGTAGACGGTGGCATGGCCAGGGTCAGAATGCCTCTGATTTCTTGTTAGTGTCATCACCTCCTCATGTTACTGTAAAAATACATTTTTCCAAAGCGCGGTTCATTTGAACATTTTAAAAGACAAAGCTTTTGTCAGCGTCTACATGAGGAATGTAAATTGCTTTCTCTGTGATGAGATCCAGACCATTTTTTTTAAACATTCAGAGGTGTGCATGTATATCAGAAATATATTTAGACATATAATAAAAAACAATTATTTAATTGTAGATGTATTATAAAACCTTATAATATAGCATATGATCCATTTTATTACAAGGGGTGTTTAAGACAAAGCAGGACTTTACATTGCACAGAATAACCAAACATGTCCCTTTATTTCTCTCTATAATCCCCTGCAACACTGATGCACTTATCCCAGTTTTTCACTAGTGCTTGGACACCATCAAGGTAGAACGTTTTCTCAGTTCGCCTGCCGCAGGTCTGAAACCATGGCCTCCCAGGAAACCCATTAATAGTTTTTACTTTAAAGGAAAAACTCTCCTTGTTTGTTCACCGAATGTATGAGCTCATACTGGCCACCGTCGCACTTTCACAGTTCACATCCCTCATACAGTCCTGAACTCGCTCTAAGCCGTTTCCACACGTTTGGAACGTTAAAGGACCTCACTCTCGTGTGACTCTGTGAATAAATAGTGTGAATATTGACGTGCACGGTTTTGGTATTAATTCCTCACTGTGTATGCTGAACTCAGCTCTGAGCACGGTGCATAATTTCAGTTATAAGCAATAAGTTCAAACTAACCCCCCGCTGCTTTAATCAGTCCTACACACTTGCAGAAAAGAAGAGCATCTGCTAGAATTCAGGCACATTATCTTTAATGCAATCGATTCAAGTATTACTCTGAAACTCTGATTCAAAAGGAGGATCGGCATATATATATCACAAGAGATCAGAGCTCAGAAATGATTCTTTTAGAAGAGGCAAAGAAAAAAAAAAAAAAAAAAAAACTTTTTCTAAATTGGATGGGCCTGAAATTGAATTGAACCCAATCGTGCCGTGCAAGATTGAATTCAAAGCGTCGCAGTGAGGACCTTTCACACCTGAGCACGGCGCGGTAACACTGCGGCCAGCTGAGACGCTTACAACACACACGAGGGGTTCTCTAGCAACATCATAACTCATATCGCTCCGTTTCCTCTTACCGCGCTTATTGCGATACGGAAAGCCGAATGAGCCTTATAACTCTTTATTTATAGTCGGATACAAAGGTCCGAGTCCACTAGGAAAAAATGTTTATTTCATTGCTTCGCAAAAACTAATCTGAAATGTCACTCAGTGTTTTATTCATTCGAAAATACGTTATTTCAAATCCGGGCTGGGTTCAAGAGCGAAAACAACAACAACAAAAAAGTGTAAAGAAATCTACGTTTTGTACCTGATATGTATTTATGACGTCATGTGACGTGATATCGCTCTTATTTTTTATGGCAAAACAAAGTTTTGAAAAATGTAAGATAGTTTAAAATACATACATGTGCGATTTTGGATGCCGGATTAGATCAAATCCAATCACAGGTTGCTGCTTTCACAGCTGACTGAATCTGTTGCTGGATAATAAGTCCTGAACGAAATGACTCATGCCACATGAAGGTTGTTTGCTTCCGAGCTAGTTTTCCAAACGCTCCATTTTCAACGAGCAAAACTGTGTTTGCATGTGGATGAAAGGCCAAAACTGCAGATAAAAATTTGCATTTATACGTTTTTAAAAATACCCGGCTACGTGTGGACATGGCCTGTAACTCATGCTCTTTTTTTTCATTTCAACAGATTGATTGGATAATTGATTGATTGATTGACTGATTGATTGACTGATTGATTGATTGATTGATTGATTGATTGATTGATCGATTGATCGATTGATTGATGTTTTTTACATTTCATGACCGTTTCCAATAATATATCCTGAACTACTTCCTTACTGGAATGATGCTTTTCTCTGCAACAGGCTGCAAAGTGCGTAAAGAAATTGGGTAATTATTGCACCAACCTCAGCAGCAACTTCATCTCCCCTCTCGTCTGTTCCAACATCATCATCATCTCTCATCATCTGCATCTGTTTCTCACTGGTTCATGTCTTAGGTTAGATGTTCTGTTAGTGTTTGAATGATTCATAGGCTTAACAAACAAAAGAAACATTCCCACAAAGCTACTCAGGTGCAGGGAGTGGACTTTAAATGGACAGAACAGCCAATTAAAATTAATTCATTAATTAATTAATTAACTTTTTTTTTTTTTTTAATTGACATCTGCCTGCATTAGGGGTCGGACCGTTTGTCTCCATCTGATTCCAAGAAATACTGTGATTAGAAACTAATCAGCCGTAGCTGGGTAAAACTTTATTATGTAATAAATGATGTAAATATGTCACTGTAAATAATTGATATATGTAAATATCTACTTTTGCGTCGAACAATTCCTCGACGAGTCTGACGCGAGAGCGACGTCACCGGTCCTTAAATCTTCCCTTTCGCTCAATGATTTCAAACATTCACTCTAATGTGGTACAATTCATTAAATTAAAGGACAATAAATTGTCGATTCTGGCCTTTAGGACCCTGAGGAACACTGCTGCCAAAGGCTCTCACCGTCTGCCAAGTCGAAACACACACTCCCGACCACTTCTTCCTCATCAAGTAATTAATGTTTCATAAAACTAATCTACTACAGCATGCCATTTAAATCCTGCAGCATCAGGTAACGAGGATTTTACAAACAAGAAGAGATAGCGCCTCATGCTGTGCTCATGTCGATGTCTATCTCGTCGTCGGGTCTGGCTTGTTTGTATAGTTTGTAATTGCTGAGCACAGTGGGAGAAGTTTGGATTTACATCTTTTGAAAGCCTATTACAAGTAAATATTTACCAGCAGGTGAGACAAAGAACTGGAACCGATGAACCTCGACGCCCCTAAAAGGATTTTTGACAGTCGTGGTTGATTGAGCAACCCAAAGCAAACAGGAATATTTATGGAAATAACGTTGTTCATGTTTTATTTATATTTATACGTTCCGCTTCAACTTAATCACCGAGCCACAAATTCGCTTCAACGAACAAAGCTACTGTAAGACCTCATTAGCATTAGCGCTAATTAGGAATAAGTAACAATTAATAAACCGTAAGGAACATAAGGAAGGAAGAGAACACAACAGGGTGTGTAGTTATGGGAAATGAAACAATGACAGAACTTGATTATGTTCATATTGAGGTAGAGTTATTTTGTTTTTTTAAAGTTATTTTTAATTCATACAAAATCAATCACAGGCGGCACAGTGGCGTATAGAGTTTAGCACCGGCGCGT
Organism: Clarias batrachus; assembly: GCA_003987875.1. Lineage (NCBI taxonomy): Eukaryota > Metazoa > Chordata > Actinopteri > Siluriformes > Clariidae > Clarias > Clarias batrachus. The sequence continues at coordinate 616,948 of QMIH01000057.1, forward strand.
CACACCTCCAGGGTCCATGTTCGATTCCCACCTTGGGTGTGTGTGTGTGCGTGGAGTTTGCATGTTTTCCCCCCCGTGCTCGGTGGGTTTCATCACACAGTCCTGCACATGCAGAGTAGGTGAATTGGTGTTCCCAAAATTACCCGTGTGTGTGTGTGTGTGTGTGTGTGTGTGTGTGTGTGTGTGTGTATGTGTGTGTGTGCCCGGTGATAGATTAACACCCCGTCCAGGGTGTCAAGTCAAGTTTATTTATAGCACATTTAAAAACAACGAAGTTGACCAAAGTGCTGTACAATGATAAAAATAAATAATAATAACAATAATCATCATCATCATCATAATAATACAGAATTGAACAGCATAAGATGAAAGCAAAATCAAATTAAATACAGCTATGTAAAAAGTTACTAAGAACAATAATCAAATGAAATCATGCATAGATAATTTAATGTAAAAAATAATCTATTAAACTTAACTAAAAAAAGTAGAACAAATAATTAAAAAGAATAAAAGGGAATCAAATGTCTCAGCCAGGTGTAAAGGGTGCTCCTGCCCCAAGTCTCCTGGGATAGGCTCCGCCCCCCCCGATGACGATGACAGAGTGAGTATCAGTCATACAGTACAGGCTAATTCTTCTTATCCATGTGCAGCTGCGTTTAATGTTGTGGGAAACGTCAGTAAAAGGTTAGCACTCGCGTTACACCACAGCGAATTTACCGCTGTTCAATGTTGTTGTAAAATGCAGACGTTGGCATATAAATGAGGCTCGTTATCGCACTATTGCACTTTCACTGCCGCTCATCACTTCATTTCACACTCATGACCACATTTTATTTACTTTACACAGTTTATTTATTCACTTTATACGTTTTACATTTTTACATATTCCCATTTTATCCTTTTTTTTTATTTTATTCTAACAAATTAGTATTTTATATATCGTATATATTCTTTTCTCTGGACATTTTTTCTCTCTTATTTTATTTCTTTTCTTTTTGGGTCGTGTAAGCATTAACTGCATATATGGTTGTGTACAGCATGTGACGAATAGAAATGTGAATTAGTTAGTCTCTAAGCCGATCCCGTTCGCCACAGAGGTCCATCCGATCCGCACACACCTTGGCGCGGGTCTTATACTGGATGCCCTTCCTGATGCAACCGATCCATTTTATCCGTGCTTGGGCCCGGCGCTCCTTCCCGCGCGGGACCGGCACTGCATCCCGTGGCTGTGGTTTGGGCATTTGGTGCATTTTTTGGGGACATTTATACTCGCATTTGGCAGCACAGTGTCTGGCATTGTGGCCTCGCACCACCGGGGTCCCGCCTCGGGTCTGCGTGCATCTGTGCTTTCCAAAGACATGTTGGTGTGATTAGGCCAAATTTGTGTGAGATCGAGTGTCAGTGTATGTCCAGGGTGTACTGTATACTGTACTGTACTGTCCACTGTATGTCCCGCCTTGTGTCCCCTGTGAAAGGCACCAAGTCTACATCAGGATAGGCGCTATAGAGAATGAGTGAGCGAGTGAGTTTACTAATGCAGTTTAAGCCATAAATATAAATTTCCTCCCCACTCTCTCTCTCGCTCTCTCACACACACTATCTATCTATTTTTATTTTTCTTGAAGTTAATAAGGCAGAAAAACAGTAAACCATAAAACTTTAAACCGAACACCAAATGGCTTGAGAGCCGGAACCTGATTGACATGTTTCCTTCAGGACGCGAGTCTGTTCAAAGACAAAGTGATTGATTTCCGAAACAGACAGAGACGCGCTGCACCCGAATGCAACGTGTCACGTCACTGAGGACGTTCGCTGTCTTGGCAAACTTTACGTCGAAGCTTAAATTCTGACTATTTCAAAGGCCTTCCACTGGAGACTCCTTCCACTCCTCATTCTTCATACCAGTGCGACAAACTTCAGTCCAAGGTGTCTCATTAAACCAGGGCTGTACTGAAAGTAATGTAAAAGTCCGCATAAAAGTTCGTTAATTACCTGACATGCGTAGCTTGGCAGAGTAACTCTTCCTCCAGACAAAGGCACGGCTTTACAGCTGCCTCCATCAGATTTGCACCACCGTTGAACCCAACACTCAATCCCCTTTTTGATGGTCTCCCAGTACCAATCATGGAGATCACACCATTGACAAGAGCAGTGTGCACAGATGGATGAAGGGGCTTTAAAAAAATAATAAAATAAATCAAGGGAAACCAGCATTGAAGGAAGAGCACGCGCTGGGAGACCATCAATCGCGACAAAGAAGATAAGAGAGTCGGGTTTAACAAAGGCACGAACGCACACGGCTTGTGACGGAGACGACGTTGAGAAGCGCCTTCGTTTAGAGGACCAAGATTTTTCTAGCAATTTGTAATTTAATGAAAAAATTATTATGCATTCAGTACAGCCCTAGTATTTCATTCTTTAATCAGTTTTAAACTGATTTGAATTAATTAGTGGGTTTTTTTTTCTACATGCAGATGCATATTCGTAGCAACATTTATTTGACTCATATTAACATTATTTTATCAAGTTTTAATCAGTGATTTTAACCAAATTATCTACATGTAATAGAAATGTAAAAAAGAATCAGTTGTCTTTCAGCTGTCTTTCACCAGACCAACTGGTCCGAACAACAGGTTTTGCACCGGATGCCCTTCCTGACGGAACCCTTTCATCTGGGCCTGGGACCGGCACTGAATCCGGTGGCTGAGGTTTGGGCAATCGAACCCCAACACTGAGCCAGCAATGTTAAAAATAATCTGAGAAAAAGAATTCCATTTTTTTTTCATGTCAACTCAAGATGTAACTCTTTTTCTTTCTAGCATACAGCGCAGCTTAATACAAACCTATGATTTCAATCACGGCTGGAATTACTGTCCAATCCGCTGTTAAAGGAAATGAATCACCACCTTTTATGGCCCTTCATTTTCACTCTGGTTCAACATAAACACCAAAGATCACCATTTACCCAAATTGCTGCCACCGTTCCCGATTGGTGTTTTTCTCTCAGACGGTGCTGTTTCTCATGCATCGTGCTCTCCGGTTCAAACAGCTGAAGCTCATTTGTCAGGAAAATGTGTTTGTTATACTCCGAGGCGAGCTTCTTTGTTGATTTCCTGGGTAATGGTACGCTCGCTTAGCGTCTGAGATTTAATCCGTCCGTGTTTATAGAAGACGGCAAATCACGCGGAGAACTAAACCACATCAGTGAAGTCACCAACGGCGGAGAAGGGTTCTCGACTGATGCCGATATCTCAGGAAGAAATCGTGTCCCGCTGATAAACGTGAGATGAAAGATATAACATTTAAAAGCATGCATGTGTTTCTGTTTCTTTTTTTTTTTTCTTTACATACAATAATTATACACGCGCATTCGCAGATCGGCGCTTAATCGAGAGCTCAACATTTCGGATCCGAGTGTCCAAGTTTGACCGACCCACTGTGACATTCGCTAAAGCTAAAAACGTCAGGACGCTTTCTGCTGCGTTTTCGCCACCAGATATTTCAGCTGTAGCGCAAATGTAAATTCGGGGCAGCATGTCAGGTAAACACCCAGCATCATGGAAATTCTTCATGTTTTGTGCATCAGTTCACGCTTTCTTGGTGCCACGTCGGGCCAAATTTGCCCACGGCATCACGCGTCCCTCTGCATCCGCACCCACTCTCATTAGCTTCTTGCTATCACCCGGCCTATGCAAGGCTAGGCCGCTAATTGAAAGTGCGACGTGCAGGAAATGAACAGCGCCCGGCGCGCGGCGCGCATGTGACAGGGCTAAGCGGGTTCGGCTCTCCCATCCCATCCAGAGACAGCACCAATTAAAAGCGACGGGAAACCCGGGACGGCGGGGAAAAAAGCGCCACTGCCTTTGAGTGGAGCTGGCCTGCATTATGCTAATGCTCCTGAATAAGTGGCCAACACAGGCTTAATAATGTGCTCCTAGTTGTGTTCAAATATTGGCTCCTCGGCTCTGACCTGCAGAAGCCGGCGATGATATTAAGGATTCGACAGTTAGCTCATAAATCAGGTCTCACCAGGGGTAGAAACGAGGGAGCAGACAGTGTGTGACTCCACAGTGCCATCTGGTGGCAGAAAAAAAAAGAAGCACACTTGGTTATGGGCTTTTTCTTTCTTTTTTTCTTTAAAAAAAAAAAGCTTTTACTGCAATTTAATCCAAAATCTCCAGAATTATCACTGGGTCCAGACTCACATTCCACTCATTTTGTACCTATTTACTTAATGTTGAAAAAAAAAAAAATAAATAGTGCATGTTTCGCTCTCTTTATTAACCATTTGTCATAGAAATGCTCGTATCTTTCTTGTTTAATTGAATATTAAGGACACAGGATATAGTTATGTAGGAAATAAAAGGTTATTTAGGAAGAGTTATCAGTGACGGAGTAGTGTGATTATTTTCCAATAACAGCACATCCTGGAGTGCGTAATTTCTTTTGTGCACTACAGTGAATTACCAACGATTATGAAATGTAATGATCTTTTTTTATATATACACACACAGAATGTCATTTTTATCCATTTAATATCATCGAGACGTTCCACAACAAGTTAGTTCCACTCTCGATTAAAAAAGCTATTTAAATAAATAAATAAATAAATAAATGCAGCGTTTCATGTGACCAATAAGCACAAAGTCACCTACCCGCAGGACCCCTGACTTTTGTGTTAGAAAATACTGACACTGGAGACTCTTACGGTGACACGGTGGTGTAATGGCTAACAGAGAGGCGAGAGGTCTAGGGTTAGGTTAACTGGCATTTCCAAATTGCCTGAAGTGTGTGTGTGTGTGTGTGTGTGTGTGTGTGTGTGTGTGTGTGTGTGTGTGTGTGTGAATATTGACCAGGGGTCCAAGGACAGTATAAATATGGGAATAAGTACACTGGTCTCCATTGGCCTCCACAGTCGCTGGTCGGACTACAGAGGTTCCTACATGGATGGATGGATGGAAAGTGCCTGTTGTCTGTAAGTGTCTGAGTGTGAGTCATGCTTGCACCCTGTGATGAACTGGCGCACCGTCTCCAGAGTTTCCCCACCGAGTGCCCCGTGTCCTCTGGGATAACCTCCAGGTCTCCAGCAACCCTGTACAGTGGTAAAAGTGGTATGGAGAATAAATAAGCGAGTACATGGAGACTCCTTCCATCTTAGAACGTCAGTTAAAACATGCAAAACATCTCTGCATGAATGATTATATGTATTTTTTTTTTCCACTTATTTTTTAAACCTGAATATTATTTGGTTTCGCTCGCACAGAGTGTGGTACAATTTGTGCCTATGATTTTTGACACGCCACAAATAAATAAATAAATAAATAAATAATACTTTATTTTTAGACTATTTCACTGTGTTTTTTTTCCATTGTTCTTTTTTTTTTTTTCATAGTTTGGGGGCATTTTAATTTGAACCTGTCTCACTGGGCTGCTGCAGGTAAATGGATTGTCATTATTTACCCGGTGGGACGTTTTAAATAGCCGGCGCATACCTTGATTAAATCAGCTCTAGCCATGGGGTCTGTGGGCATACAGAGGGCACACACACACAGGGCATGCATCAGCGCCCCTGAGGTTCGGCTCTCCTGAAAACACAGCCCACTCGAAAAAAGAAAAGAAAAAAACCCCTCTGCCAGATGTTTCACTTCCTGAGCTATAAATATTCTCAAAGTGCTTTCGACTTCACCCACTCTCCAGATCTGCACTTTCTTATGCGAAGGCTTCGTCCTGATCCGACTTAAAACACGCTCGGGGTTAAGTCAGCGAAACGTACAGTACATGTAACAGTTAATGGCAGGATTGTACGATGTAATGCAGCTGTGCAACCAGAGAACATGTGGAACGGATTCCGCGGAAGTGTGTCTAGAGAAAGAAAGAGAAGTAGTTTCGCAAGCGACAAATTACCAATGAAGCGTTTTTTTCATGCTTTCAAACTTTCCAAGTTTCAAAGAACTGAATTTCAAAGAATTGTACGTAGCAAGAAGACACAAAGTTGGCATTAACATGTGTAACTTTTAAACCGTTACATTTTTTGTTTGTTTCAACATCAAGCAAAAACTTGACGAGGTTTCTTTGCTAACATTAATTGCTGATTTTGATTTTTTTTTTTTTTTATTGTTATTTGCAAAGAATTAGCAAACAAAGAATTGTTAACTGGCATCGATATGCATAGGTTGAGTTAATTAAGGACATTCAATATGTCGTTTTATAAATAATAACTTTATTATATACTTATTATTATCACAATATCATTCAAAACCAGGGAGCGGAGGATGACAAAACAAGCTTTTCTTCTCCCTGTGAGCTTTAAAATATGAGGATGATGCAACTTCCTGCTGAACTTGTGCAATATTATAAATTGTGGGTTCATTAATCAGCATTTGTATATGAACGAATACTGTAAAAAAAAATAATAATAATAAACTCAATATGTTTATGTTCAAAATGTTATTTTTATAGTCATTTGCAAAAGAAATAACATGCTGTTAATAAAACAATAAAATAAACTTTGGTTTCTCACTACACTCTTTTAATGTTTGATTGTTTGTTGGTTTTTTCAAACAGAATATGAAGTGTTTTATCACAACAGTTTGATAGATTACAATTTTTACTGTTACTAAGCAACCATGTCTTAATTTATCTTATGAAATCATAGCAGACGGCCCAGGGTCCGGGTTCGATTCCCGCCTTGGGGTGTGTGTGTGTGTGTGTGTGTGTGCGTGTGTGTGTGTGTGTGTGTGCATGGTGTTTGCATGTTCTCTCCATGCTTGGTGGATTTACTCTGGGTGCTCCAGTTTCCTCTAACAGTCCAAAGACATGCTAATTGGCGTTCCTAAATTGTCCGTAATGTGTGCAGATGGGCGTTTGTGTGTGTGTGTGTGTGTGTGTGTGTGTGTGTGTAAGTCTCCTGGGATTGGCTCCAGGCCCCCTGCGACCATGTATACAGGGTAACGCGGTATAGACGATGAGCGAGTCATAGCAGTGATAAATAACATGCAGAGAAAACATTCCGTGGACACTACTGCCATCTTGTGGTTGCCCCCCCCCCCACATTCGTGTAGATGTATTAATTTGTCTAACTGTCAGAAGCAAACCTATCCACGTTATCTGACTTTGCATGTCAGTGTGTGTGGCTATGCGAGTGCGTATGTCCTTGAGACGTTTTTAATTAGTGTCTGCACACATCCCGAGCTCGCTCACTCCAGGCTGCACTTGAACTTTGGAGAACAGGCCGATTTGATTACGGCTTCATTTGCATAGCGGCCCCGGTCGTCGGGCTTCGGGCCCCTGGATTAGGTTTCAGCAGGAAAAACCTGGCAGCAGAGCGCCAACATTTCTCTGTGGCAGTGGAGGATGAAAACCACGGAGCTACTCGTTGTGACCGGTAGATTCCCCATGTGCAGTCAGGCCGGGAGGCCGTGCTCCCAAATATAGCGCACGCAGCCGAGGCTGGAGGGGGAAAAAAGCTGATATTTAGCTGGTCCATCGTGGAGAACTGGGGCATTCGTAATTCGTGGACGTTTATTCCGCTCCTCCTGTATGTTGCTTTTCACCTCTTAATGACCCTTTTATTTTTGTCTTGTTCAAGTAACTCAAGTCTTATAAACCTTTTATACACTGAATATCACAATGCTTTAATGATTTCCACTTGTTTTGTTTAATCTAACTTAATGCATCCTAGCACCATATACAGTACAATATCAGAAACATTATATTAGTAAAAAAAAAAAAGAAAGAAAGAAGAAAATAAATTAATTAATATCACAGCTGCAGGGTCTCTGGTTCGATCCTAACCTTAGGTTAGTGTGTTTCGCATATTTTCTCCCTGTTCTTTCCTCCTGAAAGGTGGATTGACTGCACTATATTGCTTCCTGACGTGTGTGGAATGAGTGCATTAATGCGTATGTGTAGTGCATCCCAATGGAGCAGTGTCCAAGCCGAGGATATATTCCTGCCTCACACCCGGTACCCTGACTACCTTAGGATCTTCATCATAAAAGGATTTTTAAAATGCATTATTATTCGGAGGTAACTATGTAACAGCCTATGCGTATGTTAATTCTGCAGTGCCAAAACTTTGGGGAAAAATCTTGCACTACTTTTAGAAAACTGCTGAAATAATATAACTGAAATAATGTCAATATATTGTATATTTAAGCCTTATTATTATTATTATTATTATTATTATTATTATTATTTTATTTGGGGAAATTTGGAGAGGGGGTTTGATGAAGGGTGCCAATAATTTCTTTCCAGTTGTATGATGTAACCTTGTGTATATTTGCACCGGTGATTAAGATGTGATTTTTTTCATTATTTCAAATAAATACATAAACACATACACAAATAAAATGCTGAATCTCAGTGCAAGCCACAAAACTGAGCTGCATTCTGACATTTTTCTGAACTTCATTACGTCAAAAGAATTCCCCGAGCTCACGAAGGCTGCGTAATTTCGCAAGCTATTATTTTCTTTTTCCCCGCTTTGTTGACTGAACTTGTCCCTGAGACTTTTATTTCCGAAGCCATTAGTGTACGAGTTTCTGCCATGATGTAAATCAGCAGTGTTGAAGTCACCTCTCCCAATCCTGTTTGTTTAAATACTCTTTTACGAGGCCTCTGTTTCTTTAGGCTTCCCCAAAGTCCGTGACCCGGTGACCTGCACATGTGCGCCGCGGTGTCATTTTTAATATCCCGCCCGCCGATCGAGGCTCGGCTCCGAGCGCGAGCGCGTGACGCTCGCCGCTTCGTGTCATAATTTATTACACGCCATTTTTCTTACACGGACCGCGTTTACTGCGGCTGCCAGAGTGGCAACTGGCGAAGCTTAAGAGTATTATCTGGAGGATTGTTTTGCATATATTACAGGGTTAAGTGCAAACCAATCTGGTTTATCCAAACATGAGAAATTTAAACAACGAGCACATTGAGGCTGATGAGTACCGTGCCTGCTCGGCCCCGCTCCTCGGCACGCGGTCCGTTTGAGCCTGATTGGTTGTATAAAATACAAAGCTGACTTTGATTACATTACATAAAGTTCTGCTTGGATGATTCCTGCACCGCAGATAGACAGAAGCACCACCAGGAATAGGGAGAGAGAGAAAAAAAAAAAAGCGGTTTCGGGACGTGAAGGACGGTTTACGCAAGTCCGTGTGGAATGGCGAAATTATAGGAGTCTGATTGCTTGTATCCAGGAAAGTAAAACACTGCTCTGTGGTGTATCCACAGTAACCTTCGTGTGTGTGTGTTGTGACGTTCTCGCAGTGAGTATGGCACTAAAGCTTTGCAGCTGCGGCGTCCTCGGAGCGCAAAAGCAAAAGTCTGGCGAGAAACGGAATCGACACAGGTTTTACACTCTCGCCGCAGGTTTGGCTTTGGAGCTAAAAGTGCGTCCCGTCTAAAATCTTTTAAACAAAACGGGAAAAATTATTACTTGAACATATAATCGTGGGACGGAAATCACATCACAAGGCCCAGATTACTGCCAGTGTATACAATAAACTTGAATCTAATCTTTTTTTTTTTTTTTCCGCGATTTTCTCCCCTAACTTAGTCGTGTCCAATTTCTCCCCGTCACTAGGGGGCGCTCCACCATTAAGGCTACTACTACCACCACTCAGCCGGGAGGGCCGAAGACTATGACGTGTTTCGCATCTTTTCGGTGTAACGCACCGAACAGCGCTATCCGCTCCTTCCGCTTGCGCGAGCTCACAGACGTCCCTGATTGGCCATGATTAATGTGGGAGCACTAAGTACCTCTCATCCCGCCCCTCTGAGAGAGCTCGGCCAATCAGCTCTCTCTAGACCTCCGGCTGCGAGAGGTTACAGCATCACCCGGGATTCGAACTGGCGATCTCCGGATGATAGAGCGAGCGCTTTACCCTCGCGCCACTCGGAGGCTAATCTAATCTATTCTAATCTAAAGAGGGACATTTCTTACTTTTCTCCCGTTAGACTTAAGTTCAATGTTGTGAAACGACCGCAACTCAAGTTGTCAGCTCTTAACCGTCATTCCTTCATCAGGCTCCCTAACAGAAACATTTTATTCACACCATAACTATAACTTACTCTAATCCATAAACATAAACGGTCATTAAATATACTCTACAGCTACGACGGCAGCCCCAGACTGAATTGTTATTTTTTTTGTCCTCCGAGCAACAAGAAGACGAATGGTGGTAAAACATTTGAGGGAAGAACTGCACAGATAGCTGGAGTTTCTATCGATATTAATATACAACTGAGTCCAAAAGGATGCATACGTTTGGTGTGAGATGGAATGGAAAATCGTGTAAGATTGATTTTTTTTTTTCTTTTTTCCCCCCATCTGAACCGTTTCCTATGACACAGTAAACTCCCGAGCTCAGCTGCAAGATTTCAGTTAGGGTTCAGAATACAAATCTCAACCACAGCTTTGAAATTGTCTTGGCGTTTTAAATGGAACACCTCCGTGTGTGATGGAAAACAATCCGCCGTGCGCTGTTCTATTCCGCGCTCGCCAGTGAAAGGGGGAAACATTTGCGGTCACGGCGCGGCCCGCGCTGGAGTAGCCGTTCGTCACAGCGCTCGCCGATTTCCCACACAGCCATCAGATTGAGTTACAGATTAAAAAGGCAGAATACGACTTGCCTCGTGTGGCTTTTTCCTCGTTGGTGCCTCATTTTCAGTTTTAGCCTTCGTAATCTCAAAAAACGCAATAACAATCGCCTCGCGTTACAGTCGCCTCGCTAACGTTGGTGTCTAAAATCCCTAGCAGCTGCTTAAAATTCCTCGCTTCGAAAAAGCTCCATGTTCAGGATTAGCATGATTATTAACAACTAGATGTGCTCGCGACTTCATTCACGTGGAATTTAATTGCACCGTCATAAGCGTGTTTTTGTAAAAACGGATAAACCGCGCGATGAATCTGTCGAATCTCGGCACGAGCTAAAGTTTTCACGTGTTCCCGTAAAGTGCGCGGAACGAAGGTGTGAGATTCTGTTTATTAAGTAGATTTCATCCGCACACTCAGCAGCGCGTATAATAATAAACCAAAAAAAAAAACAATGTACAGCGCCATCTGTTGGATTTTGAGATGAAGTAATGATAATAAGATAATAAAGGCATTTTCCATGTAAATTCCATCTCTGCATGTCTGATCGCGATGAAACAAACCTTATATGTTACCTCAAGTTCAGACAAGTGCTCTTTACGGTGTCTTTTCAGAGGTAATGCAAAAAGCACCACAGGACGTTATAGAGTACCGGGGTAGGTACTGTGGCACTTCACTGCGTATGGTGTGTACCTCAATACTTTGGTGAATACCATGGTGCTCATTGGGTTCTACCAAAGTTGTATGTATGTTTTTTTTTTTTTTTTTTCATACATTACTATATTAGATACTGTTAGTCCATACTACTGGTATAGTATACTGTAGTACAATTAGTTTTAATTAGTCTTTTATCCTTGGGCTCAATTTGACCCCAGCAATTAAAAAATTATCCTAATTAAAATCGTTACCCAAGTTTATGTATAAACGTCGCTGAATATGAAGCAAAAAAAAATGATGACTTTAAAAATTGAAAGGGGTTCAAATAATAGCAGGGTTAATTACTTAATTAGCGGTTACTTAATATGTTAATGAATGTTACATACAGACAATAGTATATACATATGACCATTATGGTACATAAATACCTATGGCATATTTTTATTTATTTTTTGACAGGATTCAAAGCGGTATACTGGTATTGGTGTACAATAAAATGGTATATTGTAGAACTGTATGTACCATGGAAGAACCATATACTGTACCATATTGCATGGTTAAATTTCTTATAGGTTCCTAAGCTACATACTGAGCTACTGGGATGGTACAGTACAAGCAGTACAATATTATTTGTATATAATATTAAGATTCTCAGCATACACTATGGTTTTGAATGAATGTTGTATACACACAATAGTTCCATTACTATAAAATATTACTAATTATTATTATACAGGGTGGGCCATTTATATATGAATACACCTTAATAAAATGGGAATGGTTGGTGATATTAACGTCCTGTTTGTGGCACATTAGTATATGTGAGGGGGCAAACTTTTCAAGATGGGTGGTGACCATGGTGGCCATTTGGAAGTCGGCCATCTTGGATCCAACTTTTGTTTTTTCAATAGGAAGAGGGTCATGTGACACATCAAACTTATTGGGAATTTCACAAGAAAAACAATGGTGTGCTTGGTTTTAACGTAACTTTATTCTTTCATGAGTTATTTACAAGTTTAATGTGTTCAATGTGCTGCCCATTGTGATGGATTGTCAATGCAACCCATGGTCACCACCCATCTTGAAAAGTTTGCCCCCTCACATATACTAATGTGCCACAAACAGGACGTTAATATCACCAACCATTCCCATTTTATTAAGGTGTATCCATATAAATGGCCCACCCTGTACAATAACATTTTTTGACAATATCCTGGTATATGATCCGTAGCACCATACTACAGTCCATGTGGTGTTATACCAAAGTATGCATCATGGTAGAACCACATACCATAGTGTGGTATACGGTATGTACTATATCTGCATATAAGTAGTAAAAAAATTTTTAAAAACTGTCGGTTTTATTCACACTATAGATGTGCTCTATAACGCATATCCTGTATGGAAAACGACAGTTAGCCTAATCTGCATGTCTCTGAACTGTTGAAGGAAACCTACTGTAAGTACCCGGAGGAAACCCGCCGAGCACGGGGAGAGCATGCAACCTCGACACACACACAGAGCGGCAGGAATTGAACCCTCGACCCTGAAGGTGCGAAGCCACAGTGCGAACCACTCCGACACCCTGCTGCCCCAGGGTGAGATATTCCTAAAATAATTCTTTTAAACCTATCAACGGTCGATGCCTAGTGACATGTATTATACATTTAGATAGTAAGGCAGCTCACCAGGTCATGCAGAAACAGACGTGCCCACATCTGGCGACTTTGTGTGTGTGTGTGTGTGTGTGTGTGAGTTTCATTCTCATGGCTGTCACTCTGAGAGAAACAGCGTGACCATGTTGATTAGAGTAACCTTTCGGGCAGGCAGTGGAAATATGCTGTCAGCTCGTTACAAAAATACATAAGCGCTCACATCCAATTACTCACTTAGCAGGGGGAGACTAGTTTGCGCAGGAGCTGCCAGCGCCGCCGCCTCCACGAGGTCACCGAGAGCGCGTGCAATCAGAAGAGTTCGGGAGATGTTTGCGGCGTATCCGTTTCTCCTGAGCTCTGCCACTCTTATCCGTCCATCCATCAGCCCTCCTCACTCAGCTCGCCCTCCACAACGCTTACAAATATTTACTGTAGGATTTACTTTGTAAATCCCATTTACGGGCATCGCTCTCTTTTCCGCTCGGCTCTTAAGTGAATTTCATAGCTCGTAAAACATCACACGGGTCTCTCTGCTTCCCTTCTGTGTGTGCTCTGCCGCCCAACCACAGGGCGCCTCTGAGTGTGTGTGTGTGTTAAGAGGTTAGGGCACAATGTGTAAAGTCTCTCTCTCTCACACACACACACACACACACAAGTGGCTTTTAAGATCTATTTGTGTGAAAAACCAATCTAATACAGAGAACTTGAATTTGCTTGAATTTTCGTTCTTTCTTTTTCTTGCCAAATTCATGACAAACAAGATTAAACCTTGCAGTTTTATTCGACTCTTTATCTTATCCGCTTCAAGAAAGAAAAAAATAGTTGCAGCTACTACAACATCCATGACAGCAAGAATGTGTTTTATAAATGTTCGCCTACCTATGAATTATACACAGATCTGTCATAACATTAAAAACATTAACATTAAAACCTCCTGGGTTTTCGGTTCCACTTGTGCCAAGGGCAGCTCTGGCACCTCGGGGCGTGGCTCTGAAGGGAGTCTGGGGGTTTGCTGTGGTCTCTGGCATCAGGATGCTGGCAGAGGATCCTTTGGGTGCTGTGGGTCGTGGGGGGGGGGCGATGGGGAGGTGATGGGGGGTAGGTTTAAGTGTAGCGGCCTGTGGTGCACTGGGTGTGCCGGGTGTTCTTGTGCCTTTCAGCATCGACTTTTTGGGCTGTTTGTGCTGCATGGGCTTTCTGTTGGGGGGCCTTGGGTGTCCTTGTGTCACCAGTTTACTAATGTATAATTGGTGATCAGTGTTGTTCAGTTCACTGGGTGTCAAAGGTACGGCTGATCAATGTATATTTTATTACTCATTATTTTGTCGACCATCACCGCATCTATTTATAATTATACAATTTTAAGTCTTAATGTGATGAACAATCTATTCTATTTTAAACAGAAAACCATTTATCGTTGCGTTGTACACTTTGTAACGCTGTTTCTGCACTCAGCTAGTCATGATCATGCTAGTTGTGATCATGCTAGCTAACATTTGCAACATCAGAAATCAAGCTGTTGTAGGTTAGCCTTAGCTAACCGTGTCTTTGGTAAAAGAGGAACAATTGATGACTAAAATCAGTAAAAATGTCACTTTCTTGTTCTTTTCGCTCCAATAATCTTTATAGAAAGTTCATACGATTCAAAGTTAAAGATTTAATTCCGTACTTCAGCATATACCGAAGTATTCCTGTAGATAAGTTGTAATTTTAAATGAGTAAAGATTTTTGGTCATTTTATCCCCGATAACTAGAATGCCTTTATTAATAATAGGTTGCATATGGTTATTAATCATCGGCCCTTTAGCAAGGCAGTTAACCTTTAAATGTCTGATTGTACTGTAATTATAGATGTGACAATAAAGGTTGACTTTTTACACGAATGTGCTTCTGTCGAGATTTAGCACACACTACAAAATAAAAGACCATGGTGTTGCACTTTAACAAAGTTTTATTTTATTTTTTTATTCTTCATGAGGACCACACAAAATTAAAATGATCATACAGTATATTCATATTTGTGCCAGAACATTTGGTCCCCATAGAGAGAGAAATCTCTCTCTCTCTCTCTCTCTCTGTGTCTCATACACCCACACAGAGCAGTAAATCAGGGCATATGAGCATGGAAACCCCTTCTTAAGTCATGAATCATGGTGAGGTCCTAGCTCGGCTACCCCCTCCGCCCCTGCCTTCCTCCTCCAATACGGATCAAATCTGTTAATGCCTGACACCGGCTGTAAACCAGCTGTCCATCAGCAGCCACATGTATGATTTGTTATGGCTGAGGGAGGAACGGGTAACGCTGCCAGCAGGGCCGGGTGTGCTTGTCCCCCAGCCCACTGCTCTGATTGCGCCTTTTAACCCGAGGGCCTCCTCTGGGGCCCGTGCACTGGATATCCTCTGACTGCCAATTAATACCGGGAAATAATATGCTCTCTATCTGTCTCAGCATTGTGGTGTTCGGTTACGGAGCAGGCATGTGCAGCAAAAGAGCAAACAGCACAGTAACAACATCCTGGCATTCATGCAGACTCAATGCTTGACCTGAATAGTTTGCATTTTAAGGAGTGTATTAATGGAATCTGCATTACTGTATAAGTGCCTCTTAATACGCTTCATCTGGAAATGATAGAAAATGGCATGAGCTTGAATATTAGGAACAGAACTGAACTGACTCACAGGTCATTACAAATAATTTCCACCAGAGGGCAGCATAGACACAACACTGTCCTTATGAGTTTAAATAGCCCATGTTTAAAATCCCATACTATGTGTCCTGCATTATACTACACACTTTTCTTCTATTCTATTATGTTATCTTTATCTTATGTACTATTATTCCTCATATGATACACAGGAATTGTTCATTGTTGGGTCAATAACTACACTGTCATATCAAAATGACCTCAGCGTGTGATTATCTGGGTATGTTGACAGTTTCTGTGACCCAGATGTGTAACTTCTGGTGGTTAAAAGCAAAACATTATGTAATTAATCAGTTTCAAATGCTTTAAAGCTTCCAAAAGCCACTTTAGCTTAAAAAGCCTGAAAGAAAATTGCAATGAAGCCATATCAATGACGTAACTAGCATGACTAGCTAATTTTCCATTTAACATTTAATCAGTTGATGCAAATTATTTTGAAGAGAAAAGAGTACAAACTGATTGTTCATATTTTGCATAGTAATTTTGTTAACGTGAACTTTAATTTAGCCATTGCTAATAATCCTCAATTAGCATTAAACTATTTACCTCAGTTAACCTGTAGCTTTAAAAAACAAATGAAAAATATTTTTTTTTAAAAAAGCTTCCAATTAGGTGAAGGCTAAATATTTTAAGAAAAGTAAGAAATAAAATAGCTCCAAGTTTGGAAGAA
>QMIH01000057.1:643179-655573 GCA_003987875.1 Clarias batrachus
TTTTGATTTGGGTTTTGTTATTTTGTTTTTGAATGTTTTATTTTGTTTTGGGTTTTATTATTGTGGTTTTTAATTTGTTATTTTGTTTTCATTTTGTTAAGTTGTTTTGCACTTCTTGGCCACCGTAATTCTGTTCTAGGAAAATAATCAAATTAACAGTTACTCCACTTCACCTGGAGAGACCCTGTCGTTGATTAATTTCCCATAACCGCACACTCTATCAGGAGTGTTTTATTCCTGATAGAGTAATATAAAAAATAAAATAAAAAAATAGGAAAGCAAATTCCCTCCAGGTGAAACGTGTTAATGTTAATAACAAAAGGAAGAGTATATTCAAAAATGATTCGTTATTCGCCTCACTTTCATCTCAGATTCCTTCTCTTCTCTATGTTCTCTCGAAGCACACCGCAGAAGATGCCGCCACCCTTTTCTATCTTTAGAGGAGGGAATCCACCCAAGCGCTGTCACTCCTGCTGCCAAATCTGCCCATGCTCAAGAAGTTAGACAGACTGCACATGCAAACACAATCAAATCTGATACTCCACACTCCTGACTCGATAACATCTGTTAAATCGAGATAGAAAGAGATGTATAAAGTGCCTAGACGTTCCACTTATGTAAGACCTAAAGAGCAATACGGAAAAGTCTCGCGGTTCTCCATCTAACACAGAGGAACACTTGTGAAAAATGAAAAGGAACGCAGGCATTTCTCTAAAGGACAGAAGATTTATCTACTCTTGGAGTTAACTCAGTGCCTAATTTTTCTTGGACTCCACCTATGTTTTTCCAAGTGCCGGGAACTATGCATAAAAAGGTCAAAGAAATAATGGTTTTTTTATTCTTTTCTCTTTTTTTTTTTTTTGAAAGTTTGCATTAAATTTTTCTGCAATAGAAAATTACAGCCTTGGAAAAAAAAAAAAAAAAGGACAAGATTAATGGTTCTGGCCCTGCGCTTTGTATATCACACTGGTGCTCAGGGGGACAAGCACTTTATAAATCATGGCTGGACATATAAGGGATTATTATTACGATGTGTTTTGTTTCATGGTTTGTGTTTTTGCCAAATCTTTAAGTACCTGTTCTGACTCCTCTCTAATCCGTTACCGTAGAAGCACTGCTTTCATTTTAGACTGTGAGTTTAGTATTACATAGAAATTCTAATGACATATTATTACAAAAATGTTAACAAAAAAGAAAATAACGCCACTTGTGCTGAGATTTCTATAAACACTGAAAACTATAAGGAAGTAGCAGCCTAGTCACAGAGTCACATTAATCAGCTTGCTCCATGACTCTGTTTAAGAAATCGCAATCAGAAGCAATTACAGGCAATTATAGCCATTCATGTCATTGCTGTGTTGAATTTTCTGGTTTTGATTCATCTGCAGGTGTTGATATTTATTTATTTATTTATTTATTTATTTACATTTTCTTTTGGCAACAGCAGATATTAAAGTAGTCTTGGCTACAAGGAACATCACAGGTTTATAAGACGTAAGACTTTTTAGTTTTGTTTGTACCAAACCTGAATAACAGATGCTACACATACAGTAAACCTACAAAGAATTCAACGTTTTCTGCGAACAGTTGTTTATTAAGATCTTGGAAGGAGTCTCCAGTGTCAGTTTACTGCGTTTAACTGTAACTCGTCTGTTTGCCACCATGACAAAGACATCAAAATGGAGAACATCTCGGTGGGGATTTCTCTTCTTTTTACTTTTATGCCTTTGTAGGAGGGGCCACGTGTATGTTGGTGCTGTATCATAAGTGGAAAAAAGAAACTGTTTTACAAAATAAAATATACCTAGAAATGGATGCAAAGAATGACGTGTCATTGTTTTATAAATCAAATATCATAATCATTGAGAAACTGCTCAGTTTCAGTATCACTAGCTTCAACACCAAACTCTTATTCATTATTATTTTTAACCACATATTATGTGTTTTATTATATTTTTATGATAAACAAGAAGCAATATATACTTTTTTAAAATAATGACAAAAAAATATTGTCGTTTTTAATTTCATTTTTAAATTACGTTGTACTATTTGAGGACCCTGACTCGATCATGAAAAGGAAGAGAAAGGAAATGAGTTGCGTGTGCAGGCCAGGTACAGTATACGTCTCACAGTTCTATCCACAGTTATGCAGAAACTCCAAACCAACGCCAAATGAAACTACGTCTGCGATATTCACTCACCGCACCGTTTTTTTTTTTTTTCTTTTTCTTTGCCCAGAACACATGCAGGTATACAAACAAAGATAAATGCGCATTAAGTTCAAGTCTGCGAAGCTGCCAAACATTCTCGCTCTGGGTTTCATCAAACTGCAGTGTGTGTGCTGAGGCAGAGGGTTTGCCTGCGTCACGAGGCCACATTTGCTAAATGTATGAACATTTACACTCACTTTGTTGGTTCCAATTAAAGCAGATGAAATATGGGACTATATATGCATATGTTTATACACCCCCCCCACACCTCACTCACACATGTACAACCACTCATATTCTGACTTAAACACACTTTCAGACATCCTGTCTTACTTTCTTCCCCAATTCACACTCACACCACTTACACACTTAAACAATCTCTCTTTCTTGTGCGTACACACATTCTATAAGTTATAAGCTTAAACTCAGTAACCAGAACACACACACACACACACGATTATATCTTTCTAATGGGGACCTGCACCCAGATCTAGCCATAACCTTCACCTCAGTAACTGAAACACACACAAACCTGTTCACCTGGCTTATGAGGACCTCAACCATAACCGTATATACACACAAACACACACACACACATGATTATATCTTTCTAATGGGGACCTGCACCCAGATTTAGCCATAACCTTCACCTCAGTAACTGAAACACACACAAACCTGTTCACCTGGCTCATGAGGACCTCAACCATAACCACATATACACACAAACACACACACACACACACAAATTCCTCTACCTACTGAGATCGTCATCTAGGTCTACCTACAGTATAACCTTAAATTTAGCAACCAAACAAAAAACTCCTTTAGTTTTTTTTTTTCAGCTAATTTATGCTATTCTTCACCTAAAGATAACCCTAACCTGAACCACACACACACAAAGCCACCCAGCATATACACACATACACACAAGCACGTCTTAATATCTTTTTGGGGACCTTACCTGACAACAACGAAGAACAACTTTTTTACTTGTTCTTATTATAAGTTAACAATTTGCATTGTGAGGTCAATACAATGAAGCATTCCGATCATTGTGGGGACCTTTAGAAAGCTATAAAAACATTGTGCACCATATGCAAACACACACAAATACACAAATATGCATAGCCGTTCAGATTCTGACTCATTACCACACTCTCACAGACATCCTGTCTCAGTCTCTCGCTCTCTCGCTCTCTCGGACACCAATTTACACTCATTTGATTTTCTGTCTCCTCCATACCTCATGCATATGCACACACTCACATTCTAATCTATCTACACTTTACGCTCTCTCTCACTCACCCACACACACACACACACTTCCCCCTTCACCACATCCCAGTTTACAACACTGAGCTTACTCTCATAACTCTAATGTTCTGACACTGAATCTCTCTCGGCCTGTAATAACCATTGAATATAATGAGTTTCTCAATCTGTTCCTCGACTCGTGTGTATTTCACGGAAAGCAATATGCATTAACATTCAGTAGACATTGAAACAGTGAGTGGTGGGAACTCAGCAGGGTAAAGAAACAAAAATCTGACACAGAGTTCCCTTTACACCGAAATGAAATTGATCACGTCTAATATGTGTACTTTAGGTCTGTCATAGCTATTTTTCTCTCTTTTTGTCTTGTATATAATGAGAACATTAGCCTGCATGATCTTCTTCATCTACATTAACTGCGTCAGGAGCATTTTCCTGGGAACGCTGGTTGTGAGGTGGGAGGACATAACAATGCCAAATTGCATTCAGGCCTCAAAATACAGCACTCAGCTCCATGGTGAGGTTTTGTTCATGTTTATAGATGACAGTAAATCACATTGTGTCCTAAACCACATCAGCACATCACATCTGTGTGACACCGCTGAGGCACTGGATTCAATTTGAAACAGATATTCATAGGGAAAAAACAGCTTCGGATGAGAGTTTTATGTTACGTGTTAGTCACATTTGTGACGCAGACCACAAAAACATGTCTTCGTTGTAAGGTTCGGCAAAAGCGTCTGGAAGGTTATGAGTTTAAATCCCGGGAGAGTCAGAAAGCGAGACGATTTAACCCAAGTCTCAAAAAATAGGCTAATATTCATAATCGACATGGACTTCATGAATTACAAACAACATACTCAAGAATTAAAAAAAAAAAAAACGCTCTGGGATCCCAGTCAATTGGCTCTATACATATAAAAGGAAATAATCTAGTTTAAGGACTGTTATGTTAGAAATGTGTGTATGTAGTTGTGTGTGAGCATGTGAGCTTTATACTAATGCCGATATACACCAATATGTGCGTACTGAACGTCCAGTGAAATGCCACTATGTGGGCTTTATAAAGCTTTAGACCTAATGTTTAAAAAAAAATCGTCCCTAGTTATTTCCGTTTCTGCCACCTTTGCGATATTTTCTTCCACACTTTCACCTCTTTCCTGCTCGTTATGGATTGAAACCTGGACTTCTTCAAAGCTGCTTTGTCACAATGACTTCTTATAAAACGAGCTGTAGAAACGAAATTTACTTTTGCTATGAGCACTTTCAAAACAGAAGGAAGTACATGTTAACTGACCAACAAAGGAATAAAATCACTGTAGAGTCATAATAAGAATAACATGGTGATATTACCGTAATTCCCTTATATAGTTTTACAAGTTACGATAACATTTAGGACAGATGATATTTATTCATTAGTCTGAATGTCAGCACAAAACAGATCTGTATCACATTGCCATTGTGTTAATTTTTTCATTCCTGAAATACACAGAAATCTGTTAGGTTCTAGGTTTTTTTTTTTTTTTTTTTTTTAATCAGCCCACAACAGTTGCAAGTTTTTCATTATCCAATCGCAGGAAATTCTGACATTTTAGAGTGATTTATACATATAAACAATTTCCAGTTCATGAATACATTGAATTTACAGAGAATCAGGTCATTGAACGTGATGATTATAAATAACTATGGTGTCCTATTTCTTATTTTTTCCTATAGCAATCCCATAACCCTCTTCACCAGATGAGATTATCATAGTAGTTAGAAGTATCACTGCAACAGTGGAAAAGCTACAAATAGATCTTTCTCTATTTTTTTATTGTATTCTTGTAATTTTATAAAGGCATGCTGTTCAATCATTTTTATAATCATATCACTAATCATGTTAAAATGTCTATAGATGCGACTTTATGGAGTTGATGTTGCAAAAAAAAATCCAGATTTATGAAGATTTTACCGCCCTTCTTCATCATGAATGTATTGATTTTTTTGTTTTATGATTATGGGGAAATCATTGCCATATGAAGGCAGTTGTTTTGTATAAAATGTTAAAGAATGGTCAAAGAAGTAAAGGCTTTTTTTAAATATAACAATAATACATTTCTTAATATATTAAACTATTACGTTGGTGTATCTCATGGAACAGTTATTCCTTTTTTATTCATTTTTTTTTTTAATTCTGCAAGCATTTAATGCAAAGTTAAAGGTTACGTTTATGTTCCTAGGATTTGACACTCACTGCCATCTGAATTTATTTACACTGACTTGAGCTAGAAATTGTTTTCTAACATCCTAATTACGATGGAGTTAAACTTATTTCTCAGGGTTATCTGATGAAAAAAATAATAAGAAAAATAAAAATAAATCCAGAGAATCACAACCCAGTCACTGACAATCAGTGACTTATCAATGACTGATCAGTCATTATCAAGTGGGCAACCTGAGCTACATGAGTTACTGCCAATCTATACTTTTCCTTGTTGCTATCTAGTTAGGAATCTTTTTGTACTTTGTTCGGATGATCTATGATGTGCACCTTCAAAAAAAGATCCCACTACAATGAAGATACATACAAAATGTAAAAAGTATGTACCCTTAATGGTACGTACTAGAAGTGTAGTACAGTGCAGTCCTTTTATTTCTGAGGTTGTATATCAGAGCAGGTCCTTCATTCACACATCCTATTCAGTTCTCACATGTTAACACAAGTACAGGAAAATCAATGAAAAAGCATCTGACAAATAAATACACAATCTATAACCTGCGTTCTCAAGATAGAGACCATCAGGGTTCTGAAGCATAGACCAGACCAGGGGCCAATAGTTATGTGGTTGAAATTACAATCCAACATTATTAAGTTGGTATGCCTATAAATAATGTCACATGTAACCTAATAATAAATTTCCAAAAATTAAAAAAATATATATATTTTGGTTAAAAACCTCAACAAACAAAAAAACACTATTGCACACAAATATTTTATCAAACGGATTGTTTGGCAAATAAATTGGTGATTTTTTTATTTTTCTTGTCCTCTTTTCATTTTTTTGGAATCCTTGGTCTATATTGTTATAGATCTGATTAGATCTTATAACCAAAAACTCACTTTTTTTCTCTTTTAAAACGTTGTTTCATTAAAAATTGTGGTGTTTATTGTATAAATTGTTCTCGTAAGATGTAAATATATCTCATATATTGTTTATTATTATTATTATTATTATTATTATTATTATTACAGCCTCTTTAGCTGGATTTCACAGAAATTAAGTCAATAGTTTGTAATCATTTGCACGACTGATATACTTAAAGAAAGAGTTCGATACACTCGTAACATTTTTACGACTTCGTTTGTTTGAACTAAAATGCGACATTCGGGCGTTTTTATTTCCCTGCAGGTCTGCTGAAGCTTTAGCTATTTTATTTAAGAAAACCGATGGAAATGTATTAATTCTTTCCAAATGTTTTATGCATACTGTGTGACCATTAATTAATAGCAGGAACTTTTCAATATCGAAACGATGCTATATTTAATGAGTCCTCATCTATGAAAATAAAAATGTATAATACATTAAAAAGAAGAGCTTCCACGAGATAGTAATATTTAATATTCATATGACCAGACCACGGTATATTTTGTCTGCTGTGTAAAAAAAATTAAATTAATATAAATAACAAGAATCAATGCTAAAATGCCACATTTACTATACATCTGTGCAACAGCATGGAAACATAACATTACGTTTTCAGTTTCACGCGACAGTTTTTTTACATTATGTACAAGTCCGATCGGTGATTAGATTAAGACATTTATCGATGTATTTGTGTGTTTGTGTGTTCTGTGTGTGGGTGTGTGTGTGTTTGTTTATCAGCTGTCCGAGTCCGCGTCACTTTTGCTCTCCTCTGTTTTCTCTGCTGTCGCGCTTTTGGCGGATTTGTTCCATTTCTGTGTGCTTTCTGATTCCTCCGATGATGACCTTTTCTGTCTTCTCCATTTTGCTCGTCTGTTTTTGAACCAAACCTGAGCGGAAAATAACAGGGGATGAATTGACATGTTTACTGAATGGAAGAGAAGCAGAACTCCGCAAATACTCAAATGTTTGACTTTGGTTAAACACCGCTAAGTTTATTTTAAACATAATTTTAAGGTTTAAGTCATCTTTATTGTTACAGCTTGTTGTTGTCGCTGCTGTTGTTGTTATGCGTAATGCGCAATGGAATTAAATTCTCTCAGTGCACCACTTCAAAACACAAAAGAAAGCACTTTAAAAAGCAAAACCTGAAAACCTTCCAATCGCAACGTAGAAAACTGCAAAAAAAAAAAAAAAAAACAGAATGTCTATAAAGATTCTTAATGCAAATAATGCGCATGGTATACTGAATGTGACGGTGAGTACCTTTAGTGCTTTGTACCTAGAAAAGCGTACTTTAGTCGTTGCTTTTCTGTAAACGCTTATTTTATGGTCCAATTATGTATCTTAAATTATTGATTTTATTCATGTTTTATTTATTTAATTAGATCTACTTCTCCAGGTGAAAATAAAGCTTGAGAGAGAGAGATTATACAGTAATAACATTTGCTTGTATTATTACTTTTTTTAATTATTATTATTATTATTATTATTATTATTATTATTGGTAGTAGTATGGCGAAAGTAGAGGTACTTTAAGTCATATTTACTATACTAATTAAGTATACTTAATTTTACTATTAGATTTCTTAAAACTTAAAATTACAAATAGCTCAGATAGAAATCATAGATATGAGAGGGGAAAATAATCTTAATTCATTGCTTTAACAAACCTAACATTACGGATTTTATTTTATTTGTTTTTATATGTTTTACTTTATTTGATTTTCCCTAGAAATATGCACATATATGGATTTTTGTTATAAAAAACACATACATTATATTTTATCATAACACATACATTTGCAGTGTACGGGGTTTTTTTATGTAAAACCTTTGTATTTTCAAGTTGCTATAAATTAGAGCTGATGTGGTTTAAAATAACGTAGTGTCGTGCCGTTTCTAATTATACAAGAATATATAGTTTAATAGAAACACCTGGTCGGTGTCCTCACCTCCACTTTCTCCTCGCGCAGGTGCACTTTTCGGGCCAGCTGCTCCCGCGTCCCTACATCCGGGTATTTAGTCTCCTGAAAAAGCCCCTCCAGCGCTTCGAGCTGCTCGTCCGTGAAGATGGTGCGGTGCCGCCGCTTCCTCCTGCAGTGCAGCTGATTGAGGAGCTGAAGCTCCGCGCGCGACACCGAGCTCAGGGGGGTCAGAGGGGCCAGAGGGGACATGGACATGTAGGACATCATGTGAGGAGGAGGAACCGGAGACATCAGCACCGAGCCAGGACTGTCGTAGACTGGGAGGAAAACAAAGAATATACATATTTTGTTATTATGTGTATTCCATTGTTATAGCAGCTATATCACAGTACACTGAGGGGATTCAGCAGGCTAACTGTGAAAGAATGTCCAGGTCTTTGTAGAAATATTTGGAGTTGCCATGAATTGTCGGGGAAATGATAATAATTACATAAATAAAATGACACCGGCACAGATAGAGGAAACATTGTGTCAAATTATTTTCATTTTATCATATATTATAGTGTTAAAGCACACTGATATGTGTATAAATAAATAAATAAATAAATTATAGCCACATAAAAATACCGCTACTGACGTCGTTATACTTTTTATTGTATATAAAATACGGCCGGAATTGTGTCAATGAATGCCTATTAGATATCATATGCAACTACAAAAAAATAAAGATATGAAGATGAACCATAAATTATTTCTTTTTGTTTTTATTTCGTGTAGTTTAAAATAAACTATTTTTAAAAGATGCAATTATAAGCACACATGAGCATAGATCAGTTTGTTTCCTCAAGTGACCCTGACACGCATGACACTATACTTACACAAAATAGTTTCACAGCGAGTATCAAGACATTAACATGCCTATATTGTAAAATAAATAAATAAATAAATAAACGTTTCCCTGTAGGAATAGTATTTACATTCCTATTAGTTTTTAAGCATCTTGCCTTGTATTTATTTTGCCTTTATGCATGTTAACCTGGCACAAAGTTTCGCGTTCACCAAAATACATTTTATTTTCTAAACCTGTACTAACTACTGAATGCAGGGGAAAAAGGGAAATTAGTAATGTGTCTTTAAATAAATAACTTTTTGAAAATATATTGCATGTAGATTGCCAAAATTGTGCAATTTAATAAAAATTGAACGGCCACCCAGACACAAATAATAAATAATGACACAAGTAGCAACATGCCCCACTATACACACACACACACACACACACACACACACACACACACACCAGAAAATACCACCCAAAAAATCTACGGCCCTAGTAATACCATACGCGTAACTTTTAAATGCAATTATTGTGGACATTTAAAATACTATATCAAAAGACTGAGATTTACGAATAACTCTTATTTGTCCAGGAAGGAAACCCCATATTCCAAAATGTAAATGTCCAATGGTTAATGCACGTGAAGGTGAGAATGTGCCACATCCAAATCTTTTTTTTTCTTTTGAAAAAGGTAAGAAATGTGCAAGAAATGTGCGATTACTTAGGCTGGCAGACTTTGAAAGCATTTGAAAATGTGCTTGCTTGCTTCCTGTCTCTCCTGGCCTTTAGGGGAACGCCCTCTTTCAGCTGTAACAAGTTCTAAGCAGTAAACAAGACAACCACAACCTACAACGCACATACTGATGATCATACACAGAATCTGTCATGTTTCAGAGAAGCGAATAAATGCGAATTGACTTGTTTGTTAATGTTAGAAGGTAGAAACCGCTTTAGGATTTATCCTCTCTGATCCACGAACACTAACATCAGTTCCTCTTCAACTTCATAACCTGGCTGTCACTGAGTGCTAAAAGACGAGTGGCACGAGCAATATACAAAATAAGTCACTTTATTATCATGGCAACTTAGTTGACGTTAACGCGAAACTTTAACGGTAAAACAAAAACACTTTATTCTGAATAAAGTAAGTAAAAGAGAGATGTGTATAGGCTTAATTCAAGATTCATATAGATTAGTATAGACTTCATAAAACCTGTATAACTGTTTACAAGATAAGATTTCTTTTAATCTGCCCTAATTTGTGATTTATTTGTTAGTAATATTGGTACAGATCATAAACTGAAACCTATTGTTTGTTGTTGTTGTTGTTGTTGTTGTTGTTGTTTGAGCGGGATCCTTATTTATCGAAAAGGGGAGACATGTTAATAAATAAATTACTAAATTAATAAACGATACTTGTATAGCAGAGACGCCAGTTTTACGCATTTGAAAGTATTCAAGTTGTATGAAATTCTTTTATGTGGCCTTTATATACAAGATCCACTCAAATTATGTTTTTAATGTAAAAATAAAAAGAATCAGTAACTGAACGCCTTTAATAAGGGATCCATTTACGTAATTATTTCATTTAAGAGTAAACGCACAAAGTTATTCGGATACTGTATGTCGCACATAAATAACTAAAGATTTATAGTTAGATTTATGTCTGTTTTGCATAATTATTAGCTAGTCTGTATTAACGCATTTTGAAAATGTTGCCAAATTTGAGTAAAATATCATACCATAAATCAAATGTTGTCTTTAATAAATAATACATGTATTGTCTAACGCTTACAATAAAAAAACGAATACCACAGACTCTTAGGGGGGAAATGAAATATTCGTTTGTTTTCAGAATGGCACCTCCATGGGTACACCGCTAATATATCTAATATGCATCTTTAATTTGTGTTTTGTGGGTTTTTTTTTTTTTAATCAGGTTTTCAAGTTTTACGGTTTAAAATTCAGAAACAAAAAATTGTACAATTTGTGGTATCATCACAGAGATAATGAAATGCCACTTTTATACCACTTTTTCTCTGACAGTGTCGCCGAAATTGTGTAAAATATAGAATAACATTTTAACTCTTTTTGCAACACATACACATGAAATGTCTGGAAGGAAATAAGTTAATTGTTTAATCAATTGTTTGATTATCTTTACAGAAGTACAATAGAGCCAATAAGCCTATTCAGCATCCTGAACTAAACGGTATCTAGCAAATATTTTATGTGTTAAAAAAAAAATAATATTTGCATATACACCTTTTTAATGAAAACCTTAACAAATAATTAAAGCTAGATAATTCTGGATATTAAGCACCACTGCTGTAAACGCTAAAAGATAACGATACACTGCATTCACTTCGCAAGCATGCGTACACAATACTACACAAAAATATATATATAGCAATTTGTTTTTGCACAAATGTGCATTTAGTATATTGGATGCATGAGATGGGACTTTACCTGTTGGCATGCACGGACACTGACTCGGTAAGGATCCGGGGCAGCAGCTTGGTGCCGCGTTCGTGCCGTAGCAGTAGTTGCTGTAAGCCGGTATCCGGGCTGAATACACTCCGGTGTAATCTGGAGCCGTGGCTGCCAATGAATCCGACAAACCGGGGAAGAGGAGCGGCCCTTCATCCCCAGCGAGCAAAAGCGAGTCCTTACACCCTGCTCGAGCACTTCGGCCAGCTCTGCCAGCTCTGCCGGCCAGGATACTGTCGATGCTGAACATGCCAGCGGGCATCACGCAGAGCGCACCGGAGTGTGTGGGGAAAACGCAGAGCGCGCGAAGAGCGCCGAAAAACACGCAACAGAAACTAAAAGTAAGAAATAAATAATTGGATATGACCAAGAAAAAAAACAAGTCGACTCGAGCACAGAACAGCGTATGCAGTGCGTAAAAGAGAGAGAGAGAGAGAGAGAGAGAGAGAGAGAGAGAGAGAGAGAGAGAACTTCTTTTCAAAAACAACAGTGACAAAAATGTTAAAAAATCTGTTTATCCATTAACATGAT
>QMIH01000057.1:665177-670177 GCA_003987875.1 Clarias batrachus
ATATATATATATATATATATATACAGGTATATATAAAAAATGTTTTTTTTAAGTTGAGGTTAGCGTCGCATATTTTGTCACCCAAAGAAAAGCAGGGAGCAAATTATATGATATCAATTATATTACTCTTGAAAACATTTAATGTATTGATTTTCCTAATCACAAAGTTAAACATTTGTAAACTTGGCCATGTTTTAGTCACAAAATCGCTCCTGATTATGCCTACAGCGGACTTCATGCCTGCATATAGTTTTTACAGCTTGTAAAAATGACACTATTTAAAAACATTTATTGCATAAATGTAAATTAAACTCCCATTCGCACAATGTGTCAACCCATGTCTGGCAATAATCTCTCTCTCTCTCTCTTTGCTGACAGATTGAGTACCAGAGTTGAGTTTTTTAAGCAAAAAAATAGCAAATGCACAAATGTGATTAACTAGCAGCCTTTGGGACAAAAACATTAATGACCTTCTAATCACTTACTGAAAATATTTTTTCACTACTAATTGTACTTTAAAAGGAACTGGTGAATAATAAAATATCACTGAATAAATAAATGGCTTACTTTCTTGTTCCCATGTTCTTGAAGAAATGTAGATGATGCAACTTCCTAATGAGCTGGTGGTTTGGATAACAGAACAATATAATATGGTTGAGTTCCAAGAACGATATGTGAAATTGCTTTAAATAAAAATTATATATTTTTAATTATTTCAATGATTTTTTAATATTTCACGGTTAAGTGAGGGTGGAGTGGGGTGTGATGGGTTTACACCTTCTAAAATAAATGATTCGGATGAATGGGTGATTTTGTCTGCACCTGCTGTAATTGGGCAATGGGGCAGCATGGTGGACGAGAGATTTCACAGGAATGTGTGTGACTAATGGAGCTCTACATTGCCAGAGAAAGAGAGAGAGAGAAAGAGAGAGAGAGCGAGCGAGAGAGAGCGAGCGAGAGAGAGAGAGAGAGAGAGAGAGAGAGATCATTGGCAGCCCAGAGCACAATAGTGGAGCAAAGTTTTGAGTTCTGTTTGGTTCAATTTCCTCCCCAGTGAAAGGAAAGGAAGATTAATGAAATATCCCCAAATCCATCCTGTTCCATTTCTATTAAATCAACAGTGAAATGTGACCGTACGCTGCGTGCGAGGAGGGAGAACTCGGATAGTGTTGCTGTGTTTAGCTAAAGAGGCCTCATCAGCTTTACGGTGACGAGCGATGCCGGGTCCAAAAATTCAATTGCTGCTGAAAAAGTCAACCTCTCAGGTTGCGCTTCTATCTTTCAGAAAATAACTGATTTAATTGAGTATGGGTTCATGACACACAGAGATAAAGAATTATTTTAACCTCTGGGTTTTGACTGCTGGTAAAAGGATCTATTGATATCAACAACTTTGTAAAAAAAAAATAATAATAATAAAAAATGCATGACTCAATTCTTAAGAAAACTTTCAATCTGGGCGGAGGGCTGGATGGGGGGCGGGGTATGGTTTCTTTTGGATGATAAGTAGTTCTAGCTTACTTAAGGGGTTCTCCTGAGAACCTTTTTAAAAGGTCACTGCCTGCTGTAAAATATATTTCGATTTATATCTTTGGAGGAATTACAGTAAGACTTGATTAAAAAGGTTTAGAACATCCCATAATCCTGCGGCAGTTTGGTGGTTCCAGGATTTTAACACACAAACGCCTGATCACACAAAAGCCTTAACAATTTAGCAAAAAAACCTCTTTAGGGTGTCAGATGGAGAGGGTGCAAGACTAAGGTTTATTCTAGTATCTTTTTTATCCCCCCCCCCCCCATTTTGTGGACATGTTTCAACTATGTCCACAAAAGAATCGGGGGAACTTGTATAACTTGGCAGGAACACAGCAGAAACCAGTAAGGACGTAATTCAAGATTTTGTATTTTCACTATACAAAATTGACAAAATGGAGTTTATGTAAATATGCCAATTATGGGTTTATCTTCCTGAACAAAATGAATGCATTTTAATACGTTTGTTCTGTTTGCTTATTTGTATTTGTAGACCTAGCAGCATTTAACTCCCTTATGGTGCGATGATAGAAAGTATCCTTAAATCAATTAGTACATGAAAAAATGGGTGTGAATCGTTTGAATAGATGACAACCAGGGTGGGAAGTGTCTTTTAAGATGTTATCCGCTCTTCTCAACGAAAGCATGCTCTGCAGAGTTCCCTAAGAAAAGGCAGGGAGAAGCCAAGGATTTTCTGAGCAGAGTTGATCACCCTCTGACGGGCTTTCTTGTCCACCTCTGAGCTACCGTTGTACCAGATAGGGATGCAGTAGCGTAGCACACTTTCGATACAGGTAAAAGGTAAAAGAACAGGAGTAGCTGCTCTTGCAGTTCGTTTTTTTTTCTTAAAATCCTTAGATTTGTTGCTGAGCCTTTTTAGTTACTGCTGAAGTGTTTACATATTAATGCTGAGATTAATATGGTCTTCCTCGATGTGGACACGCCGCACATGGACATTCTCAATAAAGCCTGGTTAGGATGTGGTCGAAGGAAGTGGCAGGAAGAACTTAATAAGGATGCATCACTGACAGCAATGTAGAACAAGCATGGCACAGAGGGGAAATATCGGATGCCGTTCTGACTGACTTGTCATTGGGATGCTGCTCGGTCAATGGAGTCCTCACAACAACCTCTCCAGGCTTGTGCTACTGTATGACCATGAAGCCACGTTGTAGAAGATTGCATCAAGTTCACATTATGTTCTTCTGGTGCTTACCATGTTCATGGAACTCATGCAGCAGGTTATCAGCTCATCTAAGTCAAGTTCAGAAAATTTTGTATAAATACTGGATCCAATTCCTTACATCATCACTTTGTGATGAAAAGCTCTGGATGTATCACAGTATTTATTCCAACCAGCCAGATGCAACAACAACTTAGCAAAGAATGTGATAAGCACCTGGTGTGAGCACGGTGTGATCATATCAAGCATATTAAGAACTCGGTTCGCTCTCACTCGGCCTGGTGAGCGCATGATGCGTGATAGAAAATCAGTGACAACGTGATATGCTAGGTCTGCATTGAGAAACTGATGGGAACCTGGCTAGGAAGTAGCATGAACTTGATCAATGCAAATTTTCTCCGTTTTGACTCTGCATTCTTCATTATTAGTAGGATGACGTGGGAACTTCACAATCTTTGTCGCTGTATGACTGGAGCCTTATATCTTACATAAAAATGAACAGAAACAACAATATGTCGGAACTGCTTAGATTTTTACTGAAATTCTTTATAAGATTATGTTATATGTCATCTGTCTACCTCTATGTCTGTCTAGTTATTGTTTCTAACTAGTTATTGTCAATAAAAATGCTCTATTCTGTCACGTTCAATACAGGCAACCAGGAATCGGGTTTTTTGTTTGAGTTTGAGCATGAGACGCGTTCCTACTTTGTTTCTGTATAAAACATATGGAGAATAGAAAACATCATAGATGACATGATAGTCGCCGAAGCTCAGGATCAAATACAGAACCCTATTTCATTTCAAACAGCGCCACCTGGATCTGGGCACAAAGATCTTTGCTTACTTTTAATCAGACCAAGCTTACATGTTCCTTCAGATCATTTGCCCCTACAAACATCACCACCACATCCATTAACACAGTAGTATAGATTCTGTTTGCAAATATATCACCAGGTAGATAATGAACCATCCAAAAACATCCAGATTTTTGTTTTCCTGGGAAGGTCTTCATATGAGACAGTTTCATCATGGAGCTTGATGGGTTTTACAGACGCACTCGACACACAGTACTGTTCCTGCGAGAACTGCTCCAGTCTTAAAATAACAACTGATTGTTGTTGTTGTTGTTGTTACTTAATTACCTAATGCCATGTGTGTGTTATTTCATAGTTTTGAAATCTCCAGTATTGTTCTAGAATGCAAAAAAAAAAAATTAAATAAAGAAGGGTAGAAGTAAATAAATGAGCTAAAAGTAACAACAATTTAAAGAAGATTAGAAAGGAGTAAAGACAGAAGTAAATAAATATGTAAGTTGTAACTAAGGAAATATATAAGTAAGAAGGGAGAAGGCGTTAAGAATTAACCAAGTAAATAAGAAAGATGTAACGAACAATAAGAAATAATTAGGGATGCAAGAAAATAAACAAGAGGTAACAAAAAAGTAAGGCAAGAATAAAGTAGAAAAACAAGTCTGAAGTAAGTGAAATATTTTTTTTTGAACACACAAGACAAGGAATTAAAAAGTAAAAAAAAATAAGAAAAGGGTTATGAAATCTGTAAGAAAAAAAACAGGAAAATAAGAAATAAATAAGGAAAGAAGTTAGTAAGTTAAGAAGTAAGGAAGTAGAAAAAAGAAACCAGAAAATAAGAAATAATTAAGGATACGTAATAAGTAAATAAGTAAATTGTTATTTTTTTTAACCAAGAAAATAACAAAAGGGAGAAGCAAGTAAGTAAAAAGTAAGTAGGAACTAAGGCAATAAGAAGTAAGTGAGAAATTGAGTACGTAAATTGATAAGAAGTAACTAACAAAAGAAAAGCAACTATGGAAGAAAATAAATAAATATGAAGTAAGGGATTCGGCTGGTAAGTGGTATTCCCAAATTGTCTGTAGTGTATGAATGTGCGTGTGATTATTTGTGTGTGTTATTTGTGTGTGTGCCCTGCAGTGGATTGGCACCCCATCCAGGGCGTACTTCGCCTCATGCCCTAAGTCTACTGGGATATTCTCCGCGATCCTGGATACAGGATAAAGCAGCAGAGAAGGTGAGTGAATGAGTGAGTGAGTAAAAAAATTTTAAAAAGAAGGAAGCAATTAAATATGAAGTAACAAAGCAAAAATGAAGAAGTTAGTAGTAGTTAGTTAGTACCTTAAGGAGTAACAAAGGAAATATAAAATAGGTCGAGAAAAGAGCAGGAATAAAACAAATGATTAAGAATGCAAGTAATTAAATATGTAAGGAGTAACAAGGAAAAAAGCAAGTAATAAGAAGCTACGTATA
>QMIH01000057.1:672677-786348 GCA_003987875.1 Clarias batrachus
TCCGACGGCCAAGCGGCTTCAACTGTAAGCTAATTCAGGGTGTTTTGTTCCTCTGGCATCTCGGTTGTTGGATTAGGTGAAAACACACACACACACACACACACACACGTAACCGGGCTATGACCAGAGAGACTCTACACTCCCACCTGCAGCTATTACATAAGTAAATGCGCAGCTGAAAAATATGTTCAATCCACAAACTCAGGCCTTTTTTTCCTCAACCGTCTTTTAAAGCGCCATAAATCGTTTGTCTCTCTCAGCACTCCGAAGGTTTTTCCTGCGAGTGACAGTCGACGTTCTCGAGTTTGACGATGATTGTTTTCAATGCCCTCCCTCACTCCGACTCTGCAGTCTGTCATTTGGAACAATAATAAACAACCACAGACGAGAGAGAAAAAAAGACCCTCCTGAAATCTGTTACTGAGAACAGTGTGGTTATGGCGAGAACGAACGAGGACAACGGGAACGTTTCTCGTCCCGCACACATCACTGTAATTCCCAGTGCCAGGCTGATTCAGCCCAGGCTTTCCACAGCCTTATCTGATCCGCACGGGTGGTCCGTGCCGCCTGGCCACGCTCGGATCTGGAAATCTTCTTCGCACCACATTGGCCTTGTGGATCAGGCTGCTGAAGAATGACTGGAGTCATTTCAAGGAAAAACCCAGCGAGTGCTTAAACAGGGGATTAGGAGCGCTTAAAATACAAACTGGCCTGTCAATCGTTCGCCCTGAGCAGACAAAAGACCAGTTTGCAGAGATCTGAAAGCCATGAATGAGGATTTGATCAGGCCCGGCTGATGATCAGTAGTGCCCTGTGCACATGCTGCCCGTAATTACAATTGTAAAACAGGACGACCAGGTGAACAGGACGCCTGCGGAAGTCAGGAAGTCGGAGTTCACCTCGCAGTGAACCCAGGAATCGCATGTGATCCCGTGCCGCATGCAAACGTCCTCGTACACAACACCTCAATTCATCTTACCTGACATAGAAACACAACTGATGAAAAGTGTCTAGCCTTCTCCTCCTCCTCCTCCTCCTCCTCCTCGTTCTCCTCCAGCATGCGAAAGTAATTACAAGATGTCAGGCTTTGATTACAAACTGACATGAAATAGATCTGCAAATCATAATCAGTACATGTAATCAACTTGTGCGCCTTTATATCAAGCACCACTGTCAGGTTTCTGGCAATTAGAACCTTATTTTATCAAAAAAAAAAAAAAACCTTGAAAATTTCTCCTCTTCAGTCACATGTCCACCGACACTGAGAGCTCTCTGGATAATGGAACGGCAGGACCATTTGATGCGAACCCACAAAGATAGCGCTGACAAGGAAATGACATTTCAAACCCTAGCCATATGTCAAATGCCGCAGCGGTAATGCTAACAGCACTGGCTTGTGTTTGGTGGACACTTTGTCCCCCTCTGCATGAAAATAACAAGTGTAGATCAGAGGCACCTCGTTTCTGAGTATACACACTTTTAGCACCAAAGAGTCCAATCCTGCTGGAAAAAAAAAAAAAAAAAAATCTTTCCAAATGTCTCTTTTTTTTTCTCTTTGTTTTTTTGTTTGGTTTTTTTTTTTCTTCCTTCTCCGTAGAGTAAGAACACAGCTGCCTGTCTATCCAAATATGCAATTTTGTCTTGTTGCGAATATTACTCTTGGCTGAGCGTCCAACAGATTAGATTATATTGATAGAGAAGATGTATTTGGAGATTGGAAATTAAATGGGCTTCCTCGTGGCATGACCCTTAATTTGTTTTGCGTTCCCATCACATGTGTTTTCTCTTACTGCATTTGCTGATTTGTTATGTCTGTTATTTTACATTACCACCTATCTGTGCAAGTGTAATGCTAAATGCGGACTGGTCTGGACTCACGATGAGGCTTTTTACTTGCACAGCCATTTTGATAAACCCTCTAATATATTATTTGTTAAAGCTTTGATTGTTGTATTTCTCATCAGGAAAAAGCAGCTGTGATCGCAGCGCAAGTGCAAAACGGACCGGGACTAAACGGAATAGAAGACGTTGAGTGTCCTCGGGCATGGACGAGGAAATCAAGTAGAAGAACAGAAATTATAGCATGCATACTAAAGAGAAACAGGCAATATGTACAGAACGAAACACTTGTTGGTGTGCGGTTATAGGAAAATATGTATAGGTAAATTTGTAAGAGCAAACCTCTTCTTCTTCTTCTTCTTATATGACTGTGATTTACAGTAGCTAATGACGCACAACAATTTCAATTTATGATCAAATACCCTGTCCTAATTTTATAACCTTTTATATTTACATTTAATGTTGAAAAAATATTCATCATGTTATCAAGAAACCGCAAAAGCTCAGTATAACTGAAAACTCCGTCTACAGTAAACATCTACCTACAAATAGTACAGTAGAGACTTTTCCTTGCTAAAATATAAGACTTTTTAAATATATATATATATATATATTTATCAACAGCCTCAGATTATGTGTCGTGTCATCTGTACAATTACCTCTGACTTAATCGCTACTATAGAAATCATAACATATGGAGATGAGTGCATTAATAGTGTAAACGTTTCATCTGAATTACTGAATCTGAGCTTTTGTAGTGCTATCAAAGATCGAGGAACAGAAAATAATAGAATGGTATTTTTCTATAAAGTACTACTACTAGTAATAATAATAGTGACCATCATATAATGACCGCAGCTAGCCTGACCAGCAACAGTAAATTGTACCATCATATTGTATCATATATGTACCAAATGGGCTAATTATCATTTTGATATATAGATGAGTATAAGGTTTAATGTGTTTTTTTTGTTTGTTTATTACAACATCAAAAAAAAAAAAAAAAGCTTATTGTTTCATTATCTTCAATACCATTTTATTTTACACATTTCAGCTTTTCCTTCCTCTCTACACAACATTCCGGATCTTAACGTAACCAGATGATGCTCTATAATGAACACCTACAATGAACATAGATCATGAGCACCACGTGATCCACCTGAGGAAACCAAGCTTAAAATTTGGACTTGATTAGACGGCGAGTTGATGGTACAGTGAACCGTCCTGTCTCACGCACTAAACACACAAGACCTCGTCGATGCCCCTCGTGAGATGGGGGGAGTCGAATGAAAGAAATTTTTTTTTTATAAATTTCCTGTAAAGCTCCCGCTGAAGAGGTCTGTAGGAATCTCTTTCTGGTTGAGCAGCTTGGAAATGAAGTTTCCATCCTGCCATGTGGTGCCCTCTGCGAACACGAGCCTCGCTCCATGTCTGTATTTATCCTGTTCCACAAATCCTCCAGGATCCAATTCATCCCGGCAAACAGCTGGAAAATATGGGATTCCTGAGAGCCCACTGTGCCTCTGAATCTAATTCGCCGTGATCAGAGTTGCCAAACACCCCTGAGCTTCTCAATATTTGGTATCGAATCTCCCCAAAAGCGTATAATTTCCAGCGATTGCTCACACTTGAGGCCTACAGATGAAAACACAGACCAGAGAGATGTTCTCTCCCAACACTGCTGTCATAATTATTTTACAATTTCTTTCCCCTGGAAAGAGGAAAAAAATCAGAACTAAGTTAATATGGTGCTTGTTTTTGCAGGGAAAAATCATGATTGTTTGTTCCTCTCAGGTTTCATTTTGACACTACAGAGAAAATGCAGTATTTTATTTAATACGTTAAACTTTTTTTTTTTTTTTTTTGCTATTTGGTGTTTGCAGGTCATCTGAAATTAGAGAGTATATAAAACTATATAACCTACAGTCACAAGAAGGGATAGAGGACTCGTACAAAAAACGCTTTTACGTGTGAATAATCACCTTTTCAATTCATTTCACACTATATTAGATTCTGCCCTTTTTTACATACAAGGCTTTAATGTCATTTCCCTGCAGATTCATTTTCCCATAAAATGAAATAGATTTAATTTCATTTTTTAATTGTCACATTATTTTTTCCACAATCATCCTTTTCATGTGTTTTTCTTAACATTATTTTGTCTCACATTCATTTTTTCATACACAAATAAATAGCACTCCCATGTGATTTTTAATACAATTCTTTTCATGTGTTGATTTTCTATGTACATCTTATAATTTTTTTAAACGATTCAGTATTTTCATATCTAATATTTACATAAAATCTTGTACCCAATTAATTTATTTTGACATGCAATATTTTACGGTGACTTTTAAATGCTTATTTATTTGGACATGACATTTATAATGATTTTATAAACATGATTCTATTTTCACATTTTATTATTTGTTCGTCTCTTTTTTATATTTGTCAGCTGTATTTTTTGTCATCATGTTTACTTTTATATTATCCGTGGATTTGAAATAGATATTTTAAGATAGTATTCCATATACAAATTCATTACACACCTACTATTGCACTTACACAAAATATTAAACCAAATGCTCATACCTGAGCATTGAAAAAAACTATCAAATGTGTTCATTTCAGGTTGTGAACATATTACGTACAGAACAGTAGAGAGAGAATGAAGATGTCTGTGTCGACTGACTTGTTTCTAGGTTCTAGCATCTAACAAAAAAAGATTGCCATGTTTAAACATTGTCACACTAACTCATCGGTGAAAAATATAACAGCAGATTAACATTCATGGAAGTGGAACAACTGAGCTCACATTGCCCTTGAACATAAAAGTTACACTTTTCCATGTATTTATATATTGTTGTATTTAACATTACCCAATTGTTTAAAAAAAAGTGTTCTATTAGATAGCTGTCATAATAAATGAATAAATGAAGTCCTATA
Source organism: Clarias batrachus (assembly GCA_003987875.1). NCBI lineage: Eukaryota > Metazoa > Chordata > Actinopteri > Siluriformes > Clariidae > Clarias > Clarias batrachus. The sequence goes on from QMIH01000057.1 coordinate 677,463, forward strand.
GGGGCATTTTTAAATCATTCTGTCCTGCTCAGGTTTTTTTATTTATTTATTTTTTATTATTATTATTATTATTATTATTATTATTAGCGTTATACTGCAGCGCTACTGATTTTTTGACTTTGGTCATGTAGCAGCTGTGACAGTAACTATACCCACATATAACAGGTATATATTGTAATGCCCTCAGCATAGTACTTTACTGTTTCTATAATAACAACCTATGCAAGAACTTGAACAAGAGAAACAAAAGTTTTTAAATGTTGGATGTGCTTTTTTTTTTTTTTTAAAGATTTTTTTTAAAGGTAAGATTACCTCATTGATTCCCAAAGGGAAATTTGAAATGCAACAGCAGCTTAATATGTTAAATGAACATAATTATTTCCCCTATAAATATTCCCCATAAAATAAACATAATACTAAAATGCTAAATAAAAACACATGTAATAAGAAGAACTGTACAATAAATAACAAAAATGCTGACAAGAGTAAAATTATTGTGACTCAAATGATTCAGTTTCGTTCAGTGACGACAGGTCTGACATGAGCAGTGTCTGTTGACACTGGGCAGGAACAATCTCCTGTATCGTTCCCTTAAACTACTCCTGAACGTCTCACTTGTTTTATTGAGAGGGTGACAGGTATTGTCCCTAATTACATGTAACAATCAAAATTAAAGTTCTTAAACATGAGAGAGTCTTTAGAACAGAAGCCGTTTCTTTTTCTTTCTTTTTTTTTGTAAAAGCTGCATTTATGGCTTAATAAAATAAAGACTTGTTGGGGAACAACTCTTTATAACTGCCATGAATGAAGTACAAAAAAAGATAAGAGGTTGAACGTAGCTCTGAATTAATTAAATAAGAAAAAAAAGCATGACTCGCTTTTATTGTCTTTAATAAAATATGTTATATAATCACATTGACAAATTGCTATGGTATAAAAGCAATAAAGCACTTCAGGAACGGATGGTAACGTACCATCATGCACTAATAAAGAAAGAAATATGCAAAACTGCACATACTTCCTTTCGGTTTGTATTAATTCAAACAATCACTGACAGTGATTTAAACAGTTATAATACAAATGATAAAAAATTTCAAGCAACTTAGTTTTCGCTTAAAAACCCTTTACTGACAATTTGACCTGTTACAGTAGTGGGCACCCACAGCCATTAGTGGTTGAATATTATAGTACAACAAGGCATTTCACATTCCAGCCTCATCCAAAAAGTCCAAACAGTCAGCCATGTACCACTAAAAAACATTAAATCTGTTTATCTCTTCACTCAGGCTATAGCCACAAAAAGGGGAATTGGCGGTCATCTGGTATATTTATATTTAGAAATATAAGCCCAGAATTATAGTTTTAAGCACATCAGAGGTGTATTGCTCTCTCCAAGGCTTTCTACATCTCCAGAAAATAGTTTCTGGGAGTAACCACAGTGACCAGCTGGAAAAAGGCTTGTCCGACCAGACAAGGTCTCCATACGTCTGTCACATAATAAATCAAAGTTTGAGTGGAGACAGGTCACCAGCACTCATAACCACACACTCAGCCTGCCTCTCCACGCAGCTACCACACACACGCACACACACAAATAAGCAGCCCAGATACCCTTTTCTTCAGGGATGTAAGGCTGATCACTGCAATGCTACAGTCCCAGCTTAGGTAGATGCCTAACGCATGACTCACTAAAGTATTTGGATAATAGACTGGGAAGAAGAAAAAAAAAACTGAGAAAATTCCTACTACACATAATAAACACACTTATTTTCTGTAATACTGCACTGATGAAAAATTGCCATCCTTCTCAAAATTTGATCGTGGAGCTATAATTGTTATAATAAAATGTTCAACATTTGCAACTATTGCTTAAAATAATCTAAGAAACATTCTGTCAAATTAGATCATGTTAGCAAGCCTGCTAGTACTGACAGGGAAATATTTATTATTAAAAACATATTTTAATAAAATAAAAATCCGGCGGCACGGTGGTGTAGTGGTTAGCACTGTCCCCTTGCACCGGCAGAGTCCGGGTTCGATCCCCGGCCAGGCCGATTCCCGTCTCTGTGTGCATGGAGTTTGCATGTTCTCCCCGTGCTTGGTGGGTTTCCTCCGGGTACTCCGGTTTCCTCCCACAGTCCAAAGACATGTAGGTTAGGCTAATTGGTGTTCCCAAATTGTCTGTAGTGTGTGAGTGTGTGTGTGTGTATGTCTGTGTGCCCTGCGATGGATTGGCACCCTGTCCAGGGTGTACCCTGCCATGTGCCCTAAGTCTCCTGGGATAGGCTCCAGGCCCCCCGTGACCCTGAATACAGGATTAAGCGGTATAGATGATGAGTGAGTGAGTGAGTAAAAAAAAATCCTCACAAATATCTAACATTAAGTGAACCTCTTAGCTAGCATTTGAACGTACATTATGAACAACATTTTTTTCCTCAAGTAAAAGTCTAATTGTAAAAAAAAATTGCCAATATATTTGTTAAGTGACATCCTCACACAGAACATTTCAGGTCAGCTTACACAAGCCAGCTAAGCTAGCATTAGCTATAAACATTACGGATTTATGTGAATATGAACAAAAAAAGGTCTGGTTAGTTCCTGTTAGCCAGCTAGCTAGTACTGGCAAAACGTCCAAATACTTAAATATGTCTTAAAAGTCCCTCAGGAATCACGTCACAGCTAAACAGAATTCCAGTGAACATAATAACAATTCGGGAACTATTTAAAATATTCTCAGGTTGATTTATGTTAGCTAGCTAGCATTAACATGATGAATATATATTAAATCCCTTCAGAAATCCTGTCAGGTAAATTGTCAGCCAGCTAGCTAGTTTTAGCAAGGAACATATTGAACATTTGTGAGTATGACTCAAACACCCTTAGAAATCCTGTCAGGTTAGTACATGGTAACTAGTTAGCATTACCAACAAGCACCGTGAATACATTAAAAGTCAAAAGTCTGGCCACAGTATTTCTTTCTACATTGTAAACAATGCTAATGGCATCCAAAATCTGCAATAATTTCCCTTGAACAGTTGATATTGAGCTGATATTGTACTACTTGTGCTTTGTAAAACCTTCATAACAGCTCAAATCCAAGGTGCTGCTAACTGCTGATTTCTGAAGCTAGTAACTCTAAATGAACTTCTCCTCTGCGACAGTGGTAAGTTTCGGTCTTGCCTTCCAGAGAAGGTCTTTATGAGAGATCATGGTGCTTGATGGTTTTGCAAATGAACTTGACAATACTGTTCTTGCAAGAACCGGTCCAGAAACGCTGACCTGTTGTTTTAAAATAACAACTGACTGGTGTTTAGTTGCATATTTCCATATGTGTTATTTCATGGTAAATCCAGTATTGTTCTAGAAACTTGGAAATCCAAACTCGTGTCCTAACTTTTGACTAGAACTGTATTTGCGTTTACGACATAAAATCCTGTCAGATTTGTTGCATGCTAGCTAGCACTGCCAGTAAACATAAGGAATATTTTTTGTATGGCAAATCAAAGCATGACAAATCCACTCAGAAATTCTTCAGGGTTGCCATTTTTCCAGAAAAGCTTGGAGTGAGATCCTGAAAATAAAGGCATCAATTCGCACATACACATGCATGATTTCCCAATGGAGCATGCTCAGCCGTTTAGTTGAACATCAGCCATGCAGGTTATGCATATTTTGCACATTGGAGTGTTGCAGTGTTAACATGAAACATCAGCTGCATGTGACCCAAACTTAAAAAAAAAAAAAAATTAATTACGCTCACCTTACCCACTAGCCAAACCACCTAGAAGCTCTCCAGCTCTTCCATGTAGAGCAAAAGGGGAAGAACACTGGGCCCTATACATAAGCAGTCTCATTGGGCCCATTCTTTTCTTTATCCAAATCTTTAACTTTTCATTTCAGGTTTACATGAGTCCTCCCACCACTGGGACCCTGGGTAGTCAAGCCAACGTTTCCCCCAACTACGATGCCCCTGAACACAATAAAATTATTTGCACACAGAACAGAGAGAATTACGATGTCTGGATTGAGTTTAATCATACATAAAACACTGTATCACTATTTATATTCAGAAGAACACCCAAAGGCTAACAAACTTGATTGAGCGAGAAGACAAAAAAAGTTATGCATGACAGGAGCCGTGGCACAAGGAGACGGGACGAGAGCGGAAACTTGGGTCATGCAGGAAAAGATGTTTTCATTAAAAAAACAACTCAAAATATTATAAATTGTAGAATAGAAAAGTCCAAGCAAACTGATACTTATAATTTATACATGTTTCCTTATATTTTTAACATTTATTTCCATAATTTAAAAAAAATTGTAAAGGTGCTTTGTAACAATAATATTATTAAAAGTAATAATAATATTAATCATTATCATCATCCCACCAAAGTGCAATAGCCACTGTTCTTGAGGGTGAATTACCCTGGATTACAGTGTGTGTGTGTGTGTGTGTGTGTGTGTGTGTGTGTGTGTGTGTGTGTGTGTGTGTGTGAAAGAGAGAGAGAAGGAGAGAGAGAGAGAGAATTTCCCAACAAAGATTTCAACTTCTCCTCCACTTATCGCCCATTATAACTAATCAACACAGGAAAACTACTAGCAGGACTCTAGCTACAAGACTTGATATACATACAGTATGTTTTAACTCACCCAGATGAAACCTGCTTCATTAAATGCATACAATCAACTTCCAACATGCATAAATTATTGTTCTTATGCATTGCATATTACATGAATATCAGTAAGATCAGGAAAACAAAATCAGTTGGTGATATTTCACTCTTTCTGTAAAAAACCCAGAAAATTCAACATAACTATCTAAACAATTATTTAGTTGGTCTATAAACTACTGTAACACAGACCCATTATTTTTTCACTTGCATGAACTTATAAGTCCAATCTATTCCCACTCCCAGACCCATTGACTACATCACATACCTGTATCAATATTTCCTCCCAATATGCATGCGCACTATTCTCTCTCGGTCAGGTTTGTTAGACTTCCAGTGTTCTTATGAATATAGAAAGCCCTATCGTTTTTGTGGATAAATTAACTCCATGCAAATATTTTAATGTTCCTGTGCAGTAAATGTTCACATGTATTTCCCTCTCTGAATAATACTATGTCACTCACTCTTTTAATGTTGGTGCGTGACTTTGCGGCAATCTGTAAATGCATTCGAATGTGGATTAATTTTATTAGATTGTTGCTCATCTGTTCATTACTATTATGACTCTTTCAACAATTAATCAAATGCAATATTTTGTCTTTGATTGATGCCCTCACGCAGCTGTAAATGTGTGATAATATCAACTGGATTACAATAGTATTCCTTCTCTTCACATGGGGAGGAAAAAGTCATGAAGTGTTCCAGTACTACATCTTTACATACTGTGATGGAGTGCATACAGGAAAGATGTAGGGATTTTATTAGGGAAATAAAAGCTGATTAGAGCTGACTCCTCATAAAGTGGCTGGAGCGCAGGCAATTGTTATGAATATGAAAGCGTGAAAAACTGGAAGTGTGGTGTGAAAGCGTGAAACTACAAGTGATTACGTGAGTCTCGCACTCAATGCGTGAAAGTTGGCAGCTCTGATAACGAACATTTATGAATATGACTTAAAATCCCCTAAGAAATCCTGTCAGGTTAGTCCATGCTAACCAGTTAGCATTAGCAACAAGTAGCATAAATATTTGCGATTACAACTTAAAATCTTGAAATCCTGTCAGATTTATTTTTTTAAACACTGGCTAGCATTATCAATAAACAAGAAACATTTAAGTTGTATCACAAATCAAAGCATGACAAATCCATTCAGAAATGTGTTCATGCTAGCTAGCTCACTATACTGTATATAGCTATAAACATTATACATCATATTTGTGAATGAGATTTAAAATATATTCTTCTTAAACATCTTGTTAGGTTAGTATATTTTAGCCAATTCGCTAGCATTAGCAGGAAATATTCAACAACACTAAAATTCTGTCAGGTTAGCTGATGCGAGATGACTAGCAAGCTAGCAAAAGTAAGGAAGATGGTTGATTTTTTTTCTCATTAAAAGACAAAAATCTTATAGAAATTTTTTTTTATAGTTAGCTGAATTATTTATTTGCTAAGGAATTCTCTCAGGAACTGTGTCAGCTTATTTCATTTTAGCTAGCTGGCTAAATCAAGTGGAAATACAAGCGCATGTAGAAATGCTAAAACCTTTCCGAAAGTGCTGTAAATATTTATACCGTATATATGAACACATATTTTCATTTTAGAGACTATTATGCAAATTGGTTTGAAAATGGAATGAAATTTTTAAAAATTATATATATATATAATGACGAGATATTGCAATAACGGCCAAAAAGTTCTGGCCTCCTTGTTGCTAATAAAGACGTCAGTAATATGAGCTTAGAAAAAAAAAAACGTGTTCTACCTCTTTTACTTTCTCCGCACCGGAATACTATTTAACATTAACCGCCTTATTACACTGGTGCTATTTTAATCCCTATTTGCTTTTCAAGCCTTTGCTAACAATGCGGTGTTATTTATAATCCAGCTTGTAAAATTTAAGCACCTCTCAATTCTGCATGCATAATCTCTCCTGAGGAGCTCGGGGGTAAACCCGACACATCACTCCAGCCATCACGCAACCGTTCAAGCAGCACTCTGTTTCTTTTTTTATTACTCCGACACTGGAGACATGCTGTAAGAGCAATATCAAAGATGGAAAACTTTGGTTTGGATATTTTCTGAGAAAATACAGGAGGTTGGATATACTAGCCCGCCTCGGGAGTTCTTCATTAACAGATGAATTGAGTTTACAGAGTGGAGCTGTCTGCGTGTTTGGATGTGTGTCTGACACGATACGGTGTCTGCCGGTATTTATGTCATGCACAATAACGCAGCCGAGCCTCGACGAGCTCCTGATCCCTTCTCATAATAGCACTTCTTAACTGCCCTTTTATCACAGGCAATTTTCAGACATTCAGTAGGGATTCATTTTTTTCTGTCGTGGAATCATCATATTGCAATAAATTCCATCTTTTAAAAGAAAAAGAAAAAAAAGAAAAAACAAGTGTGGTTCTGTGTTTTATGAAGTCCAAGTTCAATCGGAGTGCAAGTTAAGCTCGGGCCCCAGGTTTCTGGGTTTCATCTGATTTGCAGTGGCAATAAAAAAAGAAAACATACTCACACACACACACACACAGAGAAAAAAAATAATAAAAACCCGCCACATGCTGCCTGTTTCAGATGTATTTTGGATCGAAAATAGGATTAATGTGCTAAAGTGTGATTAGAATAGTTAAACACGATTAATTGGAACGGATCCGTGTTCGCCAGGGGAGCCGGGGCCCCCTGAATTCGGGACGTGCTCCAATTCACCAAGTGAACAAAGCTCACCAACTGTCCAGGATTTTTCCATGTCTCTGCTGGTGCGCCTTTTTTCTTCTCCGCATTTTCTCATAGCCAGCTTGTCTCAGAGCAGATTAAATACAGCTGAGAATGCTGGTGTAGGCCCGCAGCGCGCGACCCTCTGGGAATAGGCAGGAACCGCGAGCTTGGACACGGCCGGAGCTGCGCTGCCTCAAAACAGCCATGCAACAAGGGCCGGGGTCCAGGTGGATCGACAAGGGAGAGCTGAGTAATTTGGGGTTATTTAAAATGATCTATTAAACCCCTGAACTTTAATCAGGGTTGCTACTATACTGACAGGCATGATTTACTTAGAAATCAGTAGGACAGCGATGGGAGGGGACAGAGACGTACAGAATGGAGCGCTTGATTCAGGTTTTTTTTTTCCTTCTGAGGAGGTAAAGGTGGTGATGGAGCCACCGCGTACGCAGAATTCCTGCAGACGTGACAGAGACCCAGCCTTCTCGGTTTGTCCTTTCTATACTGTATGTAAGCGCCGAAGAAGGTTGGACACACACCTGACATCTCGTGACCCGCAAAACTCCTGACACGCGGTTAACGTTTCCTGCTTTGGGTGTGAGAAAGAAGGACATTTATAAGCTGTGAAGAGGGGCCTGGAGAAGAGAGACGATAACCGGAAATCTCAAGGCTCGTGTAACTCAGTACGGGGTCGCCAATGTACATAAATAGCTTCGATGCTCGAACCTCAATCAAAACGGTTAAACACTATTAATTGGAGTGGACTCTTATTCACCGGGGAAGCCGAGGGCTCTGATTTAGGACATGCTCCCATTCGAGAAGAGATTAAGTGCATACAAAGTTCACCGTAAAAGCCCGCTCATGCCACAAAGATGATCGTTAAATAGTAGTTTAAGTGATGTGTGTGTACACGTCCTGCCAAATAACATGACCTTAATATGACGTTCGTGTTTTTCATATTTTAACAGGCCGTTGTCTGAAAATAAAATACGAAAATCGGTTACAGCCAGGATGCCTGTGGTTCCTCATCCTAAATCCTCGGGCTGATTTGATGAGAAAAATCTTTGTGTTGTTTGGATTGCAGCGTTGTGAGGTCTGACGTGGGTGACACGACCATTGGCAGCTTCGATAAAACAAAACAGCAAAAGCAATAATGTCTTGATTTGTTCACGCCGCCGAAGCGAGAGCAGCAGTGCCACGCTGCAGATTGATAACAGGTGTCACGGAGCTCGGGCCTCCCTGCCGCTGCCGGACGGCGATAACTCTTCCTCTACAGCGAGGAACATGGCTGGAAGATTCTGACATGTCATAAAAATTTATGGACTCTGGCAGGCGCAGCCCGTAAACAGCTGCTGAACCCCATAAAACCATTACAAGTTCCTGTTCGGGTTGAGCAGGCAGAAAGACGTAAAGCACAAGGACGGATGCTGGAAGATCGGCGCGCGGCATGGTACTCTTTGGTTTTTTGAACGAACGCTGGAATCACTGTCTGTTTAGATCCATGAGGACCTTTTGTGTTTGTATTTCATTTTTCTCTGCAAGGAGTGAGAGAACTCGCCCACCTGGTTTTACTCCGTCGGTCTATTATATTGACGGCAATATATAGTTCGCTTCTCACCGAAATCCCACCGATCAAATCTCACTTTGGAAAGTTCAGCATTGCCAGAGCTGCCATGAAAAACACACAGTCCGAATCTTGTTAGGATTTTCAGAAAATTAGCAAACACACATCTACTGTACGTACATATATTATAGAGAGACTGTCAGAGACTGCCAAGTCCAAATTCAGCACTCCCGCCTTGAGCCAAAGGGAGCTGCACTGATTGGCGGGTTTCAGCGTGTGACAAGGTAAACTACCACATTTCAAAGCTGCGAGTGTTTGTGCTCGATTAGATTTATAAGGCACCGTCGTTTCCAAAAGTCGAGAATTAGCAAGTTATAGGCTTTGGCCTAAGCCCCGTGGGTGCTGCGCCGCCCTGAGTGGAATAATACGCACTGTCAGAGGATTTGAGACAGACTTGGACGACGGCAGACTTTCTGATGCCTGTCTGTAATTGCCTGGGTCATGGCCGTGGCTTCAGTGCACATGACTGAAGCAGGTATTATATATTATTACACAACGAGGGACTGCAAAGCCTCGTAAAATGAAGTATCAAGGGCATTTCCCTTAACTTTTAGCTCTGAGGCCTGGGTTTCGTAAAAATCAAGATCTGGTTCCTGGAGTACATTTTTTCCCCTCTTCACATCATTTTTTTTTTGAGAGAGAGAGAGAGAGAGAGAGAGGAGAAGGGCGAGACACAAAAAGTAGCAAGGAAGTAGAAAGCTGGAACAACCACGGAGACTAAAAGGACGATATTTATTTCTCCTCTGAATTTAATTACGATCTGCTCCGAGAGACGCCGTGATCTGACATGTTTAAGAAATGCGCATGTTCTTGCTCTTAACTGCAAATCTTCACCGTTTTGCTCCACTATACATGGAGAATAAATAACGAAATCAGGCTTAGGTTCAGGCTCAGTTTCATTCAATGGGTTTTGGCATCAAGGACATGGGTGCTCGAGGATCACAAACATGAAGAAGTTCATCTCAGAGAGCACCACACGACCTCGTGGAATACTCGTCTGCTTTTGAGCTGCATGAGAATCTGAGTGTAATTTGAGAGCGAGTAACAGTTTGTTCACATACTGTAGACGGCCGTTACGAGGGAAAACGCTGAATGCAGAACGGCCGTGTGTGTGTGTGTGTTTGTGTGTGTGTGTGTCAGGATTATTACAGTCTGTATAGGGGAGAAAATGCCAGCACTCCGCCTCTATTCCCACTAACTACTGACAGTTGGCAGCGTGCAGCTGGAGAGATTTGGAAATGGATTTCCTTCAGGGTTTTTAAAAAAAATTTTAATCCAAAATGCTTTTACCTGAAAAAAGATCTCTGTACGTCAGAACGTCCCTGATTTGGTACAGTAGTGCATGAGAGCATCGGTCAAGTGGTAACAGATAAACGTAACGACGAAACATGTCATCCGAGCCTTTTTTTTATTTTTTATTATTATTTCATTTTCTTACACCTTTAGTTATTAAAGAAAGTGTAGCTCTGAGTGACACTGGAGACTCCTTCCATAATCTCCTTATAGTAAACCATCACCAAATCAACATATGTTTTGGAATCCATCCGCCTTTGTGAATTAGCAGGTAACAACTCACCAACAAATCTCCTGACCAATCAGGACTGAGAACGGAAGAGATTATTATCCTAACAGAGAGCATTGCGGAATTTAATGCAGAATTAATAAGCATACTTTTCATTTGCTTTGTATTTCTTGTGCAATACTTATATGTGTAATATAGTGTACATCATAAGTAATACCAAATGTTCTTTCTGGACATACGTACTCAATGAGCGTGCTTGCGCGCACGAGTGTGCGTATATACCAGTGAGGATGTCAACTAATCCCGAGCTAATGCTCTCACTTTTTCATCCTTTAGGTCATTTAACCGTTGAAACCAAACACTATAAGTCTCGAGCATGCGTCTATATCCTCCCGTGTGTACACACAGCATTATTTCGAGGTATTTGTCTAATACACGTTGATGAATGGAGTTCCTCGGTTCTCGCTCTTCCCCGGAGGCGCTTTAGAGCGAATTTTGCGATGTTTGCTGAGAATACGTCTCTGAAAACAAATCGGCGAACTGTTTACCGGAAAGTAATGCACTTAACCTATAGCCATTTTTCACCGAATTAGCCGGCAACAGAAAATGTTTTCATGGTCTCTAGCAGACTGTAAATGTACTAAATTCATAATCGCCGCTGACAGACATAATGCACACGTTTGTGTTGCAATCCTGCAAAAATGTCGAGTGGAAAAAAAAAGAAAAAAAAAAGCACCAGGAATACATTTTTCAGCTGCATTAAAAAAAAAAAAACTCTGGACGTATAGTAAGGTCATTATGTGAACTTATTTTCGAATGGACGTTTCCAAAGGCCTTTCGCGAGCGTCTACCTGCTTTTGCTTGGACTCAAGCGGCCTTGACTTGAATCTCAATCCCACAATTAGGCAGCCTACCGGCTCTGATGGATCGTCCGGGGGCCTCCCGCTATCCTGCTGTTCCGCTAAAGGCATCCCATAACCCGAGATGGAGAGATTAATTAAGATTATCAGGTGCACGGGCCCAGTACTTATCTGTTTACCCTGCATTCGGGACCTAATAGGGAAAGCAAACACAGATATAGCTGTGTCCTATTTGAGCACAATTGTAGCTGATGAGTGGGGGAGATAAGGAGGGCAGCGCAGGGAGGAAACGCCGCTCCCGGCTCTTTCTCCAGGCCCAGCAGGAGGCTCCTGACTAAAGCCTGAATAACAAATGAGTTTTGCCGTGGATTTGGCTAATCATCCCGGGCCTCGGAGCCCCCCGGACAATTCTCAACTTATCGCAAGAGTCAGAGCACTTGAACCGCAGACCCCTTACCCCTAATTAACGACGCGGCCCAAATGAAAAACAGCTGGAAATGATTACATAATTAAAGTGCCTATGGGGGGAAAAAAAGCATAATTTCTGCAGCCATCGCCATAAATCTTGTGCTGTCCGAGTCCATACTTTCAACGTGAACTTTTTCCCGAGCAGGTTAATGCATTACTCATACAAAAAACAGTATCCCTTTGTGTTTTCATTGGACCTGCTTAATAACAAAGAGCAGTGTGAGCAGACCGCTGCTCTCTCCCCTTCCACCAAAGCCGCTTTTGACACTTTCGGCATACCTCCATGTGCGAGGCCTCCCCCCCACCTCGCACACCCCCCGAATCTCAGCACCTCCACTGCCTGGATCCTCCTTTTTAACACTGTTAGCCACTGAAGACATCATTAGAGACACGGACGTGCTGCCGCTGGCTCTCCAGTTCTGTGCACAGAGAGAGAGAGAGAGAGAAACCACAGGACTGCAGTCAGCACTCCACCCAGGTCTCTTAAAAATCCTTTGAAAAAATATATAGCTTAGTTTGTGAAAAGAAAAAAAATCATGCATAGTTAAAAAAAAAAAAAAATTTAGTACAAAAATATTTTGTGCTCCATTCTTGACTGCCGATATTTTTGCTAAATAGTTTTACTGAACGTAAAATTTTTTAATGTTATAAAAAAAAAGAAACTATGAATAAATACTAAGGGAACCCAGAAGCAACATTTGGTTATACTTTTGATAATTCTACGTCATGACTAACTTCCGCACTCTCATGCCGAAGTGACAGCGAAGCGCCAATTAAGCAATTACGACAATTTCACCGAATAAGCCCTAAACGCCACTAAGTGTACCGTAGACGAGGGCCGCACGTCCAGGCGCCCGTAATACGTGATACTTCTGCCAGCTTCCCTCCTGGATGATTAATAGTTTAATTTCTCTGAATTGTTTGGACACACAAATAATTTGATAGAGCGTCGGCTATTACCAAATCTCGTAATTGACGTGTTACCATGATGAAAGGTTTAATTTGTTTTCAGAGCACTTACTGGGTTCGAGAAGCCACTCGGCTCACCATCATCAATCATCCATCACTTAGGCCGAGTGTTATAGCCCGTGAGTTAGGAAAATACGCCGAGGTAAATGGCTGCACTCATACCGCGCTTTCTTCCTGCTTTAACCGTGCTCGCACTGTTTGCACTGTAAAGCTCATTACGCCGAATCCTCTAGTAGCTTACTTGTCTCATTAAAAACGTGAAACTGTCCTGAAACGAAAGCTAGCCCTTATTAGCTGTCGCTCATTCAAAGGTCAGTGACAAAGATAGCTTTTTTTTTTTTTTTTTAAGAGGACAGTGAATGATTATTTGGATAGTAAAAAAAAAAAAAAAAGAAAAACACTATAAGAACTCTAACTTATCTTATAATGCATGATAAGCTTACGCCACAGGATCTCAATAGGGTTCCAGTCAGAGGATTAGAATGACCGTGTCAAAAGTTGAATTCTGTGAATATTGAGCCATTTTTGCATGGATTTGGAGGTTTGGATCACCGTGCTGCCGAAAGATCCAACAAAGGTTGTAGTCCAGCCTGTTGTCAAATCCAATACCAGGTTTAGCCAAGATCAAGTCAAGACCAAGTCATAAGGAGGTCAAGGTCAAGATAGCGTCCGAATGAAAGCGAGAGCAAGTCAAGATCAAAGCCTTTCACCTACTTGGCTTCATTTACGCAGCGAGCCAAATGATGATTTGTTTTCCAGAAGAACGTAACGGTTCATATGAAAGTTTTTGGCACAATATAAAAATAATTTTTAAACTCTCTTGCAAGATCATATTTAGTGCAACCAGTGCCCGAGTACAAAACGCCAATATGTCACAGCTAAATCAATCCAGAAAAAGGCTTGAGATCAGACTCGAGTCCTACAGGCTTAGATCTAACAATGACTCACGTATTTTCTGAAAATGATTTCAAATCTACTTCACAGAACCCGTGACGCCGTTTATCCTTAACAGTACTTTGGCACTTTTTTATGTACAGCAAGTTTGTTGGCAGAAATCTCTGTTGTCTCATCTGACCGTAAAACCCAGTTCCAGTTAAATGCCTGACAGAATCTAAGAAATTCCACAATCTTAGATTGTACTTAGATAAAATAAAAGACGTCGTCGCCACCGTGAAATACTTGTTTTTTCTTTTTATGGTCATCTGACTTATGCAGGTCAACACACTTGTCTGATTTCATTTGTGTGCTCTCCTTATACACCTAACCTATCTCCTAACCTTATACACGTTTTAAAGCCATGTGTTCCGAGGGTGCCAATAATTCTGACCACACGTATAACAATATGAAGTGGCAGCCTTTAGGTTTTGGAAGCTTTATTGTATTGGGAAAAACAAAACTAATTACAATTAATTCTAATAATTCTAGAACTATTGTAGAAATAGAACTAAATAGAAATATTTCTAGAACCTTTAGTTAGGATAAATAGAATTAAATAAGTTTAAGGCAATCTTTTCCATACGCAAAGGTTTTTTTTTTCACCTACATTTGTAATTAAAAAAACAACAATTAATTTATAGTACGAAGAAAAAGAAAAACCCATGTGCTTATAAAATTATATTACAAAAAATTACATTTTTCTCAATTTATTTTTAATAAATAAAATGATTAATATGTCATGAAAAAGTACAAATCTAAAAAATTAATCAATAAAAAAAAAAGGTTTCAACCTACAAAATACATTATTTTTCTCCTCATTTTTAAATAATTTTTAATATCTGATGAAGTGGGTCATATATTTTATTTGGCTATAATTTAAAAAAATCAGAAATAAAAAAAAATTCTAAATCCCTTTAGCCAAAATTGTGTTCCATATATATATATATATATATATATATATAGAAAGAGAGAGAGAGAGAGAGAGAGAGAGAGAGAGAAAGAGAGTTCTTTTCCCCCCCTTACTTCACACGTATTGAGTGTTTTCCACTAAATCCAGGCTCTCAGATCGAGCTGATACCCGGCTCTGCCACACAGAGATCCAGCATTAAAGCCGATCACGCTGGCAGTGTCTAAATCCGAAGCAGATTGCCTCTATTTACCTTACTCTTCTGTGACTTTAAACAGCATCAGCCAATTACAAGCCCTGTGCCTCTAACCCCGGCCATGACTGGCTCGCCGACGCTTTCTTCTCTCGGGCTGTGTTACTGTAAACGAGTTTTCTATGGTCGAGCAGAGCTGTTTTTCTAACCGCGCATGTTGACACATCAGCGTGCTGCCACACAAAGCCGTGATTGGGACCATGGCCGTTTCCAGCGCATTTCAACCCTTTGACAGACTGAAGGTTAAGATGTTCTGAATTAGATTTGAATTACAACCACTAAATGCTCCTGTCAGGGCTAATTACGCCTGACACTGGCCATGTGCATTCAACCGACTGCCTTTTATAACACAGCTTAAACAAAGGCATGCACCTAAAAGCATATCTCCTGAAAATTGTCAAACTGTAATGCGTTAATAAAGCGACATTTATCATCTAACAATCCTAATCCACGTTTCATCCTGAAAAGAGCCAGGAGCACATTCTTGTGGATTTAGTGCCAGAGTGTATAGCTATTGTTCACTTTAGTTTTGTATGTTTTTATCAAATCAAATGATAAGATCAGATCAAGCATCTCACACGTGCAATATAATCGGCTCCTTAGATATGCACAAAAACACACACTAGAAATTAGAATTTTTTTTTATTTAAGGGTATGATCAAATTCATATCTGAATAAAAATGACCATCCCCAAGAAACCCGCCCCTCCCGGATGGTCTGACATAGCTGCGGGGTCGGGGAGGAAAACAAGAAGGAGAGACTCTTAAACAACAGTCAAAGCTTTTTAGACAAATTAAAGAATGAAGAAATAAATTAAAATTCCTGTGTACACGGGTGAAAATAAACAGGGAGCCTCGGCGGGCACGAACGGCCTCCAGGAAGCGTCTCTGCTCTTTCTCAGAGTCGGAGCCCCCGGTTTGGGCTGCACTCCAGGTGTGAAAGGTTCACCTCGGGCACGGGTCAGGCAATCGGTGATTTTTGACACTCAGTATAGATACGAGTAGCACTCAACAGCATGGAACAAATATAACGTGGAGAATTATTTAGAGGTCATAAGTACAGTATGAAGGCATGATGATACAAATGATACTAAAAGTGTGACTCCGATATGGATTATTTCTATAATGAGTTCATAATGTTCTTGTAACAGAATGTGTAAAAGTGATTTATTCCTCTTACACGACAGGAATTTGCCCACGATTAAATCTTTCAAATGACCAAGAAACACATTTCTTCCTGTTATCGCTTGATAAGTGTCAAAAATCCAACAGAATCGTTGTTTGACAAGTTTTGAGCAGCAGTGAACAGTCCAGCATGTGGATGTTAATTTCATTAATTTATTTACTTACTTGCGTGCTTGCTTACTACCTGGGGCTATTTAACCATTACATTTATGAATGTTGACACTGGAGACTCCTTCCATAAATGTTATACAGTACATAGTAAATGCAATAAACATCACCTCTGATAAGCTCTTAACATATCGAGGCCTAGATGCTTTTTTTATTTTTATTTTTTAACCAAAAACTTTTTTTTTATAATTAGAACACATAATGATATAAATTTGTGATTTTCATTTTGTCAGAGCTGCTATTATAAATATAATTCACACCTTTCAGAATCAGGAATGTTTTATGATGTATGTTAGAAGTATGTTGAATTAAATAAACGATGATGATTCGAACGTTTAAAAGAGAATTCTGATTCATAAAATGTACATCTAAAAAAGCTACAAAATTGATCAAGATTTAAGTCACTGACTAGCAGGGATCAACTGAGTAATATACTGCGTCGTTATTATTTTATAACTAGTGGGATAAACAGTTCCTGGAAATGCTCTTAGGGTTTTGGACTAGACTGTAGTTCTTTGTCACCCGAATGCTTTAACTAGTCCAGCGACGCCTCATTACAGCTCAGGCTTGGACCCTGAGTCTTGCCTTCCGGGACAGCCACTTCACAGCTCTGTAGGTGAAAAACACACACACACAAACATACTGTACACTTCCTAGGGCACTTTAGAGCCTGGAGAATTAACTCACCGCTCTATTTATAGGCCTGCATTACACACCAAGTGCAAATTAGGTTACTCAGTTGTATACACAAAGCAATAGCCCAGGGGTCTTAGCTCCTTCCAAACACACTGAACAAAACTCTTACTGAACGTAATGCATGCTGCTTATCATCAAGGGTGGGATTAGACCAGGATTTGGCCAGCTCTGGATATGTATATATCATAGTTTTATTACTTGTTGCATGCCTGAGAAAATACACAATCAGCCCAAATGCATACCAAGGAAGAAAAACAAAAAAAAAACAGCGCTGTCATATTGGGTTGTGAGGCCACAGCAGTACACAGCACTCCCGTCTGAAAAGCCCCAACATCTGAAACCATTTAATTAGCTCTCCCCGAATCATGCCCTCCGCTCCAAAGAGGCATTAAATAGCTCAAATGAGGAGTTTGTTGTGGTGCGTCTGGAACAGGTTTGGTTCGCCTCTCCTCATCAGCTGTTTGCGGCCTTAACCCAAAGCGCTGCCCGAAAAGCAGGAACTCTCCAAATAGGATTTGAAGCCTTTTAGAAATAATTGTATAAACAACCAGTCACCAGGTTAGAGGGATTACGGCATCTGAGACGTACTATAGGGTTTCTTTGGGAAAAGGTAACATTCTGTAAAGTGAACCTGAAAGCCAAGAAACACTGGCTGACTGAAAACCATACTGAGCGGGAAACAGAATTTTCAAAAATAAGCACATTTGCGCATTATGAATTGGTTCCAATTTGCCAAGAGGACTAAACTGTGCAGATAGTTTTAATAGGCCTTTACCTCAGACATGTCATATTTCTCCTAATTCCATCACTCAGAGTGGCACCACACATTGATCGTGACAGATTTGGATACACGTCAACTTGTATGTTTCCTTAACCCACATACCAACCGAACATGCTCTCGTGCAATTGTGGCTACGACAAATCAACGCAGACACGCTAGCCCAGCGCTCTTTATGAACACTAAGCAAAAACCGGGCTTTAATAGTACTGTAACGCTATACACTGGCTTGTTTTTCTTTCCCCTCCAGATAATGCACGTGTTGCGTCGGGTCCGTTTCGCACACCGCCGGCGCAGGCGATGTGAATATGTATCCACGTCTAGACTGAAAATAGACTTTCCAAATCGAACCCAGGTTAGCAATCTGTGAGCGTGTTTTCATAAAGGAACGAAAAAAAAACACGCAAAGCCGACTTAAACAGCAGATTATCATCGGGTAGTGAAAGATCCCTGGTATTTTGTCGCTGATTTTGGTATTAAACCTCGGCTTCAAAGTACCTCATTACGCTAAGTCCCGATTTCATGGTCACAGCTGTGTTGTATTACCAATCACAGCGTCGCTGCGCACAAAGGCAGCTGTGGATTCTCAGGAAGGACCGCGAGGGATGTAGAGGTTTATCTTCCAGATATCCATGTCAATGCAGCATCGCACAAATGTGCCATGCTTTGCAAAGGCGCCAAGGCTCCAGGCCTGGCGTTTGTGGGCACAGCTCCATAAAGGGAGAAAAAAGATGAGTTTTTTTTTTTTTTTGTCGTTCTTTTTCATTTTCACTGCTGAGAAAAACACTACAAAGCACAGAATAGAAATAAAGGAGTTTCAGTTGTTTCCAATAGATGTCGAGGTCAGGCTCAGTCTCGTGGCGAGAATATGATACACCAGAGGCCGAAACGTAAAATTATCAATTCCTAATTCAAACAGACACTCAAATTGCTGGGGCTTAAAACCTGAAACGCAGAATTATTTGATTCTATCCCTCTTTTAATAATGCCCGTCTGATGGCCCAATCAAGCTCCCCATTTCGGCTTGAGTTACTCACCAGTAAGTATATAATAAGATGACGAAATAATTGCCTTTTTGAAGACAAAAATGTCTAATCACCCATTGTGGTCAAAGTGGAAAGCTGTACGGGGGGTTTGGGTTACGATATATTTTTATCTAATCAGAGAGGCTGGTTTTTCTCCGCTACCTCTCCGAGCCGAGCACGGGGACACGGCTAAAAAGAAACGCGGGGGAATGAAACCGATCACGCATCACTGATGGTGCAAATTTCTATAAGGAAAAAAATCATTTCTGTGCTTAGGACGTTCTGACAGGCACTGAGGGTCAAATCCCTGAGCATGGACATCCATTAACTACTCAAAGCACTCTAAAGGGAGGCTTCACTACTGACTCCGTTCCCTAAGCTGATATATGTTTTTAAGCCCCCTCTTTGAAAGAAAGAAAGATTCAGTTATAGACACTAGTCTAAAAAAAACTAGTCTTTTTGCACTATTAAACCCGTCCATGTGAAAAGAAGAGCGAAGAAAAACAGGGAATCAAAAAACAAATTATGCCATTCTTTAGTTTTTTTTTTTTTTTTTAAAGTTCTTTGAGAATATAACCCTTTTAGAGTCATGTTACATCTTGTTTTAAATTGCTCCAAAAAACAATAAATCACCTGTTTTACATTAGCATGTTTGTTGACTAGCTAGCTAGCTAACTGTCTCATAATGTTTTTTCTCCACTGTTGTTGCTCTTTTCTGTCTACGTAGAAGGTTTTTAATTATTTTATTTGGCTTTAATAAGTAGCTTAAGTCTTTTTATTCTATCCTTCTACTTTCCAGAGAAATGTAATGAGTTTAGTGTTCTCCGGGGAAAATCTTGCTAACTAGGCTGACGAGTTTTTTTTTTTTTTTCTGAGGTAAAAATAATCAGCTAAGTTCAAAATGTATGGTGCTGTATGAAACCTTATCATACCTGATATTTATTTTTACAGTTTGACCAACAAACTCATCACTATTAATAATTGAATAACATTTTCCATGGCTAGTTTAGTTGCTAGTTCACAAGAAAGCTAGCTAGTGTATTAACAACAATCTAAAGATGGTCAGCAAGTTTTGGTGGATTTTAAAAGATTTTTGTTAATAGATTTAATCTCAGAATGTGAAGAGGAAGAAAGCGGTTTTACACGGAGGGTGATCTGTGGCGCTTGAATGTTCATCTCCAGTCACTTTTCATGTTAATACTTTCATCAACCTCATCGCACTTGTCATCTCATAGATTGCAAACCATCCAATGCAGAGTTTTTAAATTCATTCAGCTTCGAATGTTCCTTAAAAACAATGCAAAAGTTAGTTCTTGGTCTTTAATTTATTAGGAGCTAACACTATAACACTATTTTTCTCTTACTTTCAAACTCATTTCATCAAAAATACTTCACTATAAAGATATTTAACGTGTTTCAGGGTTAAGGTTCTAGTATATAACCACACTGATCATAAAGAAAAATAAATACACATTTTTCTCAGCGTCCTCTAGTTACATCTGGAGCACATGGACCACCATATCGAGTGGGAGCACTTAATTTTTCTTCTTTTATCAATCAATGAGGAAAAATGTTCCGGTTTCTATTGTTAAAACCATTAATGTTATTCAATCCAAAAATACATTTTTGTGAGATACCAATTCTTTTTTACATTTTTTTTTTTCTAACAAGAGCCATGTGCAAGCACTTATTTCTCAAGGACATGCTGCGAGCTTGTGTCTGTGAGAATGTGAGATAGTGTCATGGGACACAAAGGTGTGAGAACAGCTACAAGACACTTACACGCCGTCTGGGTGGACCTGTCCATCCGAGGAGGTTCACAGGGACTTGAACACTGGACAGAAGCGCTGGGGTTATGACCGCAGGATCGCGCCGTGGCTGCGCAACATCACCTCTCGACAAACTCGGTGTTTCTGCTTATGCTCTGAGGCCTAAACATACTAGAGTAATTACCTTCAGATGATAAGGAATGTACTCTGTATTACTACTACTGCCCACAGAGCTGGTGTTCAGTATCAGGGTTCGACAATTCACACAGAACTAATGACACCTGTCGTGATTTATTTTATTTTTTTTTGGACATTTTGATATTTTTAATATATTAAGAATATCTGAACCGTGTAAAATTCTATTTATCTTATCATATCTTATCTTCTTATCTTCAGAGAATCAAATTATATAATTATATAAGAATAATTTGTTATTTAATGCAATGAAATTGCCATACAGCAATCTTTATTTAGTATGAAGTCCTTTATTCTTCAAAACCGTATGGATCCGACTGGGCATAGAGTCAAAAAAAAAACGTCTGCAGTACTCTGGTGTCACTCGCTCAGTCCGTGCCTGCCTGCCTGCTCGCTTCCTGTAGACCAGGTACAGAAAAAAAAATTGCCACAGACGTTTGCAATTCACTTGAGAATTCCCTTGTCTTAGCCGTTTGTGTGCCGAGATGGACACCCCGGCTTCAGGAAAGTAAAAGTCCTGCCACATCCATTAACTAAATCAGCTGATTCTAATTAGCACAACTCTTCAGCCAGATCGTCTCGAACTAATTAGTGACATCACCTGTTTTGTGCTCAGGGAGAGCTACTGTATAATACATGGCACATGCAGTGTTAATACTTTTGGCCATCGCCATATATCCAGGTTGACACTGCTCATGTAGTTAATACTCCTGCCTATACAGTGTTGTAAAAATAGTGGAAGTAATTTAAATGATTCAATATGTGTACATAAAAAATCAATTCAAATGAACAAATTCCTTGTTTTCCCATTTACCATTGTTGTTGCCGATTTTCCTAGAAATGCAAGCTATTCTCATTTCAAGATGGCCGTCTTGATTGTTTTCAGCTCTGATGTTGTTTCATCCATAAAAAAAAAAAATTTGATGAGAAACCACATAAAACTAGTCCAATGAAATAAATAAATAATGAATAATTTTAGCATGATGTTTTGACTTACCTGAAGGCTATAAAGGTTCCCTTTTCATCTTAGCTAGATTACCCTCGTGGCGACAGAAGACGCCAAGCCTGGCCTGGTTGTTTGACTACATTCGATGTGAACTGTTTGTTTTTTTCTTCTTCTTCAATTTGTTCTCGACATTCAAGCATGTCCAGCATAGGGCTGGTGTTATTTCTTACATTTTCAGCAATGCAAAACAAGAAAGAAAGCATTTACGTATGAGAGAAAACGGTTTTGCAAAACATAAAACCCATTTGAAGCAAATGAGGAAGACATGACCGTTCGACTAGGCCGGTCTCATTATCTGCGCCTGAAAACAGTAGGAGCTATTTAGCGCCACCACTCAAGACTAAACCAATGTTATTGCAAATGGAAATAAGCACAGGGACCCAAAACGATTCTTTTAATTATTTCTGCATCTCCGTGCCTCGAGCCGACCCGCTGTTTGGCGAAGCCCCCTGCCCGAACCTCATTTCAATATTCCTGCATTTGCCGGAGTGCTTCATAAGCGCGGGGGAACAGGAGACGGGGAGAGCTCAAGACTATCAGTGATGGCAAATCAAACGTACTCGAGAGCTCATTGAAAGGCCTGAACGCCGGTAATTACCACCAGATAAGACCTCCTGCCTCATTCTCATTACTAATAACCGCACACACTGAGGGGTCGACTCTTTAGGGATTTGACACGTGAAAATATTCATATTCCATTTCTGCATCCTTTAATAATCACAAAATAAAGGATTATATCTACATCCACGTTCATTACTGGTATAATGCTTGAATGTATTACTGGAGAAATCCAACGACCCTCAGCGATGCGTGATTAAAAACGTAGCAAACACAACGCTACACAAAACACAAAGACAATGTGTTGTGTGTCAGCCCAAAAAAAAAAAAAAAAAAAATAGATATATCCCAGCCTGGAACACTACACAAACGGAAGTCGGGGGATGCTCGGGCTCTCGCCCTCTCGAATCCCTCAGTGCATAATGAGATGAATCTATTAGCATAAGCCAATTGCTCCTAAATGGAGTGGTAAAGAAGGCAATAGCACATTAGGCAGTTAACAACCGACTTCCTAATTGTACAAGTGAAAAGATAGTAGGATTAAGTGTGTGTTTATCCCCAGCGATCCATTAACACTTTCTCCCGAGAGAATTGAACCCCAGTGAGGCTGACCTTTCACATTCACATCCAGGCAAAGCAGGCCCCAGGCTTAAAGCAGCTCCGAATACACACATTACAATGAGCGGACGTGTATTTGCTGGATGCTGTTAAAACACCTCGGTACAATGTTTCACTAACGCATGCATAATCTGCCTTCTCCTACTGAGCAGCTCAGCTGTTAAAACTTCTTCATTAGGGAATGTTAAAGAAGGATGCGAGTTCACATCTGTTGTTAAACCTGAAATGCTCTGGGACTGGATTATAAACGGATCGTAAGTGGATAAAAGCGTCTGGTAAAATGAATCAGCGACAAAGTGGCAACTCTACTCGTCTGACAGTCCAGGGACTTGAATAAATCAATAAAAAAAGACTAATTTAGACTTTTAACTAACTTTTGTACTAACTTCTAACTAAAAATCATAGAAAGCAACCACAAAGAAGTACAGAAACACGCATAGGTTTCTTCTTCTCAGATTACTCAAGTGGTCTCATTTAATAAACTTTCATATGTTCAGATTTTATCGTAAAGATTAAAACTGACATAGTAATTAGAATTTGAAGTAAATAAAGTTTAAGTAACTACACTTAATAGATTAAGAAAGGTAATTTTAAGTATGTTGAAGCCATTTAAGCAAATAAGTACATTTAACTATTGAAGTGATTTAAAATAAATATATTTTCTTAAACTTGCTCAAGTTTAAATAAATACCTTTTAGTAAGTTAATATATGTATATTTAAGTAAAGTAATTAGTTTAAGTAACAATGTAAGTAAGTTTAGGTCATTTTATGTTAGGTTTAAGTAAGCATAAGTAAGATTAAGAAAGTTATATTCCACTAAGTGAGATGAGGTAAATTTAAGTGTAGTACATTTATAATAAATTAATTAGTATTAGTAAATAGGTGAAAGAAAGCATAAGTACGTTTGGGCAAGTTACATGTAAGTAAGTAAGTTCATGTAAGTATAAATAACTTAAGTTATATGTAAAAGTAATGTTTTTTTTTACAGTAATAAGTACATTATTAAGCAAATAAATTTAAGAGTTTAGGGTAAATAGGATTAGGTAAGCAGAAAAAAGTTTAAGTTTTGGTACAGTAATGTAATCTTTTTCGGTACTATAAGCAAGCCTAAGTTAGCCACATTTATGTAAGTATTTTAAAGAAATATGTATATTTAAGTAATTTAACTTAAACTAAAAAAACATTGAAATAATAAAAAAAAAAAAATTAGGAACATAATTTGTTCAATTATTATAAATAAGACAATTGTTTCTATAAATTCCAACGCCACACCTGGTCATTCCATTCTCTACCACTGAGGGTGCAGTTTGGACGCATCTCTTTTAGAGCGCAAATTTTCAAAAAAGCTTTGCCTCTACCCACCTGATGTGTCTTGTTCACACTTGTTTTTTTTTTATGAATAAGGCTGACAGATTTATTTATCTAATGGCACATTCAAGTCCTCATAATAATTTCTTAACTAATCTTCTATTAATTTTAATGGAAAGACCATTTACATACACTCATTGTTCTGTTAAAGCATCTTTTTAAGACTTATATCATTATAATTCCAGGTTTTTTAGTATTGGCACTCTCAGAAACTAAAATTTCATTCAATAACCTTTAGCTTTCATTATGATTATAAAAAATGATTCCTCGTGCTCCCAGAGCCACACTTTCACAACTTGAGTCCTGCAATATGGCCAAACCATCAGGGAAGAAAAACTCCATAGATGTGATGTGCTGGTGATTCAGTACATTCAGGTGGTCATCTGACTTCATTTTATTGCCACATAACGTTGCTGAGTCTCGACCTGAGCGACTGAAGCGACCCCAGATCATAACTCTGTCTCCAGAGGCTCGTACAGTGGACACTATGCATGATGGGAGCATCGCTTCATGCGCTTCCCTTCTCACCCTGACTTCTTCACTCTTCACTCTGGAATAGACTCAGTCTGGACTCATCAGGTCACATGATAATTGCTCCAAAGTCCAATCTTTATGCTTAACAATTTCAGCGCTTCTTTCTGATGAGTCTTACTAACAGGTGATTTTCTCATGGACACACAGCTGTTTAGTCCTAATCCTGAGAGTTCTCATTGCATTGTGTGCGTGTGCTTGGAGAAACTCTTACTTTCACTATTAAACATATCATATAATTATATATAAATGTATATATATATATATATATAATTATATGATAAGCTATAGATTTTACTGTTCATTTTTTTCACCATGTTTGATGTCATGATTTTTAAAATTTTTTCGACCACATTTCTTCCACAAAGTTGACGGTTCAGCATTATCCTTACAGGCTGTGATAATGTGTTCAAAGTTCCGGTCATTTTAAATCTCCTTAGTTGTTTTCTTTGCTCGATGCAGCCCAGTACTTCGACCATACTGAAATGGTGACTGTTTTTGTTTGGCCAGGCGGTGTATTTCATGATATTTCTGGTGTGCTACTGCCACACTTTGTCAAACAGGCGAGGGAAAATCTACTGTGCTAGTGATTCCCAAACTTTAATGACGTTTTTGTAAGTAGACGACGCAGCGTTTCTAGAGAACATAAACGGCAACTGATTTTAATGGGAACAGGAAAAAAAATTACAGTATATATATATATATATATATATATATATATTTATATATTTATATAAAAATACATACACACTATGACTCACTTGACAGGCAAAAAAAATGAGAATTGTCAGTGCTCTGGGCACTAAACTAATCGAGCAAAGCTGCAACGATGACCGCAGAAGCCACACTGCCTCAGGAGAATGTGTTTGGCAAAGAACCACAATCCTGACAGGAGGGGGGAAGAAAGAAAAAAAGTAAAAGAAAAAAAAAAAAAAAGACTGATAAGACTGGCAGCGGGTCTGATTGCTGATTCAGACGTGTGCATGCAATGGAAGCGCGCACGCGCACGTGTGATCGCTATCTTCCCCTACGTGCAGGGGTTATTCCCCGGCCTGCCCTTAAACACAGGGTGCACAGAGCTGGATCCAATTACGCATGAGGAAGCCCAGACACACTCCACACAGCTTGAAGGCCCATCAGTAAGCCTGAGCATTAATAACCCGTTCCTGATCTGGCCATTGTAATGGGCTGCCTGCGACACACCGTAATCCTCCTGCGAAGGGGGAAAAAGGGAGAGAAACAAATGAGGAGAAGAGCGACAGCAAAGAAACAAAATGATGCCTGCGCTGGGCATCATTCCGCTCGTCGGCTAACCTCGTAGAAAACAAGATGCCGTGGAGGTCGACGAGGGCGATTTGTGCGAGCGCTGATTGAGATGTGGTTTATTCAGAGGTAGAGGTCAGGGGAAGGGAGGGAGGGGGGGAAGAAAAAGAGGTTTTGGCAAAGCGGTACAAGTGGAAAACAACGAGCCCCTGCTGCATATTTATTTGTCATCTCTTTGTTTTTACAGCGCAAAGGATAAATGGCTCAAATGACGCGGTGCGAGCCTGCACATTGTCAACACAGGTAATAAGTCACTGCTGCCCTCACATTCCCACACTTGAGCCCGGAGCAGCATGCCGGCCTCCGTTTGCGTTCCATATATATTTTTATCATATACACACACACACACACACTTTCCCCTCCGCAGCTAGATATTTCCTCATGCGCCCTCCTCACCCTACCCAAAGATTATCTAAGGATCTAAGTGGACTCGTCCCAGATGAGCTTCCCTCTTCCCCGGACACTCCATCAATACGATCGTGTTATTTTAAAGACACGATTTGTAAAGAACTTTACTACGCTCTGGAACCCGAGCGCACAGCTCTTCCTCCCGTACTCTCCTGTAAAACACATCCTCAACACGTCTGTCAGCACTCCACCCTTCTCTCGCAAATCACCGCAGTGCCACATATTAACCTGCGCACACACCCCTCCGCCGACCTCCTGATCCATCACGGGGAAACGACAGATTTCCAACATCGCTGCCTAAATTCGAAAAGTAAATCACGAGCCAAAACCAGCAGGGTTTTCAAACGGTAAATTTTACATAATGACCATTTTTAAGGTTGCATCAATCAGTAGCTTTTTTTCTTTTTATTCTCCCGCTCTTGCGTTAGCGCCGGAGTGCTTGCACAGCTGACATGAGGTCATTTCTCACCTCACGAGCCTGTGCACGCCGCCCTCGTTCCCCACCTCTTGGCAAAAAGCCGGGCAGAGCCACACAGAGTGCGCGTGCACCAAATTGGATACACACAAAAACTGTAAAACTGCCTTCCGAGTGCGAGGATAAGAGTACACACACACAGAGATCTTGTATGCACTGCTATACAAAGATGTGTGAAAATGCGATTAAAAACGTGGCTTGTGGTTGCCGAGAGCGTTTAAACCGTAGGACCCGGAGCGCTCGTAAAAGCGCACGGGCTAGCGCTCTGCCTCGGTTAGAAAAACACTGAGGTCATCGATGTACGCTCATTCGCCCACCCAAAAGCTCCCTTAAAACCTGACCTTTGACCTCGAGCCGCCATGACGCCGGCTATTACGATCTCTTGTACAATAAATTTGATATCAAACTGCAATACGTCAGTTCTCGGTGATATATTATGACATATAATCATGTTTTATTGAAGATGAATGTTGATTGCGTATTTAGGCCACGCCAAGCATAGTGTGGCGCAACAGTTTTCCAAAAGGATCACAGGGAAGGTTTTGGGGTCAACAAGATTACCAGAAAACAAAAACAAGAAGCATGCAAGTTTTATTTCCGTCCAACCACGAACACAAGTGCCCGGAGTCTCCTACTAGAAGTTAGACTGGAACTGGGATCTTTAATCAGATGAGCTTTTCAGGAACAAGTTCTTCAAGATGTTTGGAGAGAGAGAGAGGGGGGGGGGGAGAAAGGGTGGTTATTTGTCAAATCCCTGCTGTTTGGGATCGTTCAGGTTCTGTGTAAATCCCTTGGAAGCTTGACTTCATGACTTACGAGGAAAATCATTTTCTCCTTCATTCATCATCAGGATTGCAGCGAGTCTCAGGAACACACCCTGGATGGCACAACACTCCATCACACTCACTCCATCACCCACTCACTCACTCCCACTTAGGGGCAATTTGGAAATAGGAGGACTCAGAGGAAACCCATACAAACATCAGGAGAACATAGCAACCTGGTATGAGGATCAATCCGTACATGGAAATCCTGACAAGGGGCTTCGAATGAGTCATGGTTGCTTCCTCTAGTCATCTTCTAATGACAGAAAAATAGTTGAGAGAGAAAGTTTTTTGTCAGGCTCATCACAGTCACCAGGCTGAACACCTGAAAAGGAGAACTCGCAAGAGGAGACGTCTCGTCTGACTCTCAGGAACGCGTCTGAGCAAAGAACGCTGGAGGCGTCGGAGATTCCTGGCTCTCGTGAAGCTCATTATGCTCTCATTTGCAACACGAGATTAAACTAATTGACCCATGGCGGACATTTCACTGTCATGTATTTCAGTAAGGGTGCCAATATTAGAGCTGATTTAAAGATAGGATTGAGGATTCAACCCGTGTAATTCAAATACAATTTATAAAAAATTTTTTTTTTTTTTTTTAAAGTAGAAACAAACAAGAGGCAAGAATTGGACGACCATACCATAACTTTATTGTAGATACATTTAACTACAATTATTTTTGAAAAAAAAAAAAAAAAACAGGGAAAATAAAGAGTATTAAAGGTGTTTGTGATCCATAAGGTGCAGATCGTAAACCACTGCAGCACTTTTACAGTATGAGTAAGAATTCGTTCATGTCCCTCGAAACAGCGCTGCAGCCGCGCGGTGGCCCTCGGGAACTCCGGGATGAAAACGCTGCCCGTCTCGAGCGCCGCGTTCCCGCCATTGATCCCCTTCCCAAAGACGCAGGGAGACGGGGAGGAAAAAAATAATAATAAAACAATAATAATAATTCACATCAAAATCCGGAACCAGCTCGATGCTGATACGAGTGCATTTGATTATTAGGTTGTTGTTTTTTTTCTTCTTTCGGTCAGAACACAATTAATGAGGAACAAAACAAACAAAAAAAAAAAAGACCAAAATGTTAAAATACTAAAAATGTACACAACTGCTTGTTTAAGCCCTTTTTTTAAAAGTTTTTTGTTATGAATTTAGGGGCTGCAAAAATGATTACATAAGAGGTATATAAACCAAAAAAAAGAAAGAAAAAAGAAAGAAAAAAAAAGAGGGGGAGCGCTCTACTGACATGCAACTTGATCTGGAACTACGATATGCTAAATATAATCTAACTAATGAGGGGGAGGGGCTAAACTTAATTAAACACAAGACATGCCTGTCTGAGCAACCCATCGATTTACAATTGTATATTGACAATATTAACATTAAGGCAGGACATGAACGTATACACAGGACATACATTTTGCCCCAGATTGTAGAGATCAACAATTGTTTTGTTTTTTTTCTACAGTGTAATTCTCTGATGATATCCTGCAGGCACGGTGTATGTTGTATCTTTCTGATCATTTATTTACTCTTTTTAAATACAATTGCAAAATACCAACATTGGAACAGCAGCAAAGGCCAAAACCACAATTCTTTTTTTTTTTTTTTTTAATGTAACGGTATAATCATATATACATTTTTTTTTCTTTCTGACATGAGGTAAAATATGGCGCCCAAGTGCAATGCTCATTTGTGCTACATGTACGAAGAAAAAAAGAAAAAAAAAAAGAAAAATAACAAACCTTTGAGCCAGGAAGAGAAACAAAAGCGCATTCTGCAATACGACGGAGGACTACCTGACGCCGAAACCCCCTTCCGACAGCGAGGGAAGTAAAGCGGTTGTCTTACACGGCGGTGACGTTGTTCTCTAAGCAGTGGGAGTAGATTTAGCTCGAGTGCTTAATCGTTTGATGACGGAGATCGAAAAGAGTGGGTGTGGCACCGTATGAACCATTTCACATTGTGTACAGACGAGCTTCACGAACATCTGATATTCAGATTGAAGAATGTGTTGAAAAGCTGGATGCCAAAGAAAAAGTTAGAAATACAGCAGAATAGTTTGGTTAATAATAATAATAACAATAATAATAATAATAAACTCACTTCCTGTCTACTCTGAACGTAGATAAGGTCAATTAGCCAAGATAAATGTAGTGCGCGGAAGTAATGAGGAGTTTGTGTTTCATGCATGTAGCTAATGCACAGCCTCAAACCACGCCGGCTTCATCTGACTGGCTGACGTGTTTCGATCGACTAGAAGCGAGAACGCTAAATCTGCACCGCGTCCTCCTGAAGGATTTTACTTGATTTTAAATCGACTGCAAACATAAATTTCTCAAATCAACACACCATACATTTTTGTTTGTTTGTTTTTGTTTAACCAGTTTTCAATCCTGTGGAATGTTTAGATAAATTACTTAGCACCGGTCATCTCTTAAGTTATAGCTGCTTGAGACATTTTAGAAATAGTTAGAAATAATTACCATTTACACGGTAACTTCCTTACGATTAGACTTTTTTTTATTCTCCATAAATACGTGGTGGGGGGTTTTCGCGTACCTCGCCAAACGATACCACGATGGCGATTCGATTTGTATCGCGATCGACACGACTTTATAAAATATCACAATTTGATATTACATTCCTGCCACATGGGACGCTGTGCTGTGCGGATAGTTTAGAGTGCACCACCTGTAGGATGTTAGTGAAACAGCATCATTTCATCACTTCTCACACAAACATAAATTTGAAATAATTTTTTACAAAATTATTCTTTAATCCGTGTGGCAATACATAAATTGCTCGTAACTGAATAGATTTCCCCCACATCTCTAGGAGTTGATTAATAATCTATAAATTTTTTAAAAATCTTTCAACACTTTCCGACCGATGTGAACTAAAATTCGACCTCGCTGCACTGTGCCAAATTTTATTCCTTAGACACCACATGCATCTTGGCTGCTTGATTTTTTATTCGCCAGAAAAAAAAAACGTCTTGCGTTTGTGTAACTGTTTTTTAAATTAATTTATTTTAATTTTTTTTTAGCCCAAACTATTCCTTCCTTCCGAGCCGGCCGCAAGAGACGGTACCGGGACGAGGCGCGCAGGGTGGCTGAACTCTTGCTCAGATTGCACTCGGAGGAGTGTTAGTCAGGATGAGGCCAGGCAGTGATACTGATACGCGTGTCTGCTGGGGCTAAAAATCACGCCTACAACACATGGCACCTGTTCGCTACAATTAGCCGAAGATACAGACGGTACTTAGGTATGTTATAAAGACAAAAGGCACCGTTGATGGGCATTGTATTAGGAAGGGGGAAAAAAAAGAGAGAAAGAAAAAAAAAAATCAATCATTTGAATGGGAATGGAGTCTAGTGCAAATTGTAGTGTGTATGTGTGTATATAAGCATCCCCGTGTGTAAGGTGCACAGAAGAGTACATGAGCAGACAGAACCACCTTGCTTCCTACGTCTGAAAGATTACAGCTTCTTTTTTTTTCTTTTTTTATTCTACAAATAACATTGCTATCATTTTTAAAACTAAATCACACAGGGTGTTTGTGAGGTAGCGTCACCTGCGAGATTTCACTTCAGGAGCGATTCCAGCCGTGCTGCAAAAAAAAAGAAAAAAAGAAACAAAAAACAGCAGAGCGGGAGGTACCAACCAGGAATCACAGCGATCCTCTTCACTCAGTCACTCAGTCAGGTAGTTAAGACATGTCTTCATGCGACATAAAAATGAACAAAAAAAAAAAGAAAAAAAAAAAACAATGCAAGGATTGATTAAACCCTACAGCTCAATTTCTGGCATTCCATGATCATCACCACTGAGAGAATCCCTCTCATCGTGTTCGTTTGTCTTTTTTTTTTTTAAATTTAAGCAAAAGTAAAACACTGAAAATGCGCAAATGAAAGTTGACATGGCGGTAAGACTTAAAGACAAGAAGGAGAAAAGGAAGGGGGACATGGCTTGTACGTGTTAAGCGAGCGGAGTGCAATCTGTTGATTTCCACAAGTGTTAAGCAAACCCT
Organism: Clarias batrachus; assembly: GCA_003987875.1. Lineage (NCBI taxonomy): Eukaryota > Metazoa > Chordata > Actinopteri > Siluriformes > Clariidae > Clarias > Clarias batrachus. The sequence goes on from QMIH01000057.1 coordinate 709,357, forward strand.
TTTTTCGGCTGGTTTTGATTAAAAAGGTGCTCCACACCGAGGCACTGAGCTGAAGCTTACGTAGTGACAGGAGGAAAAAAAAAAAAAAAAACGTCTCTCGTGTTTTGTTTGTTTTTCTCTTTTTCTGTCAAATTAATGAGAGAAAATAAAAGCTGAAGGTTATTTGTGTGCGGAGAACGCGTCAGCTTTTCTGCCACGAAATTTCAAGTGGAAATGATGATGATGATGATGAAGAAGCTGACCTCTAGAACTTTCTAGACCTCTATTCAACTTTTGAATGCTGGCAAAAACAGGATGAGCAAACCCATGATTTAGGGCAAATAAAGAGGTATTATAGTTACAGTGCAAAAAAAGATGAGAAATTCAAGCTTGATAATAATAACAACAACAATAATAATAATAAAAATAAAACAGCACCAAAAAAAAGAAAAAAAGAAAAAGAAAATGCATGCAATTAACTGAGGTATTCGAGTAAAAATGCCTATTGATATGAAGACAAAACACGTGAGACGGCGAGCATTAAACTAAAGGCTGGGGTTTGTTTGTCTGTTTTTTTTTTCTTTTCTTCCCCACGTCTCGAGGCGAGTGAAATCACGGAGTTCACTTCCGATGCAGCGTTGCATCACTACTGACTTTGGTGAGGTGAATGAATATGATCACAACGTCGGTACGTAAAAGGTGCTCTATGTCTTACAGAAGTATCTTTTTTTTTTTTTTTTACTTTCATTTTCATACAAAATCTGCAGCATATTTTTCCCGAGTGATATGTCGTGTTGTTTTTTCTTGTGTGTCCTAATATTAAAATTAAAAAGTGGTCGATGTACAGAAGTTTAAATCCTCACTACGATCGTCTAACTTGACCCAAAAAAAAAAAAAAGTTCCTGGTATCAAAAAAGAGGTTCCTGAAAGCCAGAAACCGGACACAGTAATAAACACTTCATATTGTTCTCTGTATATAATGGTTTATATAACGGTGGCTCTGATGCTGCAAAGTGTATAGATTACTAATTAGCGATCTGAACATGCAAGATTGTTTGTTTTTAACGTGTTTGTTAAAAAAAAAAAAAAAAAAGGCTGATTTCCTGTAAGTGGGAATGTTAAAGGTGGGTCTATTATTTCTAAACACGGTCCGATCCGTGAACTCTGTGCTGATCCAAAGAAATGTTCATGACGCAAGGAAATAAGTGCAAGAGCAAGGGAAACGCCACTCTCGCTCCGTGTCCTCTCTATCTCCATCTCTCCGTGTTTCGTGTGCGTTCTCCATCATTTTCCAGAATCTGGCGCTAGTGCACAGACTGAGGAGCTTAGCGTTTTTCTCTTCTTCGTTCTTTTCTACTCGTTTAAAATGTACAGCTTTCGTTTGAGCTATAAACAATCGCACACTATACTTCCAAGCGTGAGCTGATGCGCGCACTACAGACAAGGTGGGGAATTAAAGGTGATCAATTATAACACGAAATAAAAGAGAAAAGAGCAGACACCTGACCTTTAACACTTGCAGAGTAAAAAGCAGTCCTGTGATCGAACAGCTTGGAGGAAATTAAAAGGTAAAGATTGTGTTTGCGCAAAAGGGAAGAGGGAAAAACAAATAAAAATAAACAAACAAACAAAAAAAAAACAGGAACCCATGAATTCAGTCTGAAGCCTCTGCGTACGTCGATGGTTATTTGTCTCGGTCGAGGACACAGAATGAAGACGACCCATGGAGAGGCTTCGGTGTGTCTCAGAGGGCCGGGGGTGTGTGTGTACGTCTCTGTGTGTGTGTATGTGTGTAAGCTCAGCTGTTCTGGACCTGAGGTTGATTGGCTTTGAGGCTGCGCAGGGCGCGCCGTGCCGCTGCCGATTTAGCGATGCGATAGCTCCGACCAACTCCTTTGAACTTTCCTTTTCCCACCACCTCCACGGTCACACGGACCTTCCCATCATACGTCCTCTCGGCGGGACTAGCAGAGAGAGAGAAACAAGAGGGTGCATTTGAATTTTTTCTGATCATTTTGATTCATACATAATTTCTAACACATTTTCCTAATTTTTTAATCTGCAAAGCTACTTTGCAACAACGACCGGTGTTAAAAGCACCATATGAATTGAACTGTTGCATTAAAAAACAACTAACTGAATTCTGATTGGTTGGTTTGTTTGTATGAGGGTTTATTGCCATAATCGGCTTCACGGGCTACTGTATATCATAGCAGATGCATATTAAACATTCAACCAATTTATATGAAATCAACATAATATAAAGTTATAGATATAACGTAAGTGATTTAAAAGGCAGTAAAATTAATAAAACAAATGGAAAAATGCATAAATTCCAGATTATAACATGGCCTTGGCCAGAAGAGCAGGTTGCACTTTTGTTTATCTGGTTTTATCTTGCGGAATAAGTTCTTTAACGTTTGTTCTGGTAGAAATCGTTGTCTCATGGCATTAACACTTGGGCAGATGAAAAGTATAGGCTTCATAGTCAGATTAGTGCTACAGTGCTGACATTTTGGAGCTTCTGAGTGGTTGGAACAGACGAGAGGGGAAATGAGGCCGCTGACATAAACAAGTAATTTGTAAATTTTATCTTTAGGTACTTTGCAGCTTGTTGTAAATAAAAACACATTTGTTCCCATTTAATCGATATCATTAATTTTAATACAAAGAAATGAAGAGGGGGGGTCAAAACTTTTGCACAGTACCGTATTCCCCAACATCTAAATTTTACTAAAACACAAACACATGACCCATAATCGACACTTCATCAGAGGCGCACCTGAATTTGGCCGTCTCGGGTTCCATCTCCAGTAACTCTCGCACGGGCGAGCGAGGGACGTTGGCGGAGAATTTCTCTGTAAAAATAAATAAATAAATAAATAAACACAGACTCAAACAAAAGCCCAACATTTCAATATAACATCTCATCACACGGACAAATCAGTACATTTGCAAGATAACCATGTTTAAAGCCCTCGCCACATGAGCTGACGAACAATCAAGCTGTACAGAATGCAGACGTGATACGACGACTGTACGCGTCTCGTCCTCACCTATCAGCGGCCTCATCATTGGATAATACACTTGCCAAACGGTCTCGAGTGACATCTTGCTATCCATGTAAATTGCCCCGGCTAGTGATTCGAAGATGTCCCCCATTGCTTTAGGGACCTCAATATCCTCCTCTTTCTCCTCGTCTTCTTCGGATCGGCGAAGCTGAAAGAGAGAAAAGTGATTTTTTTTTTTACCCCTTCTATGGCAGCGTTTTTCTCACAGGAGCAGAACCGCATACACCCGAAAGGCAGACCCATTTTAAATTAACTGAACCCAACAAATAGATGGAAACATTATACGTAGTGAAATAGCTTGAATATTTCTAGGAGGTACGGTCCGTTCTTTTTTTTTTTTTTTTTTACATTTTCCACCCAATAAATAAGCACTCGGGTCCGAAATTGGTCATATACATCACAAGGGCAAAACACCATCTGTCCTCAATTACGTTTAACATCGGACTTGACAAAAGCCTCATCTGTCCTGCACCGGAGCCGGATGGGACACGACGAGACTCGGATACGAAATTAAGGGCGACATCATTTATTTTAACGAATTCTCATACAGTATTCAGCGCTCTCCCTCGGGCATAAAATGCTTTCCGGCGAAACAAGGCTATGATCAGGGCCAAAATAACCATTTCCAAACAAATTCAAACCAAGTGCATTTTCCACAAAAAAAGTAATAAATAAATAGTAATAAAAAAGAAAAACAAATAAAAATAAAAAATAAAAGTTTATCGTGTAGACTCTCGAAGGAATATAACTGATTGATAGCTGGAAACAATGTACACACCGTGGGCTTAAGGAAAAACGTTATTATTAAAAATAATATTAAAAATAAAAAATAATAAAAGTAATACATCAGGATTAAAATAATTCAGCGATGCCAGCAGTGAAAATCTTGTGCTGTGGACAATGTGAAACATATATTGTTGTCTGATGAGTCCACCTTCACTGTCTTTCCCACATCCGGGAGAGTTACGGTGTGGAGACGCCCCAAAGAAGCGAACCACCCAGACTGTGATATGGGCTGCAATATCATGGCATTCCCGAGGAATAATACTTGTGCTAGATGGGCGTGTCACTGCCAAGGACTACCAAACCATTCTGGAGGACCTTGTGCACCCAATGGTTTAGACATTGAAGGCGGTGCCGTGTATCAGGATGATGATGCACCGATACACACAGCAAGACTGGTGAGAGTTGTTTGATGAACATGAAAGTGAAGCTGAACATCTCCCATGTCCTGCACAGTCACCAGATCTAAATATTATTGAGCCACTTTGGGGTGTTTTGGAAGAGCAAGTCAGGAAACGTTTCCTCCACCAGCATCACGTAGTGACCTGGACACTATTCTACAAAAAGAACGGCTCAAAATCCCTCTGGACACCGAGCAGGACTCATATCGGTCATTCCCAAGTCAAAGTGATGCTGTATTGGCTGCAAAAGGAGGCCGTACACCATACTAATGAATTATTATGGTCTAAAATCAGACATATACAAGTTATATACAGTGGAACCTCGGATTGCGAGTGATGTGGTTTACGAGTGTTCCGCAAACCGAGCAAAGATTTTTAATAATTTTTTATTCAGAAACCGAGCAAGTATTAGTTTACGAGCGCCGAGTATCATGCATCACACATGCGAATCTTATTTTGCCACCGAGCGTCACTCTCTCACCTTCCTTTTACCTACCTCCACTCTCTTCATTTTATAAAATTATTTTCATGTATTTATTTTTTGGGGCTGTGGAACGAATAATTTGAGTTTTCATTATTTCTTATGGGAAATGATGATTTGGTTTACGAGTGTTTTGGAATACGAGTCCACTTCCGGAACGAATTGTGCTCGTAATCCAAGGTTCCACTGTATACCGTATATATAATTAGTTGATTCTTATTGATTCCTTAAAAAGATTGAGACATTGAAATTAAATAAAGTTGGATTATTATCATAATATCCTAAAGACCAAAATGCGCTAGATGGGCACATCACTGCCAAGGACAGAACAGTTAGCTAAATTTAACAAAATAATGGCTCACTAACAAGATTTTTAATCAAACTAACGAGACCAACAGGACAATGGTTTGACTCGCAGAAGGAAACGTTTTGCTCTCGAGGTGAATCACTTTCGGCACGCAGAGGAGACTCCAAGTAATACAACATTAACGTTAAAGGAGAGAAAATGCGCGGCGATTTGCACAGGCAGCGGTTATATACAGTACGTGCATGCATGCAAAATGTTTACTGACCTCGGAGTCCATTCCTTGCATTTCGTTCTTCTCCAGCTGAAATTGCACAAAATCGTCGATGACGTGGAAAAGCTCGGGCGAGACGGCTTTGAAGTACTTGTGGTAGTCGTATTTGACGGCGAGTGAAGCGAATATGGTGTTGTTGACGAGGGCGGAGCGCAGGTCGGTCAGGACCCCGGGAGAGTGCTGCCGCGGGTCTTCGTAAAGGTGCTTCGTTATGAGGTAGTCTAAGATCGCGTCACCCAGGAACTCCAGCCGCTGGTAACAATCTGCACAGTGAATGACGAAACCAGAGCGCGCGCGTGACTTCACGTGACAAATTAGGATTTCAGCAGCTACATATTTCAAGTAAGATTAATAAGATTTAATTTTAGCAAACCGAAAATGTTTGAAAAAAAGAAAAAAAAGAAAAGATGAGAATAATTATGTTAAAAGTGATTAATATGATATGATGGCTCCAACACTATCATATATTTCCTTCCAGACCCAAATTAAATTCTTTTAAGAAAAATGGAAAAAGGTTAATGAGTTGATTTTTCTTATGAACTCTCGTATATTATACATTTTTTACCACTCGCCTGTGATGGTGTTATAATGATACGAGGCGTGAGTGAAGGCCTGCAGGAGGTAGGCCTTGTTTTTGAACACGTAGTTGATTTTCTTCTCGAAGTTCTCAAAACCCGAGATCAAGTGGTCGAGAGTGCGCTGGGCGTCCGGGTGCTCGAACATACAGCGCGCCGGGATCTGTAACCACCCGTACTCGTCTTCTGCATCGCTTTCGCCGCTGTTGTTGTTGTTGTCCCCGCCGTCTCCGCCACCCGCCTTAATCTTGCTCTTCTTCTTCACAGGCAGCACCTTGAGGCCGAGCGAGCAGAGGAACATCTGGGCGGCTCTCTCGCCGCAGCTGGTCAGGTAGCAGCCGAGCAGGGCCTCCACGCAGTCGGCGATGCTCTTGTCCGCGATGCACTGCTCCGTGTGCAGGTCGTACGAGATGCACTGCTTGGCCGTTTGAGCGCCGCAGCTCTCCTCGGCCGGGTTCCAGAACCCGACGACGAACTCGTCCTCTTCGGCCGCCTTGCTGGGGTCGAGGTAGCACATGGCGTCCCAGGAGCTGTAGTCGAAGTCGTCGTGGCCGGCGTCCGGCGCGAACATGGCCTTCTTGGGTGCTTTCCAGTCGCAGCTGGGTTCCGGAGGGAAGACGCCGAGGGGGAACTTCTTCCCGAAGGCGCCGGAGCCGATTAGCATGGTGTCGATGAACTTGATGTGCTCGTGGTAGTACTCCAAGTCGTCCTCGACGTTCACCTCGTCCTTGGGTTCCTTCCACATCAGGTCCTCGTCGTCGTCGTCCACGTCGTCCTCGTCCTCGTCAAAGTCGTCCTTGGTGGCCTTTCCGTTGGCCATGTCGTCTTTTGCCTGAAAATGGATTTTAAAGAAAAACAAACAAGATTTAAAGAAGGGGGGGGGGGTGTGATTCGTGGAAGAAAGTCGTCGAGTGGAATATCCCCTTCGAACGGGCCAACGAGCCTGAAAACCAGGACAACATTCACAGAGAGGGATTTGCTATGATTACAGTTAGCGTCTTTTGGTTAAAAGCGCTGTATTAAAATAAACCCAGGAGGGCTTTAAACGTACAGGCAGAGAGCCTCGCTGTCCCAAATCCATGAGTCATTGGCTCGAACGCAATCCAATAGCTGACACGCATCCTGAATATCATCTTTACAGCATTAGTACGCCATAAAAGTTGACCATGTGGGAAAGATTCTGATGAATATTCATTAAAACGTTAACAGCCCTGACACCTAATATTGTAATAATACGGAGAGTTGACTCTGAGAATGAGTCAGCTTCAGGCGAAACCGGCATAATCTTAGCCGACACATGAACAGCCTAAACCACACGGAGCGACCCAAAACACACAAGCCGGCTCCAAAACGCCCACTCCAAAGCGTGGGTGAATGTTTGACATTTTCCTACTGATTTCTGATGAATGCGTTTTTCTTCCTTTTCACTCTTTTTTTTTCCCCCCTCTTCAAGGCACGCTGATTAATAACACATGTTCAAAACCCAACTATAGCATGAAATACATGCTTAAAACTAACAGCTTCATCATGATTTGATCACGTTCTTTTAAAACAATAATAAATCATTCATTAATTCCAGGTCTTCCTATTTAAATCCGGCCACATTATGCACTTACGGAGAAATTTATCGAGCGCCCGGGCGAGATCCGCTCATGCACCAGACCGCCAGGCGTCTTTAACTGGCTCTAATAAAGATACGTGTTAAATTGTGTGTTAAACGTCTCACTAAGGCTGCCTGATCTACGTCGCAGATGAGGAGGAGGAGGAAATAAAATCCGCTCCTCTGGAACGTGCCGGACAGGATGGACGCGGCGCCCCCTGGCGGTGGATTTAGAAAGCTCCGCTCCAGTAAACAAAGCCAAGATGTTCTCAATAGCCGAAAGCTGGACCCATGAAACCAGCTGGGTAATTGCGCATGAAGATGCATGTTGATACGGAGTCAAGCGAAGCTTGCAGCGCAAAATAAACATCGGTGAGAGCTGTGGGAGACCGACCTCATCCGAGTCCCACTTGTCAGTGGTGCTCTTGTCCTGGTTCACGACGTAGCCCGGGGGGAGCCAGTTCACCGGCGGATCGAAGATAGACACCACCATGCGACTGGGCAGACCTTTCTTCTTCCCCAGGCGGTACAGGTTACAGTTGCTGACCTGCGGGGAGAAAAAAAAAACAACAACAAAAAAAAACAGGGAAAATTTATATGTTTATATATAAAACTAGTAAGCAAGAAAGGAGTTTCATTTTTCTAAAATAAACACCCTGGTTTGTCATTTAGTCACAGCTGGAGCTTCGTCATTCTTCAACTTAAAAAAATAAACAAATAAATAAAATGAATCACTTTTATATTAGTGATCAGTGTTTTTGGGCGGTCTGCCCAAGTACATTTACAGATACTTTTTTTTTTTTAATCCATCCATCAGCCATCTGTGATCGAATACGGCCGCAATGACAAAAAAAAAAAAAAAGGAAAGGAAATTTTAAAAAATAATGAAAAAAAATAAATAAAACACAGGAGGATTAATTCTTAAAACTCAAGCAACGCGGATCTGTGCAGTGGATCGATTTAAAAAACAAAACTCTTATATGGAGGTCCTGTCGGTGTGTGTTAACAGCGAGGCTTCAGCATTCACACTGTAAATTTGGGTTTTATAATATGTCAAGTAGAACCAAAGTTATCATGTTTAAAACGTCTCAATTTGTACTGCTGCATGAGTGAGGGAATGACGCCGCAAAAATCGAGAACTAAAGATGCATGTATTATTTTTATTATTATTATTAGGTCACAAAAACAACCAAAAATAATGTGAATCTGTGCTATTTCTTTGCCTAGGCAACGCTTTTTTTTTTATTAAGTCATATTTGTATAGTTGGCTAATTAATTTTTATACTGAGTCTCCAATGTAAGTACTGAATTTTTTTTTTTTTTTTCAGTGATCCACCATACATTTTTTTTAAATAAAGATTTTCCTTCTACACATTAAAAGGATGCTTACTAACTTATGCTTTAAACCTCATCTTGGAGAAAATTTTCCCCAACGTCTGGAACTGAAACAAACCAAGATGATGTCGTCTCCATGAGAAACCTTCTGCTCATATTTTACATTATCAGTAAATAACGATCACTGTGGTCCGAAAGTTGTCTTATTCCTCAATCAGAAATCGTGCTTCCTGTTTAACATTAATCTGTATAAATAAATAAATAAATAAAATACACAAAGCTGCGCCGATTAAACTACTTGAACGTCAAACGATCATGACCGGGATCCAACCTTCTTGCTCCTCATGTAGGAGAGCCGTCCCTCGTGGGCGTCGGGATAAGTGCAGAACAGGTAGGTGGTGATGGCGTGTTTGAGGAAGGAGTCGCCCAGCATCTCCAAACGCTCTAGATTAAACCCGTCGCTGGCGTTGGAGAGGGTCAGGGCCTGCAGGATGAGACCCGGGTTCGGGCCGAGAGCTTTCACACAGTCCCCGGGTAGCGCTACGGTCTCGGGTGCTGAAGACGATGATGACGGCGGTGGTGCTGTTGAAGGTGCTTCGGTGCTGGTTGGCGTTCCACAGGCGAGCCAACGCTCTGAGGTAGGTTGCTTCACACGTCCGTCGTGAAATTCTGATTTCTCGTCTGGGTTACATTCATGGCCGTCCTGGGGCTCGCCGCTCGGAACTGAGGTAGTGGTTTGTGTCGATACGTCACTCGCTGGCTGGCAGTTTAGGCAAACGTTGCTGAGGTTCCTGGAGCGTTCACACGCGCTCCTGGCTTCTTCAGATAGCTGGGCTCGGTGTGCGCACGTCTCTAGCTTTATATCTGGTGCATTGCAGTTCTCCTGCGAGACGGTGCCCTGTCTGGGTGAGCTGAGGTCCTCCTGGGCAGTGTGATCAGCGCGCTTACGGTGATCTTCATCACCATCGTCCTCGTCGTCACCATCGTCCTCGTCGTCATCATCATCCTCTGTGCAGGTGCTGGGACAGGAAATAAACGACTTGCTGTCGATGGATTTCTTCCATCCGAAGTCTAGGTTGGAATACCTGAGAAACACGAGCAAAATTATTCATAATGACTTTACTCATCCCACCTTCAGATTAATCACAGTGTAGTTTTTAGAAAATATATTAAATGCACAGACTAAATAGAGATAAACAGACAGAAAGATAAATAACATTAGTAGAGAGTTTTCTGATCAGAATGCCTGCATCACAGCTGAAACACCGGCCTCCCAGAAACTTTAATGACTTTTTTTTTTTTAAACATGATGTTGAAAAGGCTTGGAGCGAGGTCAGGACCATAGGGGACGGGGAAATAACTCCCAGCCGAGTTCCTGTAATGTTATCACTAGTGATGGGTCGTTCTCGAACGATTCGTTCATTTTAAACAAATCTTAAAGTTTGACTCGGGAAGAACGAGTCGTCTCGGTTAATGATTCGTTCAGTCGCCCATGCGGAATATCACGGGTTCTGGACAGGAATTATATCATGTTTCGAGTCTTCGAGTTCTCCCGAGTCGTTCGTTCATCGCATCACAGTCCCTTAAGCTTTATTATTTACTAAATAACTAATGAATCTTTCTTTTTCTTATAATATTATATTTTAGTCTTGTTTGTTGTTTGATCATTGTTTGTGTGTTAGTAGTGGATGTTAGGAAAGTAACATGTAACATTTTAATGACATTTTGCTAAAATGGACGAAATGACTTGGGGGAAAAAAAGATTCGGTAATTTTGCTGAACGAGGCTCAGTCCAAGAAGATCTGAGTCGGTAAAATGATATGAACGTCCCATCACTAGTTCTCTCAGACAGATGCGTGTCTTCTGCAAATTGCCAACAAGTTCAATCTATCTATTTACAGTGGAACCTTGGATTATGAGCATAATTCGTTCTGGAAGTGGGCTCGTGTTCCAAAATACTCATAAACCAAATGGAATTTTCCCATAAGAAATAATGAAAACTGATATTATTCGTTCCACAGCCCAGAAAAATAAATAAATAAAAATAATTAATAAACATATATAGTAAAAATAAAACAAATTAACCTGCACTTTACCTTTAAAAAAGTGTAAAGGCAAGAGAGTGTGTGCGTGTCTGTGGCAAATTACGCGTGCACACACACACACACATAGGAGACATGCTGAAAGAGAGGGAGATGAGAGTGGAGCACTAAGACCCAGCAAGGGACCCGATTACTCACAATTCCGCAGCGCAAGAGAGAGAAAAATCATTGACTCAGTTGTGATCACGTGACGCGCGGTGTCAAAACAAGAGCACACGCGTGATACATGATGGTTTAGAATAAGATTTGCTCGTTTTTCAAGTCAAAATTTATTTAAAAATCTTTGCTCGTCTTGTGGAACACTGGTAAACCGTGTTACTTGCAATCCGAGGTTCCACTGTAGTTATTTTTTCGATTTAAAAAATTGTCAAGAAACGACTGCAGTGGGTTTCGAACCTTCTCGGCCGAGATCCTCATCGTTTACAGACGTACGACCTTCCTTAAAAACGTTTGCACCGTTCAAATGTTTTACAACGAGTCTCATCACTGTAATGTGCTTGGTTGGAGTCTTCTTTAAACGTCAATCGCTTTGACACATTCATTAACCAGAAATCCCAGGCTGCCTTGAACACTCCTCGTAGTTTTCCCATCATTACCAAATGTTGCGTGCTTTTATTTAACCAAACACAGGATCGGATCTACGAGTGAATTCTCTCCCGCACTTAACACATGACAGTAGAAAGAACACCAACCATTTCTTTGAATATGGAAAATCAGCAAATTTTCTAAGTTTTACACACAATTGACTCTCCAGTGCAGAGAATAGTGAAAGTGGAATATCAGCTCGTTTCTGATCTCTACAGACGTCGGACTGACCTGAATCCAGGCGGCAGGCTCTGAGCCCCGACTCCGGCGTCGATGGCCGTCTGAGCCCGAAGTTCCTCGGCTGTCAGCAGGCAGTGCAGCCTGTAGAGGATGCTGGGAAGGCACACGGCTTTTCTCCACAGAGAAGCAGGGATGGGGTGAATGGCACATAGTTCAGGAACTAAAATCTAAAAAATAAAAAAAGTTAACAGATAAAGTTTGTGTTACTCATTAACAGTACTAATATATTACACAAGCAGCTCTAACCATGTTCGGATTAATACCTGTTTGTTTTGCAGACTCTCCCACTTGGCCTTCCTCTTCTCGGCACTGCTCAGAGGGAGCGCTTTGCCTTTTTGATTTAGGTGCCGAGGGGTTAAAAGGTTCAGCCTGAGAAACACAAAGAGCAGCACAAACCCTCTTTAAAGGGGTTCTACAACGATAAAAGAGAAATAATTTTTTTTTTTACTGGGTGTGATTGGTCACCTGGACGATGTGTGGTCCACGTCTAAAAGCGGCTGGTTGACGTTGGACAGGTCCAGGTTGTACTTGGTTTTGTAGTACTCGGCAAACGTCTCGTATTCTGGAGAGGGGAATTTACTGAGCGGTGTGAGGTCCGTGTATACGTCAGCTACGTAGAAGCGATGCGGCTGGTCGAAATTACGATACCTGGGGGGGGGGGGGATACATATAATTAAACAGCAATTAAAAGATTCAGTTTAAACAAGTACGATATGGCTAAACTGATTTATTTTTTCCCAAGAAATTAAGGTGGTTTGGCCCCATCAGTCTCAGTAAAGGAGGCCTGGTTTGTTCATGTTTCAGTGCAGTGGGTGTGGCCAGTACCTGCTACTCTCAGAAAAAAGAGGTGTGGCCTTTGTCCAGCATATCTAATTCATATTACATAAACAAATAAAAGCTTCCTACTGGTCTTTTTAGTGTTTTTTTTTACCCACACAAAAGTGTATTACAGTGGAACCTTGGATTACGAGCATAATTCGTTCCGTAAACAAGCTCGTATTCCAAAACACTCGTAAACCAAATCAAACCTCCCCATAAGAAATAATGAAAACTCAGATAATTTGTTCCACAGCCCAAAAAAATAAATACAGAAAAATAATTAAGACAATATATAAAGTAAAACTAAAACAAATTAACCTGCACTTTACCTTTTAAAAAAGTAAAAAAAAAAAAAAAATCCCAACAGATAAATGAACCAGCACCTTACCTTTAAAAAGAATCGCGACAGAGCAGAGATTCTGTGTAGAGCAGAGTGCGTGTGTCTGTGTGAAGCCGGGGAGGGGGGGTGTAAAGGCGAGAGTGTGTGTGTGTGTGTGTCGGTGTCAAAAAACTTGGCACTCGTAAACCAAGACATGCTCGTTTTTAAAATCAAAATTTATTAAAAATCTTTGCTAGTCTTGCGGAACACGTGTAAACCGAGCTACTCGCAATCCGAGGTTCCACTGTACTTATCATTTTACGCTTTAAAAGGTACCCTTTTATACATCAATTACATGTATTAAAGCGCTTTATCGCACATCAGAACATCATCTTTTTGCCAACCTTGGAATGATGACAGCGTCCTGGTAGTCCTCCAGTCTGAAAGTAAATGGGTTCTGCTTCGTGTACTGGGTGTTCGGAATGCCAATTCGAGCTTCAGATTTCTCAATATCCTCCATGAACTTGAAGTCCATATCCAAAGCGCTGGAATCCCCAACTGGAAAAAAATGGTTTTTAATTCAGACAAAGAAGAAAAAGAAGAAGAAGAAAAAAATCCTGGCTTAATAACCACTTATCAAAATCCTCCCTTTCTCCCAAGTTCACATTCCTAATGTAAAAAAAAGAAAGAAATGAAAGAAGAAGAAGAAGAAAAAAAGCCAGAAAAATGGTGTGGAGAGGAAGTGCACTCACCCACGTTGAGAGGTAGAACGCAATAGGCTGAGTCGGCCTCGGTGGGCCTGAACTCGAGTGCAGGTTTCTCCAGGCGGAGGATGTGAGAGAAGATGTACTGGTGCAGGCGAGTGATGAGCTCCAGCTGGGATGAGCTCAGTGTGAAGCCCGACTTCAGCAGCTCTATGGAGATGGTCACTTCACCGGAGCGGGTATACACGGGGAAATGAGGGATCTGGAGTGTACAGAAAAATAAATAAGAAGTTAGAAAGTGTTAATCTGTGGAAGGTAGAGTTCAATCAATTCAATAAAAATAAATGTTTAACATTTGTAAGTGTGTTTTACTGAAAATGCACCACTACACCAACAGTCCTGGACATTTAATTTTTAATTTACATCCCTAAGCTCTTAAAACTCCCGAAGACAACCGTTTTTTTAAAGGGTCACATACGCGAGGTATTGGTTTCGCTGTGAGGATGCCGAAGCATCTGGTGGTGTCCTCAGGAGGGTACAGCTTTCTCCGGCGGAAGTTGAGCTCATCGGGGAGGGGTGTTGTGAGAACCATCCCGATCACGTACAGGTAGTAAGACTGCTCTGGCACAGGGTAACTGCCTCGCAGGCATGCTGGGATCTGAACACACACACACACACACACACGTACACAAACGTAAATACTCAAACGCATTTCTCGGCTTTAAAGATTTTCTTTCTAAGCCGTAATTCAAAAAGGTAATATAAAGCAGGCTCTTGTTCATGGGTTTTAGAGAACTTAAACAGAATGAGAGAGAGTTTTTATTAATATCAACAGTTATTCACTTCATTTTTTGTCTACTCACGGCTTTGGGGTAGCACTGCCTTCTCTTAGTGGAGCCCGGCCTGCCTGGAACACTGGTTTCCTCTTCATCATGCAAGTCCAGCTCCTCTTCATATTTCACCGTCTCCTTTCCCACCGGCATTAAGTGATCATCCAGCTCGCCTGAAGCCAGAGACAGACAGAGAGAGACAGAGGATCAGCAAACAAAGCCTCTCGTTCACCAGCGGCAGGAAGATGGTAGAAACATGTGCGTACCTATTTTGTGAAGTTTCTCGCAACACAAAAGTGCAACAGCTTTCTCTGCAAGCCTTGCGCAGGGCATCGGGGGTCCCTACAACAAGATAAATCATGAGCACGAGGAGTTTTAGCAAGCTGTTACTGCTATTTTGAATCAAGTAAACGGCACCATCAAATATTTTTAGGGTCCAGGCACTTTGACATCAGACTTATGTCGTCCTAGTGTGTGACAGGCCCTCTTGTTAGAGGTCAAACACTATTACATCATTCCTTTGTTGTCATAGTCTGCTAAAGGGCCCTTGTGTTTTTCGAAGTATTTTAATTTTTTTTTTTATACGAAACGGGATTTTTTGGAGGTCTTAACATGCTCAAAAAAGGTAGAAATCAGCTGTTATTAGGATGCCTCGGAGTTTGGACCCTGGGCATGGCACGGGGCCCTCTCACGGGATTTCGCTGCATAGCTAATACACATTTGCAAATATGCACACGAAACCTGGTATACACATTTAGAGCTCCCAGAGCTGAACGACTTTCGATGTCAGGGGCTCGACTCAACAGGAAGTCGGTTATTTTGGTCTGTTTGAAAAATGCATCCAATGGATTTTGATGTACTCCTCCTAGGGGAATTTATATGATCGCTAACAAACTGGGTCGCTGTGATCTCAAGACACTCAAGATGCAAAATTGCGGAAGGATTTTTGATATCTCAAACGGGTCAGCCATGATGATGCCTTAAACGTATGCTGAAAAGTGGTTAAAAACTTTGTGTGACTTTATATTGAGTGACATCATATATCATGTGATGCTTTTTTCTTCCCGCGTCTGGGCCTTTTTGGAAATGTCTTTCTGGCGATGACGCAGGGTGCTTGGGGCTGCTCATTGTTGCTCGCAATTATATTTAAAAGTTTGCAGCCGGTCCTCAAAATGTCCAATGCACCATGAACATTTTACCTTCCACCCAGATGTTGAGTGACATTTTACCAAAATTACTCATCTACTTCGGAATAAAAACGTCTTAAAATATAAAACTAATGAAGAGTTTATTGTTTGCAACATAAAAAAAACTAAAGCTAAATAGAAATAACCCATGATAATCCTACAGTAAAAGAAAGTTAACAGATAAATAAAAATAAACGATACTTACAGTAATCGGCTCTCTGAGGGGCGAGTTAATCGGCAAAAAGAGTGTGGACTGGTACACACCCGTTTTCACCTCTGCAGTCTTACACTTGGGTGCCAGGTGCGTGAAAGGGTCACTAGGAAGCCTTGCACAGTATCTGCACAACAACAACAACGATTATCCAAATACGTAGAAATTTATCTATTATAATTTACTTTTGTAGACTGCAAATTTTGTGTGAGACTTCAGGATGAACATCTCGGGTGGGGTTGTTTCCGCCGTACTGACCGGTTGACGTGGCCGATCGCTGTGTTGATGGTGACTCTTGGGCCTCCGTCGTCAGACCGTAACGAGTACGGAGGGAGAATGTTGTCATCGTCCAGTATGGACTCCACCTCGTACTCGTTACACTCCGCCGACTTGGAACACTTGTTCCTGAGAATCTGAAGGCCGAACAAAAACACATCAATAACTAAACTCTAACAAAACACACAAAGTAATACACGTTGTCTAAACTGCTGACCTTCTCGATGGCCTTGTAAGTCTTGAGGTCCTCTTCGAACGCTTTGGTGCGCTCGCTGTCGGCCAACATGATGTAATTGGAGACAGGAGCTCGCGCCCGGCCTTTGGATTGCACGTAAGACCGATACTCCATGGGCAAGTCAAAACGGACCACCAGGTTGCACTTTGGGATGTCCACGCCTTCCTCTACGATGCTGGTGGCGATTAGCAAGTTGGTCTCGTGTGCCCGGAATTTCCTCAGAACCTGAAGGAAAGCAGGAGGAGATCTTTAAACTTGGCTGACTCTAAGCAAGTAATCAAAGTAATACCAGGTTTAAGGCTCACTCACTTCCTCTTGTTTTCTGAACTCCACTTCCATCTGCTTGTTGCGCGGCTGGTTCTTGCCGATGCTGTGGCCAGTAATGAAGTTGCTGCTAATGTAGGCCAGCTCTGGGTCCTGCTTCCCCGCCTCCTTTATGAGCCTGTGTTTCAGAATAGAACACATTTAAGGAAATAAGGTACAGGTAAGTTCCAGATCTACGAACGAGTTCAGTTCTGGGAGCACGTTCGTACGTCGGATTTGTTCTCAAGTTCGACAAAATGAGTCTTATATGTTTTTGACACGAATATACAATGTAAAGCATATCAATCCACTCGACTAAACCTCTGTCCACCTTTCCCCACACTGCCATCATGTGGGCAAAAACTGTAACCGTGCCCAAGGAAATTCATCTAATAATCTTAATCTAATACGCGAAACCCAACAGTGTGCGCCTTTAAATCGGACACCATTTTTTTCTCAGAGCTGTTTTTCACTGTACTGGACTGAGAACTTCGAGGATTTTCCGAAATTAGGATTATTCACCATAAAGACAGCTTTACAAGACCGACATTTTCCATCATCGTGGTCCCGAAATGATTACGTGTAACCGGTGAGGATTACCGGGAGAGACTCATTTCTCACGCTCACACACGCACACAAACACTATATCAAACTTTATACGGTTTATACATTGACTTACACGCTGAATAAATCGTTTATAATTGTAAATACTGGTATCTGGTGCACTGTGGTGTCTATTTTTTTTTTCCTACCAATGTTCGTGGAACCCCGGTCCATCCGTATCTGTGGAAATTTGGGGACTATATATATAAATAACATGTTCTCTAGCTTGGCTAGATTTTTTTAAAAATTTTAAACTAATTCTATTCCATTATTACTCATCACAGGTTAGTAGCTTAACTATTAAATGTTATAGTTTTTGTACCATTATTTGGAAATCATACGAACACATACCTATTTAAAACGACCGCCGTGTAACGCCTTTCCACGAAGATGATCCCGCAGAGAATGTTAGTGAACGGCGAGGGGAAGTTGGCCTCGGGCTTTTCCTTCACCTCGACCTCCTCGTCCTCGTCTTCGTCCTCGGAGTCGCTCCATGACACGTAGTTGTCCTGATTGCGGTTGTTGTACCACTCGACGCTCTCGAACTGCTGCCTCTCGAAGGGTTTGTATTCGTGCAGGATCTCCAGCAGCTTGATCACTTTGGGAGTGACGAACTTGAGGTCGAGCGATGCCGGGGAGAAGTGCTCCTCGCAGAGAGCGTGCAGCTTTCTCAGGATAGTGTCGGCGAAGAGCAGGAACTTGCGGTTCAGCTCCGCCTGCTCGTGCTTGATGTACTTCTGCAGCTCGCGCACCATGATGCCGGCTGCTTTGTCCGCGCACCAGGGGCCGAGGACGGTCAGAACAGCCCTGCAGTCGGTTAAAACCTACAGAAGCAAAGGTACGACAGGGGATGAAGTATCATCACAGGGGGTCAAGAGATGCTGTCTGGAGCAAACAAGTTTTAAACGACAAAAATCCGAAATTTAATGGAAAAACAATGTTTGGTTTTAATATTACAAGAAAATGTAGGAACATTGATAAATATTGGCTTGCTACTGATACAATAAAACCTTGGATTTTGAGTATAATTCATTCTGGAAGCAAGCTTGTAATCTAAAGCACTCGTATATCAAAGCAAATTTCCCAACAAAGAAATAATGGGAACTCTGACGATTCGCTCCACAGCCCAAAAATATATATATTTTTTTTTAATGAAAAATTTACCTGCACTTTACCATTAAAAAAAATTGTGAGGAAGATGAGAGAGAGGGAAGAAAAATGCTTTACACACACACGTTATAGTAAACACACATTGATATCGACATGTTATAGAGAGAGAGAGAGAGAGAGAGAGAGAGAGAGAACCACCATTGGTTCAGGTGTTGATCATGTGACGCTCAGCAGACATAGGTGTATGCGTACTACTCGTAATGTCAAGACCTCGCTCGTTTATCAAGCTCAAAATTGTTTTTACAATTTTTGCTCGTCTTGCAAAGCACTCTCAAGACCAAGTTACTCGCGATCCAATGTTTACTGACAGTTTGTACTAATCTGGGCAAAAATATCACTTTTAATAACGTCATTCAATCAAATCAACAGTCTACACCATTTCTCCACCCACACATCCCTGTTCTTCACTTGTGGTGATTACCTAAGTCAAGGAACCAGATTCAGGGTAGGGGTGGAAAAAGAGAAGGCAGAGTACTCTAACCTGTTTGGAGATGTAGGTGGGGTCTCGGTCCTCGCGATGTGCAGATAGGTTGTAGTCGTTGAGGAAAAGGAGAGCGTCATCCAGCTCGTTTATGAGCCTCTCAGACAGGCCACTGTTGTCCTGGTAAGGGCCGCAGTCCAGCACAACTTCTCGGGGCTGGGTCGCGTACCTGTGCGATCAACAATAAGGCAAAATATAAAAGACCCTTCGGCTCAATGAAGGTTGTATAGCCACCTACTTATTAAACAGCTGCTTTCACTTTGTTACACACTGAAACAACTTTAAACGTTTGTTCTATCAGATCACCAATGAGGATCAAAAACGCGCGAATAATCTCACCTGTCCAGGACAACGAGATCGGTGGCGGTTTCGGCGTTGCTCTTGAGGATCTTCTCCAGGTTCTGGATCTTCTCCTCCAGGTCAGACGGGTCACATTTGCCATTTAGAATGGAAGCGGTCAGACCTAAGATACGTGGGCAGCCTGGACTGTCCTCACAGTTCTAAAAGTGTGCAAAGAAAATCAATGCAGAGCTCATCAGCAGTCAAGTGAAGACATTATCATATTATAATAATACATAAACTCAATGCTACATTCAATATTCATACACTTTCATACTCCTGTCAATCAACTGCAACCAATTCGTTCTTATCGAACCATCTCTCCAGCACAAGATCTTATTACACATTCACTCGTTTCTCTCTGTGCCTGACAGGAAAACGTAAAACCCCGTCATTTTACCTTCATTATGTCCCGGTAGGGATGGTCCGTGATTGCGAGGTGGCACTCGTCGAAAATGACCAGGTTGATCTGTGATAGTGGCAAGACCCCGAACCTCAGCATGTGCAGGAAGATGTTGCACGTCATAACGAGCACCTGCGAGAGAACCAGGAGATTAAAATGATGGTGTGCGTGAAAAAAAAAAAAAAAAAAAAGACAACGTGACAAACGGCGGACGGATCAGGTCCGCTTACGGCTTCGAGAAACTCATTAAATGTTTTAAAGTGGCTGAAAACTTTTCTCTGGTCGAGTCGAGCTGGCTAAGCTTACATTTAGGGAAAAAAAAAAAAAAACTCATTAAATAACTGTAGCACTCGCGGAGTCGTCTCCGCATCAGACGTCTTCGGTTGGATTGTTAACAAATTAAACTTCTGAATTGAGACATCACTACAGCAAACAGTAAAAAAATTCTCTACAGAGGATGTTACATTAGATACATCGCGATACCATCAATATCTCCGAAAAAAACAAACAAAAAAAACCCCCACAATTTCCACTTTTTTTTTTTTTTTGGTCAAATCGTACAGGAATGGATATAGGAATAACGACAATGACCCCAACTCATCCCACCTGATTTTCCTTTATCTCTTCGTTCCAGGTGTCCTCTGTCCATGATGCCGAGTTCTCTATGTATTCCCCGACCCGAAGATCCGAATGGGTTCGAACAGTGGAGGCTTGCTGAACCACAGATGAAGCTACAAAAAGAGAAGAAGAAGAAGAAAAAAAAAAAAGATTCAGAAATTAATTTCAGGACAGAGCATTAGGCATGATTGATAAGTACTAAGGAATGATTGCCCCGCCCCACCATGCCTGTGGAGGTCAGAGATTTGCACAAAGGTGACAGACGGCATTGATGACATCGTGTCTAAACAATGATCTAAAAAGATTGATCATTTTTTCCATTTCCGATTCGAGTGTGCTGTACACCAAGCCCGAGACAACCTCTTCAAGCGGGTTCCCGAGGCTGGAGCGATGGTGTTTTCACTGATCAAAACGAACCAGACTTTTTGTCAGGTGTACTAGGAAATGATCCAGCTGCCCTAATGTGAAAACGAATTGCTTTTCTAGTGTGCATACGTAAATGTGCATAGGCAGTAGAGTTGTGAATCAGAACTAAATTCAATTCGATTCACTTTCTCAGTGTTGCTATTTCGATTCGATTCAATTCAATTCTGTTTAGTTCAAGAGCTTTACTGTTTACTGTCTGATGTGTCACAAGCAGTTATTATTACTTGCAGGTTTTAGACCATTAAAAACTAGGAAAAGTATCATCTTGCATAATGAGATCATTCTGAGTGGAACATGCAAGCTGTTTGTATTTTTTAAAAAGTTATGGTATATTTCCAAAAAAACGTGTCAAACTTGGACCATTTCACAGTTATAAACTTGCCTAAAGCATTTTAAAAGTGGGAATCGATTCATTCAATTGGAAACTGACTCGTCGATTCATTTAATCGAATCAACAAACAAATCATCGACTGCACTTCGAAAATGGACCGGTAAAAGTAGTACGAGGTGAAAGATGAGCTAGTTAACGCCACCTGTAACGCAACGTCTAAGATTATGATATGCTTTAAATACTTCACATATGTTGCACGTTCCTACAGACGAGCACCCAGACCCACGACGTGTTCCCACGATACCTGTATTGACGAGGAAAACTGTCCTCCTCCCATCTTCCTGCCGGATTTGGTGGGAGAGCTCTTTAATAAGGAGTACTGCGATAAACGTCTTCCCTGAGCCTGTGTTTAAGCAGACTATAGTGTTGTGTTCGAGAGCTGCTTCGAGAAGTTCAACCTGAAGTGGGGAAGAAAAAAAAAGAAAAAAAAAAAACACAGAAAAAGATGATCAGCAGCTTTAAAAAACAAACAGTCGATACGATTCCTGGTGATAAAAACACATCGTCTTGCCTGATATTTTCTTGGGGTGTATATGTTGTCGTGGATAGCTTCCTGCTGCCACGGCAGGCCGAAGAAAGGCCCCATGGGAGAGGAGGCAGGGGTCACCAGCTGCAGTCCTGCCATGCTGAGACTCCAATCATCCAGTGTTTATCTCATTTCGTCCTGCTCTTCGAAAGCTCACTGCACGAACACCAAACAACAGATGAATTCTTCAGATAAAGAGGGTTCGCTTTGTTCTGTTTTTAGATACAGAAATACATTTACATACGCGCGAACCAACGAGGCGACACAAGCTCGGTCTGACGATTTGGTCGAGCGGAAACCTAATGCTCGAGAAAGTAATGTAGTAAAACGTTTCAGCGAGTAAGGCGTGATCGACTTCAGCGCTATCACTCTCACTAAGGCATTAAAGAATTCGATTAAACCTTAGTGTTGAGCTCTACTGCAGTGTCCAAGATGACTGCTGCTCATAAAGATGTACGGAAAAGAAACAAAAGTCAGACTTCTTGATTCAACTCGAAATTTTTTATTTTTATTTTTTTTTAAATCACAAAAATAAATATTAAATTTGCATAACTATTCCTTTAAGAAACTTTCCTCTGCCCCTTGTGTGTGTGTGTGTGTTATAATTGGACTCACAGTGTGTGTGTTCGTCACGGCGCTGTGGATCCGGGCAGCACTTATTCTGGGCTTCATCATCAGCATCAGCACTCCTCACTCGTCTCGGCCACGCCCACACAGAATCTACCACACAAAATACAAGCGGCGTCATTCTCAAATAAGATCAGTTGAAAAAAGAAGGAAAAAAAAAAAAAAGCACAGTTTAAAAATGAAAATGTGCATATGTACTAATATAGTGAAAAGTTCAGAAGGAGTCTCCAGTTTCAATTTTGCTTTGTAACAGCCTGCTTTTGCTCCAACGTTTCTCTTGATGTGTTCGATTGTCATCTTTAGAATAACTTCATTAATCTGTGTTTTTAAGAAACCACAGAAAGACACACCACCCTCGCAAAACTGTCTCACACACACACAGCTTGAGATTTTATTTTTCCAAAATTCAAGAAGAAGAAAAAAAAAAAAAACTAACAGAATATGATAATGAACATGTCCACGGCAGAGAAAGTGAGGAATCTGGATCTGGCGTGTCGAGTTGTTTCAGTGCTGAGATATCAAGATCCGTCGGCGTTCCCCCCAGAACACAGCTGTAAAACATCACGGCTCATGGCGCGAGGCCGTCGACTCGGCTCGCGGCACATTTGCTCCTGGTTAGTTGCTGTGCTCGCTCTGAGTGTGTTGGACTGCCGTGAATCTGACTCGGATGTGTGAGCTGGTCGCTTCCAGCGTATTTAAGAAAATGCAGACGTATGCAGAGACAGAGACAGAGACAGACATGCACTCTGACCAGTGATGTGTTCATCCAGCTGAAATAAAGCATGCAGGGAAATGGTGCCAATATTAATACAGAAGATGTAACTGATCAAGCTGTGGATTTCATTAACACCACAACATTAAGAGAGAGAGAGAGAGAGAGACGGAGGGTGAGAGACAGCCAGGGAAGTAGGGAGGGATAAAGGAGGAGATACGACGAGAAAATGGGAAAGCGCAAGACTGAGATCCACAGAGTGACAGAAAGAGAGACATCAAGCCGAGAGATAAATAAATGCACAGAGATTGACTGAGAATAATAGAATGGGGACAGAGAAAGAGAGAATAAAAAGAGACACATTGAAAAAGACTTCAAGAAAGAGATGCACAGAGAGACACAAGGTGAAGAAGACAAAGATGCACTGAGACAGAGACATCAAGTAATTGGGGGTGGGGGGGGTGCACAGGGAAAGACACAGAAGAATAGAAAGAGACATTGAGAAAAGAGGACAGAGAGAGAGAAAAATGATCAGAGAGTCAAGTAGAGAGACACGAAGGGGAGAGAAAGAGAGGGACAAGAAGAATGGAGTTCAACAGAGGCAAAGAGAGAAACATCAAGAAAAAAGGAATGGAGAGAGAGAGAGAGAGAAAGAGACAAAAAGAGAAAGAGAGAGGGAGAGACGTGCACAGAGAGAGACAGACAAATGAACACATTGAGAAAAAGAAGAGCGAGAGACATTAAGAAAGATGGAAAGCGAGAAAGAGAGATGGAGAGATGTAGAGTGACGACTTGCTTCATAACGGTGGTTTTCTTATATTATAAACGACTTTATTAAATGCAACTTTAGAAAGAAAAATGAAGATGTAAGGAAAAGGCAGAGTTTGTTGTTGCTGGTTACCTGCGCAACACAACTTATTTTAAAAAAAAATGAAATAAAAAAATGACTATTTATGAATGATTTCTTTTTCCGATGGGAAAAATCCCCCAGCGCTGTTTCAGATTAGACAGCGTTCCGGCCAGCAGTGCCTGAGGAACGCACTTTAAATACATACGGTTTCCTCACCTCAAACACACACACACACACACACACACACACACGAGACGAGAGAGACGCTGACGGATTATTGGAAAAATAACAGCTGGTGGCTTTAGTGTGGCTTAAAAACCGACATGACCAGGCTGCGAAAAGCCTGTGATTTTTCAGTCCGTGCTCTCGTGGGCGAATAGTAAAGGTTGTGCACGGTTCACACACCCTACAATCAGAGACACCGTGGCTTGACGCCTAAAAACCCAGGCCAAGAATATTTACTTGCCACTTGGAAAAAGTAGGGGAGAAAGAGGGAAAAGAAGAAGAAGAAAAAAAAAATGCCCCAAAGGCACGCCATCGTTCAGGAAGCCAAAGGGCCCCCTTCTGCAGAACCGAACCCGCGTGTGTCACATGCCTTCATCGATATTTCATCCCTGCTTACATTACTGTCGCTTTAATTTGAAGGCAGCAACACATCCATTTCGGAAGGAATAACATTTGTCGAGCACATGTGGCGCACAGGCGCGGGCCGCGATAATACGACGCTTTAATCTCGACTGGAGGAACGTGAGGCCTGGATGATTAGCCGTTTAGACGTCACAGGGGTCGACGCTGAAATCATCACCTCTCCACATGATTTTTTTTTCCTTTCGCTTGTTAAGTTGAGTTTTGAGCAGAATACACAACGGTGGGTCACAGCACCGATCACTCTTTATAAGCACACACAGAGCGAGAGAGAGAGAGGGGGCAAGTCATTACCACGTACATAATTTCTAATACAAGGGTTTATACCATGGCACTGTTGATTAACTTGCTCGCACTAATACGTTGTTATTTCCAACAGTCTTCCAGCGTTTGTGGTTCATAACACACCGAGTCACGGTAGAGTCTTCAGGAGGGTGAGGCCGAGCTTCCCTGAGGAGCTCCATCATCATGTCTTCAATACACATCGTACTAAACAGATGAAAGCGCATCCCTGATCGTCGCACCTTCACTGAATTGCTACTTGGACCAAACTCGTCACACTCACACTGTGTAAAAACACGAAACACTAAGAATTCACCGATGGCACTCGGGTGACGTGTGAGGAGGAGGCGGAGCTAAACAGACCAGTCAGAGTTTACTTGGTGGACCAGAAGCAGTCTCCCGAAATTTTCGTCATAACCTTGTGCTCAGATTTCATATTCGTTAAAAAAAAAAAACACGCTATAAAAAAATCTAGCGGAAATCCTTCCCAGAGGAGTGGAACTTTTATTAAAACAGAGAGATTAAATTTGCAATGAGACATTCTGGGCACGAAGGTCAGGTGTATATGAAAAAAATAAAGTATTTTCAGTTTTTCCTGCATGGGATTGATGTATCGTCTAAACAAATAAAAAATATTCATAAGGGAAATGAGGAAGCAGTCTTGTATAATATGATGCACTGGTGCTGATTCGGTTTGTATTGCGATTCTTTACGATCACAATTTTATACATTTTAAATCTTTCCGATTTTTTACAATTCTAAACAAAGAGCAAATATTTAAAGATAGACATATCTTCATGCATTAGAGCTCTCTCATGCATTGGAGTTATTTTAAAATTAATTTAAGAGCCCATTTGATTGAAAAATAATAATGTTATTATTCCACTTCAGGCTGCTAAACGGAGTACAAATCTAAAAGCTTTATTGCATTTTTGGAAAGAAATAAAACAACGAGGCGTACATGATGATGCAAGAAATTAGCCAATGAACCGTGTTGTGGCTGAGTGTTATGGCACTTCACAAATAAAGTTTTATTAAGGATGGGAATCACCCAAAACAATATCACGATACCTCGGTGCCGATACGATTTGTATTGCGTTTCTGCAAAGTTGTGGTTGGGAGTTCGCTGCCTCAGTCATTTGCGCATGTTTCTTTAGAACCTAACTAATAATTGTTCATGTGTTTTAGTGCTAAACTATTAAGTACAACATAATTCACTCATTTTGTAACATAAATATTAAAGTAATTTCAGCTAAATTTCCATATAAAATAGAATACTGTATACTTTTTTAGAACACAAAGCAATCATAGAGGAAAACGCGGCTTGAGAGTAAATTATTACTGTATTTA
The DNA here is from genome assembly GCA_003987875.1 of Clarias batrachus. Lineage (NCBI taxonomy): Eukaryota > Metazoa > Chordata > Actinopteri > Siluriformes > Clariidae > Clarias > Clarias batrachus. The sequence goes on from QMIH01000057.1 coordinate 735,394, forward strand.
CCCTACAGTACTTGTACCAAAGAAAACCACAGCACATACAAAAGAAAATGCGCTTGCAGAAATTACAGTAACATCGGGTACAGTAACATAGGGGTAACGGCATTTTACATTCTAGCACAGCGGGATACAGCAGTACATAACAGTACATGGGTTTACCTTTACATTCTCTTTTTTTTTACATTACGGCCAATATGTTAAGCTGAGTTTGAAATAAATCTAAAGTGTTTTCAGGGCATATGTAGGGTTTAAACTATAATAATAGGCATTTTTTTGGACCACATCCAAAATTTTCACAATTCGCAGATGCTCTAGAAATGTAACCCCCCGTAAATTTCGGGGGTCGTCTGTATCACGATTTTATAAATATCCTGATTGAATATTGAACTTTTTTCAGACATTTCTATAATTTTAAACAAACAAACAATTTGCCCTGACACATAGGATGCTAGGCGAAACGGTGGTGTGGTGGTGAGCACTGTGGCCTCGCCATCCAGGGTCGAGGGTTCGAATCCCGCCTCGGGGTCGGTGCATGTGGAGTTTGCATGTTCTCCACGAGCTTGGTAGGATTCCTCCGGGTGATCCGGTTTCGTCCCACAGTCCAAAGGTGAGGTTATAATTGGTGTTTCCAAATTGTCTGTTGTGTGGCCCCTGTGATGGATTAACACCCTGTCCAGGGAGACTCAAGTTCCTCTTTCACACAGGATAAGCAGTATAAAAGATAAATGGAGAAAAAATAATATTTAAAAAAAAGGATGCTGTGCATAGTTTAGAGCACCACCTGCAGGATCATAGAGGAACTCCAACATTTTACAGCTTCAAATGCAAACATATATGTTGTTAGTCTTTCGGCTGCTCCTGTCAAGAGGTCGCCACAGCAAACCACCTGATTCACACACACAACTTGACACAGGTTTTGCGCCAAATGCCCTTTCTAACGCAACACTCCCATTTTCCCAGGCCTTTCCGCATGGCAGGCAAGAAACCTATCACTGAGCCAACGTTGCCCCAAATGTAAACATACATAAACATGAAAAAAATTGCACTTTTGGAGTCAACAAAAACAAAAGAATCGCAATACATCCATTACAACACTTAATCTCTATGATTTATACAGCTTGTAATTTCGTGTTCTCATTAAATACATTAAAGCAGATATAAATATTTGCTCCGTCATAAACCTCTCATTCTTTCTCTCTTTATCTTTGTATTGAACAAAACAGAAATACTTTCCTCCAAAGACTTTCATTGCGAGCAGGAAAACTCACTGACACTGGAGACTCCTTACAGAAAATAACAACAACTTTCCTGGTTAAATGAAACATTCATCACTGCCTACCTCTCCCCATAATTTTGCAATTACTCCACATTTCCTTTAACACTTTACACACCGTGAACTGATTTTCTTGATAAAACAAGAAATCAACACAACCTTCAGCACAACAGCTGCAGCTGAATCGCCTCAAGTTTAGGCCTCAGTTCGACCTCGGCTCTGGCTGTACTCCGAACAGCGCTGTGCTGCAAGCATAGTGCGCTACGTAGGGCGCTGACGTCACCGCATTAAACCCTAGGAAGTGCACGAACGCAAGGGGGCGAGCTGTGTTTGGGCCTTAACCACCTAATGGTGTGCGGGGGCAATTAATGAGCACGCTGAGGGAAACGCAAACGTGTGCGAGCTATTCTGGAAGTGCACTGAACACTGGTAAAAAACATACATAAGCATCCTGGGGAAAAAAAGGAAATTTAAATTTAGGTATTAATATGCATTTAGTTGGTTAGCGGTGCAGGCTAAGAGGCTACCTAAAAACGGAAACGTTTCGAGAATATTATCATTATAACTCAGGTTACTCGCTAACACTTCTCACTTGCATTGAAGGCGGGTAATAAGCCTCTTTTTCCGGCTTAAACACTTAAACGAAATATTTTAACATTTAAAACAACAGCTAATCCAACAGCGGATGGTGACTGTGCTAAGCTAGTTATGCTAGGCTAAGCTAGCGTGCTGAAATGTCACAGCGCTGGCCTGTTAACCTAACTGGCTACAGTTTTTAATTTCAGTTTTTAACTTCTGCATGAAATGAAGTGTTTAAGAGACTTGGGAATAGGAGAAAATCTCACCTATGCTGTGTATTCTGTGGCTTTAGTGCTGTTCAGTGAATGAGTTACTCCTGCTCTGACTCCATTCCCTCCTGTTACTGCTAATACAGTTGCGCGCGCACACACACGTGCACGCGGGCGGCCGAGCACCATGAACGCGCGCCATACGCCAGCGCGCGCACTCACGCGAAAAACAATCAAAGGAAACCTAAAAAAAAAAAAAACTCAGGGCACTGGATGTCAAACTCTATTATTATATTTATACATGACAGACAGACAGATAGATAGGAATACAGATATACAGACAGATAGATAGACAGACAGATAGTTAGATAGACAGATTTGGATACAGTTGTAAAAATATATAAAATACTTATATAGTGTATAGAAATTACTTTACATTGAAATAAGATAAGGAACAGTATGACAAAGACACACACTACTCGGAGAAACACACTCCGGGAGGCCTACGCAGCACACAAAAATGTAAGGAAGGTCTTTCCTTTTTTTTAAAAAAAAAAAAGATTTCTTATATTTTTTTTAAAATGGCTAAAGATCAAGAAAGCCTGTAATTCACTCATTGACCACTTGGTGTCAGTGTATACAACAAATACTCCTTATGTTACACAACTCAGGCTCCTTCTAACATGGATTCCCTTTTTTATCAGCTGAGGACAACATAAAAAAATGTTGACAGCTAAATAAGTTCTACTGTTAATTTATGAACATAATCAACATGAAATCGGCATCAAATATTTAAATGTGTGTGTAATATCAGCTAATAAATCAATTTGTTTATTCTTATATGCCACTTGCGACCTCGGGCACTAGGCAAGGGTACACCCAGGACAGGGCACATATACACACGCAATCACATACTATGGGCAATTTGGAAACACCAACTAACCTAATCTGCTGGCCTTTGGACTGTGGGAAGAAAACCCTGGAGGACAGGCAGAAGATGCAAACTCCATACACTGTGTGCTCGGATTGAATTCTCACCAGTTCCGTCATTCATTCATTTATTCATTCATGTATCCTGTTCGGGGTTGTCGGATCAGGAGCCTGTCCCAGGAAGATCATTCACACCTGAGGGGAATTTAGCACCGTCAATACAATTACAGGAATGTTTTTGGGAGGGTGGAGGAAACCGGAGAACCCTGAGGAAACGTACATATGGACAGAAGATGAATGTTTAAAACCATAGTTCCAAAGAACCACAAACCCTTGAGCTGAATATTATTCATAGGAAGAAACAGACAGTATGAGACAGATTTTTGTTTTTTAAGAGGCGGGTAAATTTATTTGCACAAGGATCTTCAAATACAAAAGTGAAGTACCGATTTTACCAGATAGCTTTTACAAAACTTAAAACCTGTTTCGCAACCACAGAACCCTCATGCAGAGATCGTCGAAGCGGGCCTTTCACGACTTCCAGAGATGTCTTACAGGGATAGAAGACAAACAATAATTTCCACAAGGTCGCCTCTGCTCAAATTTCACACGCACAGTGCTAGCAATCAGAGTTCTGCAAAGCGATAAAAATCTGTGAAACTTCATCAAAGTCTATGGACTTACAGCATTAAGGAAATGATTCTCTCTAACTTATCTACACATATAAAGAGGAAAAAAAATACAAACGCAACATATCAACAGGAATAAAAGCACTTCCTTTGAAATGGCTTATATAATACCAAATACATACAGACCTCACGTAATAATCGAAACTGAGCAGAGTAGACGTGATCGATGTGCTGTAAAATATACACATAAATATCGAATACTTCATTATTAAGAGAACAGAACGAATCCATCACGCTCTTATTCGGCCCCTCTGAGCGGCAAACTAAAGTCTTTGGCGGATTCTTTTTTTTTTTTGGCGCTTCGTGTTCAGCTTGACGCTGCTGAAGCTTATTCAGAGACTTGTGGGTTAAAAGTTGTGGATTCTGTAAAAGTGCATTTTAAATTGAAATTTCATTCGGCTGTACCGCACTCAAGAGGACACGTTCATTAAAATCCCCTCAGCATTTAGGCACATGTTGATAATTACTTTATAATATCTTTTCAAAAATATATTGTTTTTGGTGTGTGCTCATAAGTTTACACACCTTGGCAGTGAAATATGGGCCTTTCTTTAAAAAAAAACATGACCAATCATCCAGAAATACCTATTTAAGCATGATTTATGGATTGTGATGAGGTGATCCCCCCCCCCTTTTTTTTTAAGTTAAAATGATTATTGTAATACATCAAAGATTAAAATTTAAATTTGTCAATTGTTAAAAGCGCTATATAAATAAAATTGACTTGACTTGAAATAGTCTTTAATTCTTGTGCTGATCCTGATGGGCTTTTAATCCTAAAATTGTCAGGGGAAACATAAGATTAAATTATTTGTCACATGTACCTTCCAGCACAGTGTTTTTTTTTTGCACGTCCCGTTTAAGAAGCTGGGGTCAGAGCGCAGGGTCAGCCAGGATACAGCGCCCCCTGGGGCAGGTGGGGTTAAGGGCCTTGCCTAAAATCTCAACGGGGGCAGCTTCTGTAATGCTGGCGCTTGAACCCCCGACCTTCTCATCACTATCCCATAGTCTTAACCATCTGAGCTACCAATGTCATGTGACAGCTTTCAAAATATGCTCCAACCACATGGTCTGTTTGGTCTGCCTTACATCCTTCATACTCTCCCCTTAAACTGGTCTGGGTTGTTAGGGGTTAAAAAAAGTAGAACTGATTTTTTTTTAAAGGATTTCCAAAACATACCTAGGTTTTCAAACTGTGATCAAGAAGTGGAAAATTAGGGGTTTTGTCGACACCAAGCCACGATCAGATAGATGAGCAAAAGGTTTTAGTCCCATAGACGGGGAAATGATTCGGGATGCAAAGGAAAAACCCTACGGTCAACTTTAGCTGAAATACAGGCTTGTCTGAAATGAAATTTGGTGTCACTGTTTCAAAATGCACAATAAGGAGATACTTAAACCGAGACAGGCTGTATGGTCAAGTTGGCAGTAAAAAGTAGTTAAAAACAGCCTCCTTACATTACACAAAGCCTGAAAGCTTCTGGCACAAAGTCATTAGAAGTGAAGAGACTAAAACTGGTCAAAACTTTTTATCCACAATTCATAAACGATATGTTCAGAGACGAATCAACAAGGACGTCCACCATAACTACTGTGAAATATGGAGGTTGATAGGGGTGCGCTGCAGTGGCACGGGGACTTCTGTCCAAATTGAACGTAACAACCTATCAGAAAATGCAGGTCGTCAATTTGTATACGTTTCAAACATGTAATTATTATTATTTTTTTGTTTGTTTGTTTTTAAAGAGCAAAGGGCAACTTTACAACCTGAGAAAATAAAGGGTCTCATCAACAATTATCACAAAAGACATCAAGCCATTGCTGACGCTAAAGGGGGCAGGACTAAGAACTATGGGTACGCAAATGATTAGCAAGGACCACCAAAGTATTTTCTTTAATGTTTGGTTTAAGGGTTGCATTATTCCTTGATCTTTTAAAGTTTTTGAATTTTAATCATGATAAAAACGATTGCGTTTGGTCCGATAACCACGGTTTCTTTAAAAATTGGGGCAACTTGAAAATAAACATTTCTGCCAGGGTGTGTAAACTTATGAGTCACAACTGTATAATATAATATAATATATATTTATATATCATCTTAAAACCTGAAATCATATGTGACATTTTAATCTTGTTAGTTCACAACAAAAATTCCTCCCTGAAATATTCATGACTTTTTTTTTTTTTTTAACTTATTTTGTGCCGCTCTGCAAAAAAATAAGAAAAAATGTTTTCGGCTTCTTAATCACAAGATTAATGGGATTTTTTTATTACAATAATTTTGCTGTTGAAGCCACAATCCTGTCTGTTCATTAGGTGATTTGTTAAACGAGGGGATTTCCTTCAAATTAATTCCAAAATAAATTCCATTAGCAGTTCTTAAAAAGAGCCAGACTTTAATTCAAGAGTAAAAATAAAAAATAAACAAAACTTTAAAAAAAACAAAAAAACAAATACAGTCTGATTGCAGGTTGTGTACCAAATAACTCCTTACTGGCGATATCAATTCAGTTACGAGATTAAAATAAAATAAGTGCACAAAATGTCAAACAGCAGAAGCGTTACCATACCGAAGGCCAAAACTGCAATAATAATTATTTACTTTTAATAATATTAATTTTCTTGTTGAAATATTGACTTGATAAAGCATTCGTGTCCATAAGATGCAGTGTCTAGGCTGTAAACCTGGCAACTGGTCGATCAAATAAAACCAACCCTCAACAGTAAACGCACCCTTTCGATGAGTCCATGCGTGGGATTTAAAATGTACAGATATGGCAACGTGCTGTCAGTTCCCCAAAAACATTCACTCGCAATACGTGAGCTGTGGAAGAAAGCAAGCAGAATCCTGCGTTAGTTAATCTGATCCCTCGTCCTCATTCGTCCAGGTTGAGCAGGAAGCGGGAAATCGTCCGTATGTCCATGTGAGGCAGGACGAGCAGGCAGTAGAGGAGGAGCCACATGAGAAGCAGGAAGTCGACTTCGGAGAGCTCCGGGTGATTCGGACGCGGCGGAGTCCGTGCAGCACCGCACACCTTCTTATTACACATCACACACCTGCAGGTTCAGACAGAACATAGTTACACACTTAGCCGGGATTATGCTAAACAAAGGGCGTGGCTCAGTGAAGGAGGTGTGGCCTCTGATCCTGTTAGTGAATCAGGTGTGAGCAGTGTCTATATGAATCTCAGTGGCCTCGCGTCCTGTCAGTCTAAGTGAAGGAGGTCGTGACCTTTAACTCTGTATTTCAGGCCACACTAAAGAAGGCGTGGTCTCTCTAGATCAAAGAAAAAGAGGTGTGGCCTCTGTATGTCATTCACCGTAAAGGGGTGGAGCTTATTTCATTCAGAGAAAGTAAAAGGGGTGGGGATTAAGTTTTTCAGTTAAAATGAAGGAGGTGTGGCCTCTGTATTTCATTCACAGTAAACGAGGCGTGGCTCTGTATTTCATTTATGATAAAGGGGCGGGATTACATTTTAGTTATAGTAAAGGAGGTGTGGCCTTTGTATTTCAGTCATAGTAAAGAAAAAGTGGTCTCTGTAAATCAAAGAATAAAAGGCAGGGCCTCTGTATGTCATTTACAGTAAAGGGGCGGAGCTTATGTTTTTCAGTCAGAGTAAAGAAGGCGTGGTCTCTATAGATCAAAGAAAAAGAGGTGTGGCCTCTGTAGGTCATTCACAGTAAAGGGGCGGTGCTTATGCTTTTCAGTCGTGGTCTCTGTAAGTAAAAAAATATGATTTCTGCATTTCATTCATGGTGAAGGGGCGGGGCTTATGTTTTTAATTTAAACTGAAGGAGGTGTGGTCTCTGTATTTCATTCATTGTAAAAGGGGTGGGGATTAAGTTTTTCAGTTAAAATGTCATAGTAAAGAAGAAGTGGTCTCTGTAAATCAAAGAATAAGAGGTGTGGCCTCTGTATGTCATTTACAGTAAAGGGGCGGTGCTTAGGGTTTTCAGTCACAATAATGAAGGCGTGGTCTCTGTAAGTCCAAAAAGATGCATTTCATTCATGGTGAAAGGGCGGGGCTCATGTTTTTAATTTACACTGCAGGAGGTGTGGTCTCTGTATTTCATTCACAGTAAACGAGGCGTGGCTCTGTATTTCATTTATGATAAAGGGGCGGGCTTACATCTTAGTTATAGTAAAGGAGGTGTGGCCTTTGTATTTCAGTCATAGTAAAGAAGAGGTGGTCTCTGTAAATCAAAGAATAATTATCTTTCATTCACCGTAAAAGGGGCAGGCTTTCTGTATGTCAGTCACAGTAAAGGAGGCGGAGCCTCTCTGTATTTCATGCGCAGTAAAGGACGTGTGGACTTTTAGTACTTCAGTCACAGTGAAAGAAGTGTAAAAAGAGGTGAAAGAGCCACAGTCCAGGTGGCGTGGGTTCAGAGCTCATTATTCTCAGCGAGGGGGCGTGGTCTCTGTCGGCGTCTGTGTCAGCCCTAATAAAGGAGGCGTGGTCTCAGTCTCAGTAACAGCCTCCCTTAAAAGCCTTTAATCTTCTTCTTCTCATCATGATGATGAGATTTAAGAAGCAGTCAAAGCTCTATAGGTGTGTGTGTGATATCATCTTTTTCACACCCATCAGACTCACGTTGACAGGAAAACATGCCAGAGTGATAGAATGATTAGAGAGTAATTAGTGCGACTCCTGTAACAGGAACAGACTTGTTCACGCGGCCGGGTTTGGAGAGAGACGCCCCGAGCTCGACTCGGCCGTCTGGAACAGCTGCTCTGTCCGCGAGCTGATTTGCATCGATTTTGACTGCGCTGGGTGGAGTCATGTTTCGGGGTCGAGCGTTCAGATCTCTGCATTACGCTACACGACAAGTGAGAAACGTTCAGTACCTTTCATCTGTGTGATTCGCTGTGATGGCCGCGGGGGCTTCTCCGTTTTCTCTGGGCTGCGGAAAGAGAAAGGACAGATTTACGACAGGATAAAACATCAGGGATGCGTACAGGAAATAAGAAATTCCTAATGTTTCATAACACTCATTTTAAATCAAATCGCCCTGGTGCGATTCTTTCTCGCTGTGGTTCTTGGGTCAGGTAAACTCTCATGAATCATACTCGGGTGTGGCCCAAGACAACCGGTCCGAGAGCGAACGAGCAACATGGTCTCAGAGTCCACTTCTATATTATCTCCATCAGAGTCTAATCGAGAATGAATCGACTCTGAAACGATTCAAATGCATGAATTCATCCAGGCATACTGTGTGCTTTGCTTTGAGTTGTAGCTGTAGTGTTTTTTGTGTAGACGTGCGCCAAAGGGCAAAGCTGTAGCTGAACAGAATTATAATGAACAAAAAAAAAAAACAGAAAACTATAACGATATAAACTTGCTCTATACCGTTCGTATGAGTCGTGTCATGCAGTCGATTCACGGTTACAGAACCACACCGAAAAAGTAAAAAAAAAAAAAGAAAAAAAACACACCAAGGTTCCAATAAATAAAGTAAATATTGTAAAAGCACCCACAGAGAGCGCCAGACCAATGATTAACACTCACAATCTCAGGATTGAATTTAATTCCTTTCACGTCCACCACTTCTGGTTCTACTACTACCGGAGGCTGGTTTTCATCTTCAGTGCTTCGCTCTCTGGCAGCTTCTTCCTTGTTTGAATGACTGGGGGGGAAAAAAAAAAAAAAAAAAAACATAACGCACCTTTCTCACGACCTTGCAATCACACTCAATTCATCAACAGTTTAATGGAACAAAAGCTCCATTTAAACACCAACATGTCCGACTTAAGAGTGTCTAGAGAACCAGGACGACCTTTCAGTTCTTTATCTAAAAAGGAAATCTTCAGCTAAACATCGTTAAAGTACATTTAAGGTCAGTTAAAGCTGTGCAGGTTTTCCCTTCACTCGACCAAGAATAGCTCTAAGAATAGCTCGGTACCTCAGCGTGTCCGAGTTGTCTTCTCCGGCAGAGGTGGAGACTTCGTTCTCCGGTTCCTCTCTGCTTTTCCGTTCTTCTCGGTTGTTACGCTCGATCTCTGCGTCCAGGTCCGTTTCTACCAAGCCCCATTCTCCTGGGTGCGAAACCCAAAGGCTGAACGGACTCTGTCCCGGAGACTCCACGACCCCGTAATCAACCTGCAACGGCGTATGAATGCGCGGATTATTATTTTTGTATACATAGAAATAACAAAAAAAGAAAAAAAAAGGAGACGAGCGGTTATTTATTCTGCGTACACTTGGATTACCCGACCGATTATTTAATTCTCGATCCACCTCAGTCTCAGTCCAGCAGCAAGAGCTGTTCGAAATTCACCAATAATGCTAAATAATTCATATTAAAAGAGAATCATAGAAAGAAAGAAAAGAGTAAGCAGTTTTCATGATAACGTCATCCATTCCAGTTAAAGAAAGCTTGATGCGAGTTACCTGCATGTACATATCCGAGTATATAAAACTGGTCTCTAGAACTCATTGAATGGACTAGACTTTTAACATTATTAAAAATAAGGAATAAAACACCTGCAGGGAGCGCTGTCGTTCATCGCGCCACCTAATTACTTTCCGTTACCAACATATCAGATTGTTTAGAAGACCCAAGACCCAAAAGTTCAGCTATTGTTTTTTTTTTAAACCACTCTTGGTAGTGGACTCAGACTTTGTAACCCTACTACACCTGCTTTAGGAGCTACATAAATAATAGGAATCATTTTAGAACCGAAATAAGATTCTAGTACTGATTGGAAAAAATCCTCCAAGGACCTGATCCATTTAGTGAAGGAAAAGAGCTTAGGTCAGGAGCTTAGCATTTAAATCAGTGTGGATATGTGTGGGGTGTATAGTATGTGTGTGTGTGTGTGTCAGACAATCACGAGTCATGCAGTGAAAGTGATTTGATTTCCTCCATGCTGAGAAACATCCTCCTAGGTCCAGCGAGATACTACAAAGGTAGCTTAACATCAAGTAACTCAACGAACCCGTATCCAGCGAGGTTACAGCCTTCCATAAACTTCAGATAAGGTCATTATCGCTGCTACTATTTCCTGATAATCCAGCGTGCATTCACAACATCCTGTCTGTCGACATTATATGACCCTAATTACGAACGGTAATCACCTTTTCCTGCGCACTGTCAGAGTCAGTGAGCGCAGGCTGCGAGGGCGCGCGCTGCAGGGGAGTCACGCTGAGCGACAGCCGGAGCTCCGCACGGCACCTCTCCGCCCGCTCCGCGTCCAGAATCTTGGTTTGCTCCCAAGTGGCATGTTCTTCATTTTCATCCTCGTACAGCTGGTCCACTGTGCCGGGAGTCGGCAGACTGGAGGATTGCGCTTCTTCGTTTTCGCAAGATGGAGCCCCGGGATTCGCCTCGTCCATGATCTCAAGTGTGGAGACGGCAGTTACGAGGTCTTTACTCTGCGAAGTCGGAGATACCAGATTTGAGGTGTTGCTCTCAATCAGTGCGTCATCGTTATCCTTAGCGTCACTGAGATTTTGCAGACTGTCAGACGAGGCGTCATCTTGCTTAACATTCTCGTCTTCGCACTCATCCTCGATAGTCCTACTTTGAGGCACAAGGTCAGTCTCAGGAAGACTCGGGGTCACATTCAGCTCTTCCTCCGACTTGCTTTGAGCCATGGCTTCGTCCTGAACAAGGCTTAGATCATCCTGACTTGGTTCTTCACCACAGGTGATATTCTCACCATTTTCCTCAAACGGCTTCAGAGGGCTGGATTCTGGCTTCTCTTCTTCAACTTCAGGAAAGTTTGTGTCCACCAGACTGTCGGTCACCTGTTGAATGGATTCACTCAAATCTTTCAGCTCTTCAGTTTGGCTTGGATCCTCAGCGCCAGACTCAGTTTGATCCACTTCCTCTTGGATCTCTGCCTCAGTGTCTGCTTCTCCAGGCTGGCTGATGTCTGTGAGGATCTGAGGGAGATCAATTTCTGTACAGATCTGATCTGCTTGATCTTCTGGCTTTGCACTGTCCTGCTCTGGTTCTACGACTTCAGTCTTTCTAAAATGGTCAATTTCCTCCGCAGCAACATCTTCCTTTCCACCGCTGAATACACCTGGCATCGGATTTTCCTCCATTTCGTCATCAAATGGTTCGTCACGCAGTTCCGTGCCAAGTTCTTCAACGTCCTCTTCACTTCCTGAAATGGAAACCCTTTCATACTGAACAACAGGCCACTCTTGATCATCGTCAAAAATGTACGCTAGATCTGATTCGGTAGCGACCTTCGGGACCTCTTCAGTAGTGGAAGGTTTAAGACTTTCTTCGAGATTTTCAGCCAGGTTCTTGGATTCATTTTTATCCTCAGCAATGGGTTGACTAGAGGTAACGGGGACAGAACTCTTATTCGCATCATCTGGTTGAGTTGTGGAGACATCCTTCTGATCTGGATAATACCCAGAATCACAGTCGCCAAAGAAACGATCAGAAGACGTAGGATTATCGAGATTCGTCTCGGGACAAGGTTCCTGGGTATTTGAGATTTGCAAGATGTCCACACTGCGTGAGTCACTGGCAGATTCTTCTTCCTTAAGATCTAAAATGTACCTATATGCGTCTTCTTCTTCGGACAGCAATGCAGATCTAGCCTCTAAGCTAAGCGAGAAGTTTCCTTCATCAATGAACAACTCTGAATCTACCTGATCTTGCAGACCCCTCTCTGATTCCAGTGGAGAACCCAGAGAGGTCAGATCGCCTGCTGAGGTGGAATCTCTCAGGGAGTCGTTGCTGCAGGACTGTGGAATCTCACTAGGCGTCTCAGGCCACGATTCTGGAAAATCCATAGCCGAGTCGATGAGGGACGGCTGAGGGGAGCTCAAAGGAGAGGAAGCATCTTTGTTCAGGCCCAGTGGGCCACTCGGGGGCCGATTTTCAGTTGTACTGGGGCTCGAAGCCACTGAGGAGTCTTCGCTGTCCCAGGGTCGGTCATCTACTGTTTGAAGTGGGACAGGAGACCGTTTTTGTCCTTGTTCTTTAACTACTGAGGAGATAAAAATCTTGGGTGGAGGCTGAACCCAGTCCCTCTTCACTAAACCAGACTTTTCTCTCTTCCTCTGAACTCCATTCTTAACTGATGGCTCTGTCATCCGCGCACTGACCTTATTCCTCTCCAGGATATCCAAAGGATCATCCTTCAGGAAACAGCAATCGGACAGCACATAAATCACATTTTAAACACGGTACTTCATATTAATAATCTGACGGATGACATTCAAGGGATCTTACCTCCTCGATACCTGGGAAGTGCTCCAGAAACTGGGACACGTAGGTCATTATGGACTGTTGGTCAGGACGATTCAGCATTACATCTGAGGAGACATGTTTCGATTTACTACAGCATTCGGTTGTTTTTTCTGTTACGGGCGCTTTCAAACGAATAAGCGATGAATGAAAATCACGCCAAATCATTTAGCGATGCAGTGATACCTTCAGGCTCCAGAAGTCGCGGGATGCCCAGGCTGTAATGCGCCGTCCTGAAAGCCTCTTCGATGTTCTCTCTGGGCGATCTAAGCAAAGCTCTCCTCATGTCCACCAGACTGGGGTCAATGGACTTGATGACGGCAAGAAAAGCCAGACCACTTGTCCAGCTCTTGCCAAAATCCTGAACTGCCACACCAAATCTATAAAAAAAAAACAGGATTATAAGCAGTGAGATTTGGAATACACACAATTTATGACTGCACCTTGTTATACTCAGGAACACTTACTTCCTGGTACGTCTCTGGACCCAGTGCAAAAGAGTCTTTATGGCTTTTCCATGATCCCTGGCGATGACGGAGGGCTTCTTTTCATCCGAAGGTGTGCTGGACTGCGACATGTCCGAGTCCGAGCTGGTTGGGATGGACGACAGGCTGGAAGAGGATGGAAACTGGTTCCTTATGTTCCCTGTAAGCTCCTTTATCTGTGGAACAAAAGACATATCATTTCAAACATTGCGAACATGAAAAGTAAAGAAAATCTTAAGATAACCCTTTTGCTCTTATTATTATTTTAATTGTCGCGTGAATAGTGTCGTTTTGACTGTATTTTACTTTCATTATCAGTCTCATAGTACACAAAGTGAAACAATTTGTGTCAGTCTAAGCCAGATATGCAGAGACAGACAAGCGTATGATATTTTTACCTGGAAAAACAGGATGATGTTCCAGATAAGCCCGAGCACAATGGACGAATTGCCATCAGCGACGTCTGTAGCATCAATGCTGACCAGCTTCACCTGCAACAGATACATGACTCATCACACAAGGTCGTGCAGCCACAGTGTTTCAGTAACAAGTTTTTTTTTTGTTGTTTGCTTTGTCTGGAATGGTTCATTTCTCCTGACTCATGACCTTACACAGCTCAATACTTACATTTCTTTCCTCCAGGAATGCCAAAACCCTGGCAATGTTATTGAGCCTGAAAATGCGATGCGCGGACGGTTTGAATTCGTGCAGCTGGGAAAAAGAAATAAATAAATCAATAAAATCAAACACGCGTTTAATATTTTCTCAGCAACTGATGAATAAAGAAGGAATCCGATTTTTAGCGAAGCCTCGTGAGTTTATTAATGGATGTTAAATGCATTTATTTGTAGTGGCACCAAATCACACGGACCATTTAAGCATTTCTCAGTGTATTCTCGCTGTGGATGAACTAAAACGCAAATATGTTTTTTTTTAAACAGATTTTCTCACCAGCCTGCATCCTGACAGCTCCTCCAGCAACGCCATGAGAACCCGCCCATCTCGGATGTCCCGGAAAAGATCATGCACCATCATTGGAGGATTACACTACAGAAAGTAAAAAGAGGACACGTCATTCTCTGTGTAATTCAACAAGCCAACACTTCCTATGCTTCTGATGCTTTCTACATGACGTAACTTTTATACGTTACTATTGGATAGTCACAGTTATATACTCTCACATGAAACAAAGCACAAAATCAATATGTTAAAAAAAAACCGATTATAGAAATCGTGGCCCATTATTCTTTATATTCTATACTGTAATGTTATTCTTTACAACATTACTCCAGTTCATTGATGTTCAGCACTCGTACGATCCACCACAAAAGAGCTGAGGTCTAGACTTTAAGGCGTAGAATTGAAGGAAGGTGCACTTTCTTTCCCCCTCAACTAAAGACATTGATGTCAATTTTGGAAATTTGTCCTTGCTCTGACCTTGTCCTTGTCTGGTTCATTTCCCAAAAATCTAATCAGTTCATCTCGTTTATCATTTCTTACAAGTCTAACAATCACTCAACTATTCCTTCTTAAGATATGTCGATAAAAACTTAAGATGCACAGATAACTGCAAAAGCATAAAAATTTGACAAGTCCAAACAAGTTACCGTAATATCACAGCTCCCAGAACTTTTGAGTCCTGGAATATTTCAGTGGCATCAGAAAAAAAAACCCTCCATAGATGTGATGTGCTGGTGATTCAGTACATTCAGGTCGTCAGCTGACTTCATTTTATTGCCACATGACGTTGCTGAGTCTCGACCTGAGCGACTGAAGCGACTCCAGATCATAACACTGTCTCCAGAGGCTTGTCCAGTGGACACTATGAATGATGGGTACTTCGCTTCAAGTGCTTCCCTTCTCACCCTGACACGCCCATCACTCTGCAATAGGATCAATCTGGACTCATCAGGTCACATGACCTTTTTTCATTGCTTCAAAGTCCAATCTTTATGCTCACTAGCAAGCTGAAGCCAACTTTCCCCTTGATTAGTCTACTGTAACAATTCCCAGTCCTGTGAGTTCTCGCCAGATTGTGTGTATGGAACTGCTCTTACTTTCTCTAGTAAACACAGCTCTGATTTTTACTGAGAAATATCATTTCTGATGTAACTTTACAAAGCGTTTAAGGTGTAAGATTACTTTTTTCTAATTCCTCACTGTGGAGAGTTCAGCACGTTCCTTCCAGGTTTTGATAATATGTTTGTTGGACAGGTCTTAACCCGCTCATTTCAGCAGCTTCCTTAGTTATTTTATTTATTTGTTTCATCTTATTTTGCCAGGTAGTATATCTATGGCACTTACACTATAGGTATTACTTTACAGTTTGATGAAAATGGTTATTGGGTTGCAATGCATGGTGCTACATACAGCAGCATCATCAATAAAGTGAGTTTATGAATAAATGCAAGTTCCTATGGAACAAAAAGAGACGAGTATTCCAGATAAAACAGGGCATAATGTGAGAATCCCCATTGGATGGGACATACTCATTTCAAGGGTAAATATGGCACCCCCTTATGGCCTTCATGGCATGGAGAGGAACTTTCCAGAACCGTAGGCAGTGGATGGTGATCGAGAGACAAAATAATGTGTGATTGTTAATTACGGTGTCGTCGTGGTGTTAGGAAGCCATGCTCTCGGCCACACAATAGCGAGTCATTGTCCTGCAAAACAAAGGACTCATCACTCGACGCTTTCTGTCAGTGCCAAGCAGGCCATGAATGACAGCCTTCTCGTCCCCGAGCTGTCTGAAACTCTACAAGCCCCACAGTCGATCGACAGACAGGACAAAGGGACTGGCTTTTAACGGGAAGTCACACGGTTACCCGCAGTGAGCAAAGTGTAATGCAAATGTGCCGAAAGAATGAAAGAAAAAGCGATGTAGAAATAGAGGGGGAGGGGGGGAAAAAAAGAGGAGCAAAAACTTTCACCAATCTCCTAATACATCATTAATGTCAATTCCATTTTGTTCATTTATAATTCATGGCCAGGGAAGAGACATGTGCACTTCCTGTTATCGAGTGTCACTGCAGTAGCCGCGTGCCTCGCTCGGTAAGAGTACAACGGCCTACATCTCCTTCGCACGGCCTGATTTTGCATCCCGTGGGCCAGTGTTAAATTTAAACACAAACTTTATCACATCAACACTTGCCCCTTTTTTAGTTTCTCCTTGACGGCGAAGGATTTCAGCTAAGCATTAAAGACAATCCGTATGGTTGTAATTATGTTAGTTTGTTCCATTATTTATGAGTCTGTACATGTGTGTGTCTGAAAATGTCAGATTGGTTAATGCCACACTTTTATCAAAGCTCTTGACTTTGCTCAAATCTTGACTGTTTCATTTTAAATTAATTGTAGAGAGACCAAAAGGCAAAAAAAATACTTTGCTTTGTTCCAAAATTTATGGGACTGACTGTATAATGGGTTGAAAACTTAACACACGCTAGCCGGCTGGCTAGGCACATCACTGTACTAGCACTATTCAGGTTAGCTTAGATTAGCAATGCTTGCTGTAAATAGTTAGCTTAGTTAGCAATGGCATTATTTAACTAGCTGAAGTAAGAAAAAGTAAAGTACTTCAACATGGAGCTACACATAGCTATCTTGTTCAGTAGCAAGCTGGCTAACATTAACACTTTAATAATGTAGATAGATGTTATGCAGTTAGGGTACAGTATATTAATTTAGCTAAATGTTATGTGGTGATATAGTAGCTAAACATTTTGTTTTTTCACATTTACACTGGGAAACCATGCTAGGATTTCTTGCTAATAAATAAACTAGCACAAACCTTCTCCAGGTGCAGATTCATCCATCTTGTGAAGGTCCGCTTCTGAACAACTTCCCTCTCAACTGCAAGAAAGAACAAAAAATACATATATATATATATTTTTTTTTTTTCATGAGAACACAAAGAATGAAAAACAGACAAAGAATGACCACGCAGATGATTTTATTTAGAAAGCCATTAATCATTTAGAACCTTAAGGAAACATGTAGTGGTCATTGCTAGCACAATTAGCATGCGCTTTGCGACTTCGTTTTGTAATTTTTCAGTCAGTGCTTTGTGTTACTCAGAATGCTCTAATCACTGTAGCGCTTAGCGCACTGTGGAAAGCATTTGGGAGTAGGTCACGCACCGAGGGCCAAGTTCATATCCTTCTGTGTATTCAGCATCAACCTGACAGAAAAGACGAAACCGAAACCCGACAATGAAGGTCAGACAAACCGGGTCGCGTTAAATATTTTGCCTGGCACCGTCCACTCCGTCGTCTTCTTAATAGACTCAAGTTTTGTCGCCCTCTGCTATTGAGGCTCCTCATTAGCATTCAGACCATGTAAATAAATAACTCAACAGGACACGGACCCATCCTCGTGGGAGCGCTACTTCAGCCCGGGGCTGCCTTCATTCATTATTCAGCTGAAGAGAAAGAAGGAAAAAAAGAAAACCCTAAAGAGGCTCCATTCGCTGAGATCAATACGCGTTGTGCAAATGACATGATGGAATAATGACCGAGCGGACGAGCGGGGAGGCCAGGGTAACGGCCATGCACACACTGAGTCACAAGATACACAACAGCACACATTCATCAGGCTGCACACACATGAATATGTGTGAAAACTCGCAAAAACTTTTATAAGTTCAAGGAAAAGTAAGGAACAACATGCTGCTCAAATAAACACCCAATTACCAGCCTGCATTTATACATGTGTGTGTCGTATTGTCCTTATATAACAGAAAATAACTCAGCCATTCCCTTTTTTTTCTTCTTCTTGTAGTTACTTTCAGTGTTTTAGCTATATATATATATGATAGACATTTTTTCACCAGAATCAGAATACTTTTGGCTATTAAAGTTGATGGACGGATGGATGGATGGTTCCGTCTGCGTGCCGCCCGGCACATTGGGCAACAGATATACATCTGCTGTTTCTGTGGCACTCATTTACAGGGTTGGGTTGCCAGCTCGACGCCCGATTGTATCTGAGCACTTGAGGGTGAAGGACCTTGTTTAAGCGTCCAAAAGGGGTGAAAAAAAACTACTGGGGAAAATTTCTTAACCAATAGTTAACCAACAGAACGCGTCAACAATGAACAATAGATTAACTGTAATTTATTAATGGTAAAAATAATTTTTTTTTTCTGTTCAAGTTTTATTTAAACCTATCTAGCAAAATGTTAGAAATGCATAAATAAATAAAAAATAAATCAGACTGCAATAAACCTCCAGAACTGCCATCTCATGGTGCAGAAGTTATTAAGTGCGCTACTGAGAAATATTACTCAAAACAAACCATTGGACACATTTTAATAGGGTAAATTGTTAAAAAGGAATTTATTAATTAATAATTAACCATAATTGATAATTAATTTACTCAAGAAATGGGTAATTATTGTTGAATTGTCATGGTGTAAGAGCAAAAAAATATTTGTGGTTTTTTGTGCTTCATGTCAGGATGAACTGTCCACCGTTGATTCTTGTTCTAGAATCGCATGTCCCCATGTGTTTTATTTCTTCACTTGCCGGGTCAAATCTGATTAATCAAGTGAAGACATTGTTTTTATTTTAAGACGACTGGACAAAAAAGGAAATACCTAGTAAATAAGTGCTTAGTCAAATTAAAATTATAACCATTTTACCCAAGTGTGTCTTAATCCTTGCTATGAAGTAACAAACGGAGACGCATTAAAAATGCATTTTATTTGTTGTCACTATTCAGTCACGTCAGTCTCTCATCCAAACTGGAGAAAAGCAAGAAATCTTAGCTAACTAGCTAGAAATTTCACAAATCTTCAAATGCCCTCGAATGTGCTTGTTGTATATGAATTAATTCCAGCATTTGCAAAATGAACACCGGTCTCCGTGTCACGACCTAAACGCAGTAACAGTACGCAAGCTTTCGGAACACACCTAAATCCACTCCATTCATCATGGCCGCCGGAGGTCTGTGATGATTTGCAAGATTAGACTAACAAAACCTACACGCAGCGCGCGCATCGGCCCTCGCGGGCTCAGCTCAGTACGGCTCCACCCCTGAGGCAGTCGAAGCACCATGGTGACGGCGTACAAAGCTCTCGACAACCATCTGAACCAGAGATTCTGAACCATATGATAACGAAAGAAAAAAAAAACGTCAGGCTCGGGTTACAAAGACCTGCTTAATTTCAAATTCGCTGGGATCAAATGGTCTGATGCGTACATGCTAACGACGTGGCTTTCCTGCTCCCAGAACGTTCCGGGAGATTTTCACAGAGTCATGAAAAATGCAAATAGAAAACATGCAAATTTTTTAAAGAGGGGTTATCCCATTTTACTGAGGCAGATACAAAAAAGGGGGAAAATTTCACATCAAGGGAGTAATAGTAATGAAAAGTGATCTTTAGAGCAGACGGTCTTACAGATAGAACAGTATGGACAGCAGTAAAGAATGTGAGTGGCAGATGCGGC
Organism: Clarias batrachus; assembly: GCA_003987875.1. Taxonomy (NCBI): domain Eukaryota; kingdom Metazoa; phylum Chordata; class Actinopteri; order Siluriformes; family Clariidae; genus Clarias; species Clarias batrachus. The sequence continues at coordinate 755,224 of QMIH01000057.1, forward strand.
GACGTTTCATTGATTCATTTGCTATAGCGACATGCGTTTTCTACCTTATGCTCGCACATTACACATATTATACACCAACTCTGAATTTAATTAAGTTACTTAGACAGAAATACTGCATACCTCCTTTCTCCCCAAATGCCACTCTCCAGACAGGCATACTGTAAAAATCAGTCTACGGAATGACTCAGTGGTTCAACAAGTCCAAAATGAAATGCACGACTATTAGACTTTCACTCCAGAGGAATTTTATGTTATTTTCACTCCCATTAACAGAGCCTGACCCTATTGATCTAAGGATGACAAACGCGCTACTTGTCCCATTATACACTACAGTGTCTCTATTTGTAAGATTAAAAATAATAGTTACAGTGCTGGGACACGTGTTAGCATTTAAACATTTCAATCCAGCCATTGTGAGCGAGTCAGTGTTTTCACTGGCCCAAATAGACTACTCTCAATTGAAGCATTTTTAGTACGAGAACACAGAAAGAGAGAGAGAGAGAGAGAAATAGTGATGATGTAATGACTAAGAATATGCATTGATATGTATAATAAAAAGACAAAAATGGAAGAATTGCTCCACATAGTTGGAACGATAGGAAGAGATACAGTACTTCCAAAGAAGGATGGAACATGGCACAAACACGACCCTGACTTGAGTTTGGAGTTCCACCAAAAAATGTAGTGGCCGTTGAGGAGCTGATAAAAGGTCTGTAGCCACCACAGGCGAATTTTCCTGCTCACATCAAAAACATTTTTTTTTACCTCCCAACAGTATTTTTCACATCAACAATAACATTTCTCTCGCTCTCTCTCTTTTTTTTTCCACCCGAGGTCATTTTTTTTAATCGACTTTTCACCACCGAGAAAAAAACACCTCTGACCAATCAGAATGTAGCTTGTTGGAGGGTCAATTAAAAACATTCAACACGGTGGATCATATGATTAACTTTGTTTCAGCTAACACAGTCTATGATTAAAAAGTCCCCCCCAAAAAAATCACCAGGACAACGAGTAGAAAGACAGCGTCTGAAAACCGATAGCCGCTTATCAATGTGTCAAAGTGTCACACAGGAGAGATCGCAGTCCTACATTGTTCGTTTTAATTCTTCCTCTCAGGTTGCAAAATTGTAGCCAAATGCACGCGGAGCGAAACCTTCTCATTCGTTTATCAAAAAGTCATGTCTGGATAATATTTATAAACCTCAGACTTTTTTTTTTTTAAACCCCAGACGCTGTTCCAGATCAATCGACTCCCTACAATTTCTCCTCTGCTTCTTCATGTGCTGTTTCGGCAGCACCAATAACTCCTCGAGCTGCCCCAAGGACATCGTGAAATAGGTCCGGGAGCAACCATGGTACATCTTCAACTCCTGCACCAAGTGATGAAACCTTCCCTGATCTCTTAACATTCTCTCCTTCTTCTCAGTATAGAAATGTTCGTTTTTTCAATGTTTTATTCAAATGTCACTGTTGCCATTTTTGTTGCATGAATTTTAGAACCCGTACACACACACACACACACACACACACACACACACACACACACACACATCATGTTTGATATTACTCCTGGTGCGTAAAGACCTTTAATCGAATACGCAACCCCGAAACTTAACATGATTCTACCACCACCATGCTTCACTCATGGGTTTCTGCCAATCATAACATTTTGATCTTCTTGAACCACTGAACATGTTTTCTCTTGTTCTTCATATATATTTGTAATATTTACATTTATGGCTTTTGGCACCCTTATCCTTACCCATTACATTTTTATTCATCTCATTATACATCTGAGCAGTTGAGGGTTAAGGTGTTTGCTCAAAATACATCCCACATGTATATATACAGTATATAAAACTTTCTCTGGATCATTACACATTGGGTCATTTGAACCAACAGTTTATGTACAAGTTTTCTGCCCACTAGGAGTGGTTGTGGTGATGCGGTTTGATCCTAGGACCTTCCAGTTGGCACCTTAGCCAATGTGCTACCCCCTTCCCCCCCTCTTATGTAGAATAACTTACATTTCTACATTATTATACATCTGAGCAGTTGAGGGTTTGAACTTCGGATCAGCAGTCCAATGGCTTATCTACTGAGCTACCCCTAACCCTATCCCACAACCCTAAACCCATATATAATTCTCAGTCACTGGAGAGGCATCCTCAGTGCCATTACCAAACCTGGAGGAATGGGCGAGTTGTCGCAAGAAGGGCAGAAAACTTGAGCATGAACTTGCGGATCACATGACCCAATGTCATGACCCAGAGAAAGGGGAAAAAAAATGTTTTATATACTGTATATACACACACACACGTGGTACTTATCTTACTCTGAAACAACAGATCTGGTGATAAGCTGGTCCTTTAAGAAAAATAAAGCCGCCTTTATAGTTGGCACTTGAGAGAAAGACACTTCATCCCATCTTTAGGACAGACGGGGGGGAAAAGAAACGCTCCAGTTGCAGGTTCATAGCAGAGACCCGGCTGCTCTCGAGCCTTCAGAAAGAGGACAAGGAAGATAAATTAAGTGCGTGCAAATGTGTGTCAGTGCCAGAGCAAAAGAAAGAGACAAAGACGGATTCCACGCAGCGTCTCATGAGCTAGTTTAAAGTACACGGTGAAAGGACAAAAAAAATAATAATAATTTGTCCAAATGTTTTCTTATCCAGTTTCCTTTAAATACGGACACTTGTTTATTCTCCGAGGTTTCTCTTCTCTTGGTTTAAGAATTAAAAACAGACAAATGTGACATGTCTACTGTGAGAACAAAACACCACGGTGTCTCCTGTGAGCAGAATTTGATTGAGGAAATACCACATTAAAACTTAATTCATTTTGATAAGCTGTGTATGGAGCGGAGTCTTAATTGCATTCTGATCATATCACACACACGCAGCTTGAGATGAAGGAAGGGAGTCACTCCTACAGTCTGGAGAACTGAATATCGAATCATAATCGGCTGGGGGTGAAACGGCTCAGTGATTCCTGATTGCGGATGACGGCGGCGCCGCGGCAACAGCTCCGGGTTTATTTTCCCCTTAAACCTGCAAACCCGACCAACTGTTAGCGCCTGTTCATCATCGCGTAGATCATGATTTATCCTTATGTCGTCACTCATAGCTATTATCAAACCAGAAAATGCTGAGTCATCGCGCGTCGCCGTGATACCAGCTAGCGAGCAGGAATGCTAGTGAGATTCTCGCCATCTGTGCCAACATGGGTGCCGGCGGTGTCGAAGGAGGTGAGCGGTCTCCTACGACTGACTCAGATTTGATGCTCGTCTTACGTCAAATCACAGCTTGGGACGAATAATAAAACCTTGACCTTTCGTTATTCTCTGCCATGACAGAAACGTCAAATGTTTAATAGCATTAATTTGGAAGAAATTCTGTGATACAAAATCTCTGTGATTTTCCGCCATATAATTTCCAGTTAAGGTTCATTCAATCACCTTTAGCTCTGGTCTTTAGCGCCACACACCTCCAGCTCCGACCTCAGACCATAACACTGTCTCCAGAGGCTTGTACAGTGGACACCATGCATGACGGGTGCGTCGCTTCATGCGCTTCCCTTCTTACCCTGACACGCCCATCGCTCTGGAATAGACTCAGTCTGGACTCATCAGGTCACATGACCTTTTTCCAATTTTTATGCTACCTAAAAAACTGAAGCCTTTTGTTCCCCCTGATGTGTCTCAGTAATAACTGGTTTTCGTAGAGAGACATAGAGTTGTCTACTGTATGGAAATGCTCTATTGTTCAATGTTAAATATACTGTAGCTCTCACTGTCGATTTTTTAACCATGCAACGGAATGTAAGTGATCTCATTTCGGACCTCATTTCTTCGGCTCTATCCATGTGTTGAAGGGTTCTTAACCCAGTTCCTTGAACTTCAAACTTCCTTAGTTGTTTTCTTTGCTTGATCCAGCCCAATAATCTGACCCTTTTCAAATGCCGCCTTTTTTGGCCAGGAAGGATAGCAAGCAAAAGCCAACCTACAGTATCAAAAGAAACCTAGCCGCGTGACTATAGCCTACTGTGCCAACTCTTTAACCGTTTATGTCTTATAGAATTAAACAAACCTGACTCTTAGCCTTTGTGTTGTTAAGTTGCGTTACTGTTCGGTAAGACAACCTGTTTACACGCGGAGCGAGTCGTCCCGCCGGTGTCCGATTACCCTCATGTGTCCACCTGGTCCGTGTTAAGCCTTTATCTAGTTTGTCCTTCTTGTTGCAAAATCTCACCGCGCATTTCAAAAAGTAAACGTCCCCCTCGTTTCCCCGTGCGGTATTTCCTGCTCCGGTGTTTCCTGGTTTTTATGTTCAGATTATGAAATATTCTCATTTTACGCTGATTTTTGACTCCAACTATAAACTCTGATAATTTTTTTTTACATAAGTTTGTTTGTTTGCTTGTAGAGGCTGGGTTTTATGCATTTGCTGTTTTACACATGTAACCACATTGTTTTAATATTACATTGTGGATTTTTTTTGCATGAATGTGTGTGTGTGTTTGTGTGTGTCCTAGTGGTACTGTACAGTATATTAAACATCAACTCGTCCAGGGTCAGCAGAAGGGAACAGTTCTTTCCCTCTAGTTACACTTAAGATACATAAATCACGATTTAAACATTTGATGTATATTAATATGAATTGTTCTTACATAGGAAAATTGGGGAGGGAAAGGAAAAGAAAATGAAGCCACGCCTATTTAAACTTCACATTTTTCCCCCTTACTCTAGCTTTGTTCTCTCAAGACTCCGGGAAATGAGTCTAGTGATGATACGCAGCACTCGGGCAGACAAAGAGATCACGGTGTTCAACTGTGAAGTACAAGCTCTTAAAAATAAAATATCATCAATTAAGTTGACTTTACAGCCCGTTTGGTTGTAAAAAGAAAAGCTGGTTTACGGCTTTAAAGGAAATGAAGAGCGGAGAACAAACGGTGGGAGGAAAAAAAAGAAGAAAAAAAAACACTCCAGCATCGCCTTATTCAGCATTCACGCATTAGCAGCGTTTCTCCAGGGCGGCGGGAACACCTGCATCTGATAAAACTGCTTCGCGATGTCCTCGCATGACCGAAAATCCGAGAATAACGCTGACCTCGGCCCCTCGTACCCTCAGCTCACCCACCGTACAGGTTTACAAACGAATGACTCGGACGTTTTAACTCGCATGTCAGGATGAGCTCCTTCACCAGAAAGGCTTCTTATGCCATCGTGTACTGTAGCAACTCCATTGTGTGCAGCTGTCAACCTCCAAATGTTTTGGCACCCTTTCTGGAAATGCACACATATATATATATATATATAAAACCGGGAAAAGTAGACGACAAACAATAAGTGATATTCTGAGAACGAAGAAAAGCACAAAGATGAACGTTACGTAATTATTTTTTTTTTTTTTTTTAACAACACACCTGCCTTGCAGAGTATAAGAGCCCGGAGTCTGTTCTTGTAATGTCTTTGTTCACTCCTCCATGCAAAACAACTGAAGGGCTTTTATGATTCTTCAGCCCGTAGAGGTTCAAACACTCCAGTCTGAGTCACTGCAGAACATTACCTGTTGAGTTTCTATAACCAGTTGTGACTTGGTTTGGAAGCAGGTTTGGTTTTTCATATCGGTTAAAGCTCCGTTCATGGCCAAGTCGGTTCCTCCGGGCAGGTTTAGGGCTGGAATATCAATCTTTACAAGATCCTCTGATCCACCAGCCTCGAAAAAAAGCTTCTTCGAAGATCGACGCTGTAAAGTCTGTTATTGTAGTGAATCAGCTGGTTTTCATTTTACAAAGTCCTCAATTTTCACCAGATCTACTGATGAGTAGAAATTTTTCCCGGTTTGTACAAGTCAACAGCTCTCTCTCTCTCTCTCTCTCTTATCCTTAAAACCTGTTTGTATTTTGAGCAACATCATACTTATAGCCCATGGAAACAAAACCTGGGTCACAAATAACAATAGAGTTGAAATTAGCGAAAATGTTAGAGAAAACCGTATCATGTTAGAAAGCCGCTCTATTGAAAACAATGTTTTTTTTGTGTACACATACAGTAGTGAAGTAGCATGGTTTAAGTGACTGCCTATACACAGACAAAAAAAAAATTTTTTCTCAGGGTGCCAATACTTTAGACGCTACAGTTTCAAATGATATTATCTGGCACTGAAGTCGAAGCAGAGCCACGTTAGAGCTTCTCCGTTACTGAAACACGGTGGTTTCCAGCAGGTTGTAGTGCGGAAGCGGCGGCACGGTGGATGAATTACAGCGTTTTGTTAAAATAAAATGTTAAAGCGCAACAGAAGAGATCAGTCTGTAAATGTCTGAGTGAATTCATGCCTGCATCGATGCGGAGGTGGATGTTAAAGATAAACTGGCGGAGGGGGAGCACGAGCAGAGAAACACTGTGCTAACTACAGTCTCGCTCACACACACACACACACACAGGTCTTATATAAGAGCTTGGCTGCAGAGGTTTTCATATGCATATCCACATCCGTGTGCAGTTGTAAACACCAGATATGCAGATGTCACTCGCACTTTCACAGACAGGACTTTCTGATGTTTATGCACTTAGGAAGAGGAGAAGGAGGATGAGGAGGATGATGATGTAGTTACACAAAGCAGATTCCATCAGGGCTCATACTGTATATACAAGGTTTTCAGACTAATTGTACTACTGCTACAGACATCAAAACCAACCTTTTTCTATGTTAGCTTATGTCACTGGTCAGGGGAAATTTGTAGTTATTATTGTCCAGTAAAAATTAGCCAATTTTCCCTGCTTCTAGATTTTCCGGGACGTCACGAATTCTGCATTCAATCCCGATGTTGCAACCTGTAAATCCCCACCTTCAACCAACACACGCTGAAGAAACCACACCCTTAACTTTCAAATTCCAACTTGGAAGTGTAGACCACGGCTGAGCAGAGCATCAGGCACAAACACATCACAACTGTACAGTATTTGCTTTAAAGTAATCGCCGTAAACAAAATATATTTGCTTGTTAGGTCTCGAACATTGACGATACAGTTCTTGGGGAAAAATATGCATCACTTATCGCACTTCTTGATGACAAAAAACAAACATGAAGTCATAGGAGCTTTAAAAAAGTTCATTCAAACCTACAAATTAAGTCTTGACAGTCGTGAGCCAGAGGGGGGAAAAAAGCCAATCAATCAGTGAAGGCATGCCAAGATTTGTCCTTTTTATAATCCAATGAAATGAAGAATCCAATCAATGTTTCCCCCAAGCAAACTTCACTACCACTTCAATACCGGGACTTTTCGTCTCATGAGCAGAAGAATGAAGGCGTAAAAGCGATTGACATTTACAGAAGACTTCGAGAACAGAGCGGTGATGAGACTCTTAGCCGCAGGAAAACATTTGAACGGTGCGAACATTATAAAGAAGGCTGAATGACGATCCCGGGCGAAGACGTGGCTCGGAGCCCACTGCAGTCATTCCCGTGAACATCCAGCAGCTAGAATGCCCGATCTTTGAAAACCAACGATAACTTGCGAACTTGTGGAAGAGACGCATCCGTCAGTGGGAACTGTGCACACAGTCAATTATTCACCAACGCCACTTGCACATTACATTTTCTACATTTCCATGTTTGAGCCATTAAAGGAGTTCCTGGGAGGCCGGCGTTTCAGATGTGAATCAGACAGGCAGTCCGATCACGGCTCTGGCGTACTGAGAAAAAATTCTATGTTGGTTATAAGAGACAAGCACCAAGACGCAGCATCGGACGCTTATTTTGACACAGGGGTCGCAGCAGGGGAGTGCAAGAGAGAGAAAAAAATCATTGGCTCAGTTGTGATCACTTGCCGCTTGGTGTCAAAATAAGAGTCATGATACTCGGCACTCGTAAACTAATACTTGCTTGGTTTCCGATAAAAAATTTATTAAAAATCTTTGCTCGGTTTGCGGAACACTCGTAAACCACGTTACTCGCAATCCAAGGTTCCACTGTATAGAAAAATAAAGGGAGTTTTTACTCTCAGGACTGTGTTCTGTTATTCTGCACAATCAAAAGTCCCAGTTTGACTTGAACGACCACTTGCTGCCACCACTCGTCGTGACGAGAGTATCGGACTGAATTTTTCTACCCTGCTAAAAAATTCTAATTAAAAAAAATCAAATTATTGAATGCATTTTGTTCCATTTCAAAAGTCGAACCATCGTAAATCTGGGAGATTTCCATTTGTGAGTTTTAGAGTAAGCAGGCCGTCAGGTCTTTTCTCAATACAAGGAAACGTCTTGAATTTCTCATCCACTGTAATCAACCACACATGAGTAAAGCAGTAGATGGAGATTATGCTGCCAAATGTTAGATTAGTGCGGTAAAGTTCCAAGTAATGGATAAGGAATTAAACACTTGGGGGCTTCCTGCTGTTACAGGAAATAATCCATAACGGAATGCCTGTGAAGATTCCCAGTCATCCAAGAGAGGTTATCTGGACGTTGAGTCATGTCAGCTGGACTTCTTTCTTGTTAGGTCAAAACGTTTCACTACTCGACGAAGTAGCTTCTGCAGTCTGAGGGAGGTTGGTACGTTTCCACATAATTGTATCATCCAGGGCCAACGATCCTCCCCTGCCTGAAAAGCCTCCTTAGATGAACAATGGAGAAGGTGGGAAACCATAGCGGACTGGATAAAAGTTGATTATTTTCCCATAACATTTCTCACCCGGTATAATACAGGTTTAATTTACAAATGAATGATTTCATGCTTATTATCCAGATATACAGTACAGAGCAAAAGTTTGGACACAGCTTCTCATTCAAAGAGGTTGAATTTGTATTATGGCAAGAAAAAAGCAGCTAAGTGAAGAAGAAAAAAACGAGCGGCCATCATTACTTTAAAAAACGAGGGTCAGTCAGTCCGAAAAAGTGGGAAAACGTTGAAAGTGTCCCCAAGTGCAGTCACAAAAAGCATCAAGCGCTACAAAGAAACTGGCTGACATGCGGACCGGCCCAGGAAAGGAAGACCAAGAGTCACCTCTGCTGCGGAGGAGAAGTTCATCCGAGTCACCAGCCTCAGAAATCGGCGGTTAACAGCAGCTCAGATCAGAGAGCAGGTCAATGCCACACAGAGTTCTAGCAGCAGACACATCTCTAGAACAACTGTTAAGAGGAGACTGTGTGAATCAGGCCTTCACAATCTAGTCCATTCTAAAGCTTTTCCCAAGCTCGAGTGTGTGTGTCTTCTTAGTTCTGACAAAATGTGATTGGTGAAAAGCCTAAGCAATATTTAAGCAAGGTTAGCCATGTGATATTTTATTAGTAAATATAGACAGAAACAGCCGAGTCAAGTCTGTGCCGTAAACCACTCAGGACCTCCTCCAGCTGCACTGTGTTCAGGACACTGGAGTCCAACGTCTGTCTCAACGTCGACGATTATCTACTTCTACGTGTACATCGTGCCAGATATTGCTAGAAAACCTTGAAGATGATCTTGGTTTTTTACGAGCTTACGATGAAACCTTGCGGGTATCTCTTATGTTTAAGATTGAAAAGCAACAAATCACCAACCAATAAATCAAAAGCAGAAGAAATATCTAAAATGACACGATGTTTAAGCAATACAACAGCAACAGATTTCTTTATATTCAACAGATTCTCCAGTAATGATGTATGGCACGGCGAGGAATCGAAATGATAAAGTGCAACGAGTACCAGAGCAGCTCTGGGGGATTTACGTTGCATCTCAGCAGGAAGAGCAATTAAACAGCGTTCTCCGGAGACGACCGCGGGCTTCCTAGAAGCAGTGGCTTAGACAAAAAGATTATTTTCCACAATGGGCTAATAGTGTGTTGATCCTGTCTAAACAACATGGATGACTCAACATTTCTGCAGTCTGGCAGCAGTTTCCCAATGTTTAAACAGACACGGCACGCTCCCGGACGAAGGGAAGGGAAATCGACTTCGCTCGGTGTCAAGTGGACACTGGAGGGGGCGGAGTGAAGCACAGCACAGTATTGATGGAGTGAAAAGAGGAGAATGGAGAGAAGAGGGTGGAAGCCTTCGTCCAAATCCAGAGACTCTCTAACAATGCAGCCTACATTCACTACAAGGTGGCTTTTGATAAGCTCCCCCCCCCCGTTATGCATTACGACGTTCTGAATAAGACGGTTTGTTTGTTTGTTTGTTTTGTGTGTGTTTATGTCTTGATCATGGACCAAATGTCCCCAAAAAGACTTGAATATCTGACATTTTTATCCTATCCCTAGGCCTTACCATGAAAAAAAGTTTTACTAAAAAAAATTTTTTAAAAATGCTGTGTGTGTGAGTAGGCATAATGTTATATCATAGTGAGGACCACAAGTCCCCGCTAGGAAAGCAATATCTAATGCATTTTTAATTCATTGGACACACAAACACACACGTTTAGTTTTTTTCTTTGTTTTAGCTGCAGGTTTGTTTGGGTTTTTTTTTTCCCTTAACAAAAACACATTTTCCTTGTAGGGATAAACCAAAAGTCTCCACAAGAAAAACCTGTTTTTGGTTGGATTAAAAAAGAGAGAGAGAGAGAGAGAGAGAAACCTGTAGTCTTGTGTCTTGGGAAAATGTTTGTAAATCTTGGTGGGGACTAAAAAAATGAAAGAGTTTTGACCTTACAGGGACCTTTAGCTGGTCCCCTAAAAGAAAACCTGTTTTGTTTATTTATTTATTATTCATTTATTTGTTTTAAATACAGGTTTTTATAAACAAACAAAAGGTTTGTAGGGGGGAGGAGGGAATGTGTTTTATATCATGATGGAGACTAAAAGTCCCCACAAGAAATGAAATATCTGTCAACGTCCCAATAAAGTTGGAAGGGAGGGGTGATGTTTTTTTCTTCATGTTAGTATGTAGAGAGAGAGTATATTTTAAAAAAAGGGGTCTGTGATGTTTTATATCTTGATAGTAAGAAAAAAATCCCCATGAAGATGTCAGAAGCAATGTCAGAGCTTTCTGTCCTTCTGGGGACCTTAGCCCGGTCCCCACAATGTCAAATCTGCTTTTAAAAACCTAAAAAGCCAAAAAGCTTTCTTTCGGTAAACAATGTTAAGGTCATGCTTAGCTTGCGGTGTAATGTAGCATCAACAATTATGCCAAGTGAATGTCCTTACACAGGTCTTTCCATCACACTTCATATTAAAACTCATTCAGTTTGACAATTTGCTGTCGAGAAACAGTCTGGTGTGACAGAGCCTCTCTGTTCCACTGCCGCGTTCCCGTCCCGGCACACACTGGCTCTTTTTCAGCACGTCCAAACACTTGAGCAGATGTCCGACCCTTAAACATGAAAAGCTGCCATCTTCACGTCTGGGTCTCGTAACAGACAGACATTTATAACCGTTCTACTTTAGAAAAAAAAAAAACAACAACCTTAAAATCAACAGTGTGACATTTAGCAGACCAAAGTAAAATTCAGAGCCTGCTATCTGGGATGATGAATAACCTTTTCCCGTCAGATAGGATTTCCCCTTTTCTACCTACACCTCGACTAGGCTTAACAGTTTTTTTTTTTTATACATTTGTAGCCAGGATTTTGGTCATTTACGTGATTTTGGACGCAGTGGCGGAAGTCGAGGTGATTAATGCAACGATCCAGAAAGATTCCAAGCCTTCCAGAGGATGCGAACAGGAAAATACCACACGCTTCCCCGAATCCAGCAGACTGTGAAATGTGCAAGCAAATACGAAGGCAGCGTAGGAGTCGAGGCAAACATCTCGCTGCGAACGCGAGGCTCTACATTTCCATCTGTTCTTGAGATAAGCAGTGGTGGAATTCTGACAGTGATTGAGGAGGAGGTTGCGATTTCAATTAGATCTCATGCCAGCGATCCGAGTGCCTCCCCGACGCCGCTCCACACACTCGCTAAACGACTGGGGTGACACGGAAGACAAATGAAACACCGCAGTATTGGATAATGCTGTTTGTATCGGTTTGGAGGATTTCAATTTACTGACTTGTCGGCTAGCGGGATTCGCACATTTGGGTCGGGGTTCGATTCAAAATTGATTCACACTTTAGATTATACAAACTGTTTGCATCTTCTGCAAAGAGTACTTGTGAAATTTAAGAAGTTTTGTTGCTCTGCCAACACACGTTTCTATAACTGGCAGAGCTAACTAACCGCGACTGGAAGAGCTAACTAACCGCGACTGGCAGAGCTGGCAGACGACAGTTAGCAAAAAGTAATTTTTCTGACCAATACTCCAATACAATACAGTCCTGAAAAACTTTACACTTATTCCTCTTCAGAACATCAGCTCTGTTAACTTCTGGGTTTCAGCGTTGAACCCCAAATAGCGTTGAATGGAAAGCTAGTGCACTATGTAGGGTGTATAAAGAGGAGGGTCAGGGATGGCTCAGGGGTTACGGCATTGGATTACGGTTCGCAAGGTCCCATGTCCAAGGCCACCAGGTTCCCACTGTTAGGCCCTTGAGCAAGGCCCTTAACCCTCAACTGCTCAGACACAAGGGTGTCTGCGAAATGTACCATGCCTTGTTTTACACACCAAGTAGTGTCCTTGATCAGGTGTGTTAGAGAGGGATTTGGGATTCAGCCTTGTGTTAAAAGCTTGTTAGCTTTGCAGCTCGTGCTAGCCATGAACAGAACACCAGTTCGGCGATTCCGAACGTCTTAGAACAGATCGCTAAGGAGACAAAGTGTTGTTTAAAATTACATAACGCTATCGGATGTGTTTTCGTGCTGAAAAGCGCTGGAAATTTATTTCCATGTATTGGTCTTGGCTTAAACTAGGCAATTCCCCTAAAAAATCGAATTGTCCCCATTGTGACCTCATCCTGTATGAGCAGAGCCATTACTTGTTCTCCGGAGGGGCGTGGCTCAACTGTAGCTCGCTTACAGAGACACTGAAACGGCAGGTTTTAAAGAGGAATGAAATAAAGGACGCGTCTCAGCTAGAACATTAACAGACGCTTCACAGAGACCTGTGTTAACTTAGTCAATAGCAAAATACCTTTAAAGTTGAAAAGTATTGAATCTATGACGAAGCTGATTGAGCTAAAAAATAAATAAATAAAATAATTTGCCATTTGTGTTGAGTGGACAGAGACGTCTAGTTTGGCGTTAATATCGTGGCATAAAAAGAAGGAACCTGGAGGACGAGGCTCTGGCGTGAAAAACGTTCCGAATCTCATGAGCTGCCGCGAGTGCTGCTGAGTCACTTCGTCTAGAAGCCAGCGTCTAGACGCCACACCAGACTCAGGGGACGATTACAAATACTGCAGCAGCGATGATGAAGCGTAAACAAAACACGAAAGCAATCGTTATCGTATTTTTTGGAGAAGCGTTTTGTTTCACGCGAGCCCGAGCCAGACTCCTGACACAAGCAGAACGTATTCATTTGCATTCTACATTCCAGTCTGACGCGGAGGATTCGGAACGTCTGCACTCCAGAGCCGCTACGAGTGTTAACCTCTAAACCGCTAGTGACTATTAATCAGCGTTTCACCTCCTAGAATGTTAATGAACGAGCTCTCCGACCTGCTGTAACGTCCGGGGAAAACCTTCAACGAGGATCGGCTCAGAAAATGCAGAGAGCGGTACGGGTTTTTAAGACCTATAAAAAGCGCCTTAAAAATGGTCACATCAGTGAGAGCACAATCTGAGAAACAGAGTGGAAGATGGAGGACAGAAAAACAAACAGGCCAAACACAGGCATGGTGTTTTTTTCCCCCTCTTATCTTTGTTTTGTAAGATAAACCGAGATTGGACAAGCCAGTTCTTGCATTAAGGACAGCTCATCTGTTTAATTCTCACATTTAAGATCCTTATCGACAAACGAACACACACACATTCATTTTTCAGATTTTCTCAGGAGTGTTGCATGATCTGCTCTAGCTGGCCAGTTTAATAGGAACACCTGAACACGCGTCTGGCTGCAGAGCAATGCAGACACGGCTGGTGCTTTTGATCAGCGTTTGACGCCTCGTGCCACAGCTCGACACACACACACACACAGAGCGTGAAGTCTGAATCCCAACCACCTCTCGATGTGTGGGAACATACACGCTGCGCTGAGACTCCAGCTCTGAAGCAGAGGCCGATGCTCTTTCAGTGAACAGTGTGGGTTACACAATCTGCTCCGAGGCATCACACTCTGCAGCGCTTCATCCGTCGTCTAATTTCTTTCTTCACTACTATGTGTATCTGTGTCTTTATGAACGGTCTGTGTCGTATCTCCATGGAGATTAAATTCCGGTCTCCTTGGACACGGAGTCACTGCAACCCGAGACGATACAAACTCAACGTCACGCTGAAAAACGTTCAGAAAGTACCGACTGTCATGCATCATAGGAATGCGAGGAGGAAGGCATGCACTGGCCTGCGTGATGATCGATTACACGTTACCCAAACAATAATCTAACCAGCTAGACCGGTGCAAAATTTAGCGCACAAGTGTGCTTCCAGGTCAGACGTTTTGGACCTGGATTGAAAAATGATGGAAACAAAAAAAAACTTTGGAACAGTGGTAAAGTGCTCGCCGGATCATCCAGAGATCGCAAGTACGAATCCCGGGTGATGCTCTGACCTGCAGAGACCCGACTGCTCGAGATCGGTCAGGACTCTACAGTCGATCACGGGCATCTTTGAGCTCATGCAAGCGGAAGGAAGGGATAGCGCCGTCCGTCGCGTGTGCGTCACGCCGTCCCCAACGGTGCATTAGCTCGCAGTTCAGAATAAAAGGTTGCATCACATGGCTTAAAGGAAACACATGATCGTCCTCGACCTCCCTGACTTGTGCGAGTGCCCTAATGACTGATGCAAACTGGCTATGACTAAATTAGGAGAAAAACCTGGGGGAAAGTTCCGACTTCTCAAGTTGGACACAGCGCAACATATCCGCCCTGATCCGCCCTAACATTCAAACTATTCAAAATAGGTTTTAAGTTCCCAGTGTGCCACCAGAACAGCTCTGACCCCTCGGGACATGACTCCACAAGCCCTCTGAGGGTGTGCTGCGGCGTCTGGCACCAGGAGGTTAGCTGCAGATCCTTTAAGTGCCGTAAAATTGCGAGGCGCGGCCTCCGTGGATCAGACCTGTTTGTCCGGTACATTCCATGGATGATTGGTCGGATTGAGATCTGGTGAGTTTGGAGGACGGATCGATAATCTCTTCACATGCTGGGCGCTGTACTCGGCAGGCTGGGCGTTCTGGTACCTTTCGTACCAGCAATTCGTGCTATATTGAATTTGGATTGGGCGGGCGAGCTACGGTAGCCTTTGGTACCCACATGCATAAAACCAGCCTTGGGTGCCCACGATCCTTTCACCAGTTGATGGGTAAAGTAGATGATGTTACTTAGTTCACATGGCAGTAGTGCGAGTTTCAAGTTTGGAAAGTGAACTAATCCAGATGAAAGAAAATAATAAGAAGAAAATGTCGCTATAGAAAAAGATGTAAAACAATTCCTGATATGACATCATATAGTCATCAGAACACAGTTAATTTGACCTTTTTCTCATCATGGTCTCATGACATCTCTGGAGAAATCCAACGGGCAATTTAATTCTTTCCAATTCAGATATGCTCAGAGGAACTCTGGGAGACATGTGACGTTCATTCCTTCCAAAAAAGGAAACTTAATTGACTGCTTCTGCCGTCATGCCATCTTCCAGGAAAGACAGACCTTAACTCCGGAGAGTGAAACAACTCTCCTACCGTACAGAAAGCTCAACGACATCTTAAACCCGCTTACATATCATAAGCAGGCGTCGGACTGACGCGAAAAGCAATATAACGCCGACTTTACACGTTAGATAGAGTGTCAGTTTTATTCAATTCCACAGAGGTCACCTCGACACCGAGCGCGTTAATGAAACACACGAGACCGAGCGGGAGAAGCTCATGAGACAAGGACGAGACATTTATTCTTAGATTTGTTTACGCACCAAACAGCACAGCCTGTGTGTGAGCTCCGAAGGCCAGACGGAGGAAAGCCAGAGCAGACACACTGCTTTGCTCTGAAACCCCCTGTGATCCGTTTGCACCTGTGGAAACATTCCCTTATATCACAGGAAATGATGTCAAAAAAAGAAATAAGTCTAATTACTTTTACTCTGTGGCAGGTTTGTGCAGTTGTATGAAATGCACTTAAATACAAAAATATGTACAAGTACGGAAGAGAGCAGGTAATAATACATGGAATGTTAGAACATTTAGATCATTACATTATAAAAATGATACAAGTGTGGGCTGTGGAGTATGTAGCGTGTGGGTTGAGTCTAATAAGACTATCCTCGTTCATCCATCACTGGCTGACGTGTTGCTATGGTTACCGTACAAAAAGACAGGAGTGGCGTTTCACCTGCTGGGTTATAAGTTGCAACTTTTCATGTGTTAAATGGAGAGAGGGGGACGAGGAGTCGTTCAGGTGAACGGACGAGTCATTTGGTAATTTCACGGCATCGTTTGAGGAGTTGTTTAGAAATGTAGAGGTAAAGATCAAGGAGTCGTTTACAAACATAAGCGCAACATTTGAATCTTAAAGGTTAAGGAGACGGTTACATGCATCACATTTACAAATGAATTATTTGAGGAGTCATTTACAGATCTAAATATGATTAGAGGAGTTGTTTGCGAGTCTATATGAATCATTTGAGGATTCATTTACAGATCTAAATATGATTAGAGGAGTTGTTTGCGAGTCTATATGAATCATTTGAGGATTCATTTACAGATCTAAATATGATTAGAGGAGTTGTTTGCGAGTCTATATGAATCATTTGAGGAATCATTTACACATGCAAATGTATCATTCATGGAGCCATTTGCAAATCTACAGTCGTTAATTGAGCTGTTATTTATGACTGTACTTGCATCATTTACGATTCACGAGTCATTCGCAGATGAGAGTGTATCACTTGGAGTCTTTTACAGACGTAGCATCAGTTAAAGAATCATTCTCAAACCTAAATATGATTTAAGGAGTTGTTCACGACCCTTCATTTTGAAGAGTCATTTACGAGTGTACATGAATCATTTAAGAAGTCATTTACAGATGACTATGTATCAATTGAGAAATTATTTATAACCATAAATGAATCATTTGAGAAGGCAGTTACAAGTGTACATGAATCATTTGAGGCATCTTTTACAGATGACCATGTATCATTTGAGGAATCATTTACAAATCCAAGTATGATTTGAGGAGTTGTTTAGGCCCCTATGTGTATCATTTAAGGAGTCATATACAAATCAAAAAGTATGATTACAGAGCCATTTACAAATGTACAACTATTATGTTTATGACTGTATAATAATCATTTTAGGAGTCATTTACAAAATGTACCCTTAAAAAAAGTCATATAAAAATTAAGGAGTTGTTTATAACTGTACATGTGTCATTTATAAATATATGTTTATCACGTCATGTAGAAATATACCAGTATCATTTAAGGAGTTGCGTACAAATACACATCATCTGAGGAGTCATTTATATACGTATGCGTATTACATGGAGGAATCATTTACAGCCGTATACTGTACATATCGTTTGAGGAGTGATTTACCAATGTATCTTTTAAAGAGTCATTTATGTATCATTTACCAACGTATGTGTATCATTTGAGGATTACGTCCGTGTAGGTGGATCATCTGACTTGTTGTTTCATAAGTGAAAGTGAAACACTTACACTAAGAATGTTCACAGCTGTCAGTGTTTTATTTAATGCGTGGTTTACAAATGTCCAGCGTATTTAAGAGTTACAAGTGAAAAAGAAACAATCTTTTATGTGTTTATTTGTTTTCTTATATATAAACACAAAATATTGTTGTTGTATGTACGCGCGTAATTCGAGCAGTCCTTTAATGACGTTAACCAGTCGCTTGTCCTGTAGTTAACAGATCCGTGTTTAGAAAACATAACTATAATTCATAACATAATTCCTTCTATCACACATAGTGGTTTAGTGCGCAGGATTGGATTCGGCCTTTTTTTTTTTTAAATCTGCTCTTCATCCTGTCTGAGAGGTTTCCACAGGCGCTCCAGGAGTGACGGCTCAAACCTGTCCATGGAAACACCATGGGGAACATTTTTGGCACAAACCACCTACAAACCACTACAATCTACCTTTGGATATCTTATGTACTTGTACGAGGGTTTTTTTTGTTTGTTTGTTTGTCAGGGTTGAATTTTTGAGTTTGAAAACCTGGTTGAAATAGTTCTCATGATTAATAAATGTATTTTTTTATTTATTTACTTTTTTGGGAAGACAATACCATATAAGGTGCTGATTATATAAGTACCTAGGTGCTGATTAGATTTGCATCGCAATTTTATAAGTATCATGATTACAGAAATATCCTGATTCGATACATCTATATATAGATGGTTAGTACTCGCACTCGCACCTCCGGGGTCTGGGTTCGATTCCCACCTCTGGGTCTGTATACATGGAGTTTGTATGTTCTCCCTGTCCTTGATGGGTTTCTCCTGGTATCTCGGTCTCCTCCCACAGTCCAAAGACATACAGATTCGGCTAACGCTCCTCCAGATTGTGTCAATGCGAGTGTGTGTGTATGTGTACGAGATTAACCCCGCCTCGTGCCCCAAGTCTTCTGGGATAGGTCGCTGATCCAGGCCCCCTGAGACCTTGTATACAGGATAAAGCGGTATAGATAATGAGTGAGTGAGTTTAGAGAGCACCACCTGTAGGAATATAGTGGAATTGCAACATCAGACCGCCTCAAATGCAAACGCCAAATCAAATAGATTTTCCCCCCCTGCCTCGTCTCTATAACACGCTGTTCTGTTCTCTGAAGTTCTGAACTCTGATTCGCTTTCACACAAACCCGTATTCGATTCTTAAACTCAGCGAACGATTTGCTCGTACCACACAGGACACTTCAACATGTGAACCTTTTAGAGAGCACCACCTGTAGGATGATAGAGGAACTGTGACATACTGTATGACCGCATCAAAATACAAACTTATAAATAAAAACATGTATGATAGTAGTAGCCTTAATGTGGGAGCCCCCTAGTGACGGGGAGGAATTGGACACGACTAAATTAGGGAGAAAATCAGGGAAAAAATCCAAAAAAAAAACATGTAGCTTAATACAGTAGATTTTGGGAGTCAGTTTGTATTATGCAATTAGTGATATTGACTCCCAAAATCGACTGTATAAAATACATGTTTCATTAAAATTTATAAATATGTTCGAAATCCCCCCCCCCCAACCACACATCAAAAAAATGCAATACTTCGAATCTGTTTTTTTTTTTTTTTCTCTAAAATACACAGCACTGTCCTGAACTCGGACTAACTTTCCAACAAACTCATACGATCACATTCAGACCGAGATCATATCCAGTTCACTTTGAACCGGCCAGTGATATCGAGTTCGTTGTGATGTCGGTATCGCGGTACCGATCATATCGCGCAGCCCTGCGTGGAAACGCTGCAGGATTTTTTTTTTTTTTTTAGGCGACTCACTGCGTCTGAGCTGCTGGGAAACAGTTTTGTTTGCATGACTCAGAGTTGGAGACGGCTTTGCATGCGGCACAAACAACACGCAGGAGAATGCCCTCGCGCCGCTTCGCAACAATGTTTCCTTTTTCGCGTAACTTTGAAGTTGGCGCGTGATCTCCCCCTCGTTAGCGCAGATCAATCAGGATGATGATGATGGTGATGGAGTGCTGCACACCTACCTTGGAGGTTCTGCACTCGGATGTCGCTGATCTGCCCGATCAGTTCCTCCCTCTCGAACCAGTCGGTCCACTCCTGGCCGGCCATGATGGCAGATCGGCTCCTCTCTGCACCTGGTGCGGAAAACTCTTCCCCCTTTAAAACACTCCACGGAGCCGCACGGAGCCCATGCGTGCAGCTGCGGGGTAAATCCTCCAGTCTAGAGTGAAGGGGAAGATCCTCCCGCTCCTGCTGATGTTTCTGCCTCCGGCTCACGCGTGATCATGATGAGGAGGATGATGATGATGATGAAGGTGCACTGAGTTTCCTGCAGCAGCACGTCCACCTCCCTCTCTCTCTCTCTCTCTGGAGTGAAATGGAGTGCAGTGGCAGCAGCAGCAGCACCTGGGTCAGATTTCCCTTCACTCTCAGTGCACGCCTACCACCCCAGGGTTGCCAGAGCGCAAAGAGCAGGGTTGCCAAATTGACATTAAATCCCCCTCCAATTACAATTCCCTATATGGAAGCACTTCCCCAAACCTGCAATGACATTAATTGTATCCAAATACACTACATATGAACATTCTAGTTACAAACTTTCAAAGATACGTATGCGAACGTTAGATCACATTGTCACGTGCGTGCATCCCAGGAAGCTGCGACCATGAATCATGGTCCTGTTAAGAACCGCCAAGCAGTAAATGTGGAGACAAAAGTGAAAATAATTGAGAGAATGGAGCGATAGTGCACACACTCACACACTCAGTCACATACTGAGAGAACATGCAAACGCCATGCACACAGACCCAAGGTAGGAACTGAACCCAGATCCTGGAAGTGCAAAGTGACAGTGCTAACCACAAGGCCACTGTGCCACCATATTCCTATAACATATTTTGTGTATTATATTGCATATACAGTAGATGGGATCTTTAAAGTTAATTCGAAATTGGTAAAACCATGATGTTATTATTACTTCACCATTATCAGTTAATATATACTGTGGATATATCCATATAGCCTGGTCAATCAGAATGTTTCAGAGGGTTTGCCGAAAGTCATACATTAGTCACTTGGGTTTATTATATCGATAAACTTGTCTGACACAGAGATGCATGCAAAGAGTAAGAGATTCTGCAAAGAAAAGATACAAAGTGGAACCAAACACTTTTTAACCCCAAAGTAGAATTCACAGAGGACAGCGGTCTGAACGATCTAGATTGGGTGTGTGATTTTATATACTTTTATTTTCAAAGAAATCATTTTTAGCATTACTTCCAGGTTCATGCAATGGCGCAGGTCTTGCAAAACTATTTCATCTTTAATGGGAGTTAGAAATCATAATTTGTTAAACTGTGATTATAACAAATAACAAATTATCGTTTATTTATTGAACCCATAATAGGTGGCACAATGGCGTCGTGGATAGCACTGTCACCTTGCACTTCCAGGATCAAGTGTTCTCGGGGCTGTGTGTGTGTGGAGTTTGCATGTTCTTCCCATGCTTGGTTGGTTTCCTCTGGGTTCTCCGGTTTCCACCCACAGTCCAAAGACATGTGTGAAATGATGTTCCCAAATTCCACATAGTGTGTGTGTGTGTGTGTGTGTGTGTGTGTGTGCACCCTGTCCAGGTGGGCCCTGGGTTAGATTAGCAAACAAGCAACAAGTATTATTTGTGTCATAAATTCATATAACTAAGGATTACTTAATTCAATACAAAGTATTATATTTGTTACCTATTATACACAATATATTATATACAGTACTAATATGATACATATATAATTTACCTTAATCCTGCATTCATTTTTCAATAAATCTATGGCAATCTAAACTACACAACATGGCAACCCGGCAAACTGCAGTGTCCCTTGGGAATTGTAAAAGCTCTGAATACCTTGTAGACCTGCTTTGTGGTGTTGCCAGATTGGCCATAATTCATCTTGCTTAAGATATTTTTAAACATACTGGGATGGGAAAGAAATAGCATTTTTCCATAAGAGGAATTTTGAACAACCAGATGCCGAGAGGATTTCTTTCTCCCCCCTGACATTTAACTGTGTTTATTTAGTTCAGATGTCTACAAGCGGATCCTTCATTGCTATTTCAGGAACTTTGCTTTGTCATGGGATTGTTGTTATTTTTGTTTCTTTCTTTTCTGGTGGGAAGTAGACAAATGCACTGGGTTTTAATTTTTATATTTGATGAACTAAATATTTGATTAGAATTTAGTTAAATCCCTGACTGATCATCTACAACTTAAAAAAGTACTTTAAAAAAAAAGAATAAATGAAAACAATTACCCTTATTATTATTTTCCAGCACAGTAACGTTTGGTGCTGGAAGCTAACAGTTTTGTTAGCGTTGTTCTGAAGCGACAAAGCTGTGCAGCTAACAAGTATGAGCCACATTTAGCAAGTTTCACAAGCAAGTATAAAATAAGCATAAGAAGTCAATCATCTGTCTACATTATCATCTAAATCATTTCTAAATCCCATTTATGTCTCAAACCTTTGGGCTAACGCCTATATGAGCGTGATGCAATGCTGTTCAAGACTTCAAAGTGGAGCTACAACCATTTTGTTTTTCACTCATTCACACACTTTTGTATTAATAAATGACATTGTGTCAGAAATAAGTCTGTTTGAGACTCTGAACAAGTCCATGAAGCTGTTTAAAGCGAAAGAGATTTTGTCATTCAGGTTGATTAGCATCATTGCTAGTCTAATAATGGCTGCAGGTGTTCCTCACTTGTTAGCTACATTAGCCTTGCAGCTGTAATATATACACTGAACTACACTGAGTAGGTCCCCTCCTTTGCCACCAAAGCAGTAACGATCTGTTTGTTCTGACTCCTTTCTATCAGAACCAGCCATAATCATAACCAAGTCGAGCTACAGAAGCTCTCGTATTGAGTCGGACTACACGGCCCAGCCTTCACTCTACAGGACATGTGCATTATTGAACCTTGGCCACCCATTATCCTGTGGCCAGTTCTCCAGTTTTTCTGTCCTGACCACTCTGGTCCGGGAACATCTCACAAGAGCTGCAGTTTTGGAGTTGCTCTGACCCAGTTGCCAGTCTAGCCCTTCTCACAGTAGCTACTGTACATTTTCAATATCTCATTACAATGGTGGCTGGAAGTGGGTGGGATTTATTAGGCCGCAAGTGAACCTTTTTCCTGAAATGATGTGTTGGAAGCAGAAGAAATTGGTAAGCATAAGGATCTGAGAGATTTTGATACGGACCAAATTGTGATGGGCTGAGGGATGGGTCAGAGCAACTCCAAAACCGCAGCTTTTGTGATGTTATGTTCCCAGGCTGCAGAGGTCAGGACCTACCAAAAGTGATCCAAGGAAGAAAAACTGGTGAACTGGCAACAGGATTATGGGTGGCCACGGTTCATTGATGCGCATGGGGAATGAAGGCTGGCCAGTGTAGTCCAGTCCAATAGATGAAAGGTGCCAGAACACACTGTGAACACATTTGTGTATGGTGGCAAAAGTGTGTGCGTGTGTGTATATATATATATATATATATAGACAGTTAATATTGAAGTGAAGGGAAAAAGCTTATTCATTTCCCCTGTCTCAGCTGCAATCAATCCTAATATAACCGCTTGTCTTAATATAATATGCCTGTCACTCATATCTTATTGCCATAATCCAATATTATTAAAATCACTAATAAGGATTGCTAGAGGCAGCTGAAAACGCTCTCCATTTTGCTTCAGGAGGTTCGATCCATTTAGAGAATGTAAGCTTCATGTCGCAGAGCAGCCACGGCCCCAGAATGAAACATTAACTCAAGCCTGTAATTGTTTTGGCCAGTCGGTTTCACAAGACCCATGCAGTCCACATTCACGAGGCGTATAAAGGTGTAGTTTCTGTTGTGCTTATTCGCGATGACGGAGCGCTCAAGAATGACTGCTGTTTTATATGCAACTCTATTAAATTTTAAACCAGGACCGGACTTGTCACATTCATTTCGATCTGAAAACCCTGGATGTTTTGCTATATTTTAGATTTAATATCATTAGCATACACAATAACAGATCAGAGTACAAGACTTCCTGAGGCACGGGGCTGCATTAGATGCACTTTGATCATCTTCCACCTTTAGTGCTTATGCAGATAGTCACACATAGTAAACATTAGTCACATGAGCCAACAGATTCACATAACTGTATTTTTGTTTAATCGTGTTCAAACACACACATACACACTGACATACTGAAGCCAGGCATGCGGTGATCAGTTTATAAAAAGCACTGATATGACAGTAAGTATGTAATAAAATGTTATGATGTGGTTTGTAGAAGCTGAAGTTTGTATCACATTCAAACTCAGGTGTAAAAGATTCGATCATACACCCGTCATCATCCAGATGATTCTGATGAACCCCAAGTAAAGTTCAGCTGCTTCTTTATGGTTGGTCTGGAAAGAGCTTACAGAGCATGTACAGGTCTCAGATGTGGAGTACAATCTGAATTTACATAACATTCAATCCACCATGAGGAACACTGTGAGCAACAAGAAGTGCAAAAAAATGTGGGACATAGATTTTTGTCTTGTATCACACAGGCTGCTTGAAGACTTAAAGACAGCAGCATAAAAAGGGACTTATAATGCAAATTAACACTTATTAGGCAGTTTTAGACTTCTTATTCTTTCAATTTTTTTATCAAATGTGTAATAAAGTAATTAAACATATTGAGTACTGTTAACTTAAATAATTCCAATTAGTTCAAATGAACTTTTTGGTATTTATTTCAAGTTAGCTGAACAGATTTGATATTTTAAGTAACTGTAGGTACTTAACAAACAGTAACTGTCACTTTAAAGTTCCACCAACTTAAAATCTTTCAGACTAGTGATTTTGTGTCTGACGTCATCAGGGCAATAGGGCACTGGTGGCTCAGTGGGAGGTGTTTCGTCTGCCATGCCAAAGGCCCGGGTTCGATTCCCAACAACTGGATGAAGTGTCTGTCCCGAGCCCAGATAAAATGGCAGGGTTGCGTCAGGAAGGGCGTCTGGTGTAAAACCTGTTCCAAGCTTGCGTGCGGTCCGGATTGTCTGCTGTGGCGACCCATTGCTGGGAGCAGACGACAGACCAATGACAATTTAATTTATTTGCAACAAGTAAAAAAAAAAAGATAATTGCTATTAAATAGTACACTGTAAAAAAAAAAAAAAACGGTCGTAAATCCGTAAAAAGCTGTGGTTACCAGAATTTTACCGTAAAAAATACGGTAGCACCGTTATTGTACTGTAAAAAAACAAAGTGTAAATTTTACGATAAAAAACTGTCAGCCAGAAGTTTACTGTAAAAAATACGGTAGCAATGTTTTGGTTCTACGGGATCGCACTCATTATACTACATATTTTAAGGATTTTAATTGTTCTTTTTTTTCAAGTCTGACCGGGAAACAAACCCAGACCCTGGAGGTGCAAGGCGACAGTGCCAACCACTACACTGTCATGCTTGCTAGGCAACTGTTGTCGTTGTTGGACTTCCTCGGTTTCCCCACGTCCCCTCGCACGACTTGCACTCCAACAACGACAACAATTATGTAGCAAGCATGATAGTGTAGTTGTTAGCTCTGTCGCCTTGCACCTCCAGGGTCTGAGTTTGATTCCCAGAACCAAAAACATTGCTACGGTAATTTTTTACAGTAAAATTCTGGTAACCACAGCTGCCAGTTTTTTTACTGTAAAATTTAAGGTTTTTTTTTTTTTTAGTGTACGAGTTAGGCGACTCAGTAATGCAAGTAAAGAACCATTAATATGAATGAGTACAACAAACTCAAGAACTGATAGTTCTGTTTACTTACAATTAGAAACATCATTACAACATTGGTGTAACTGGTTACCTCAAATTTTGTTAGTTTTGTCAACTTATTCAGGTTTACAGTATAACAAGGACCCTCATTTTACTAAATTCTCAGCTCCGCCCAGCTCTGTGCTTCTCTAGTTTAAACCAGGAGCTTCTCTAGTTTTTAAAAGCTATAGTAAATAAGGCTAGGCTAGGCTAGCGGGTATCAGTTAAAGCTAACTCAGCTCTTTTTAGCTCTTAGCTGTGTTTAAATTTTATGTCGCCAAATATTGAAGATATCATCATGAATTAATGCTCTTGCATATGTTTTATCCCCTTTTGTTTTTAGAAACAAAAGTCAGGAAATGTGCACAAATACCTGATGATTTCCCGAACATGGATGTTTCCAGTCCCTGTATTCTGATTGGTTAGAAAAATGCACTTCCACAGAGGGCAGTTAAAAAAAAACAGCAAATTTGGAAAATGAGTGCAACAGAAAGAAAATCGTGCATGTCAGGATGCATAATCTGTGTCGTGTTTCTCTCGGAAAAATTAAGACACATTTCCGAGAGCTCTAAGACTTTGCTAAAAAGGAGAACAATATGTGACCTTTAAAGAAGCTTCTGGAATAGCTGGCAAGGTCAGGTCATTCGTGCATGCTATAGGGGAGCTTCTCCTCAGCTGGGAATATCGCAGCCTATTTTGGGACAAAACTTTCAGGCTTCTGTTAGACAGCTGAAGAAATACAAGCAATGTTCAAGTCAAACAGGGAAATTGACATTTACAAAAGACTTTAACCACCAGTACTGTGATGAGAATCTTAGCCACAGTAAAACATTTCAATGGTGAAAATGTCTTAAAGACAGACGAGATGACTCGGAGCCCTCTGCAGTCGTTCTCGTGAACATTCAGTGAGATCAGATCGTCTGATCCTTGAAAATCAACCTATAACTCGCTGCCAACTTGCGGAAAAGACGCATCTGTCTGAGGAAACCGTAAACACAATCATTCACCAACACCACTTCCACATAACACGTCCTCCGTACAGTCCTGACCTCGCGCCAAGACATTTCCGCATGTTTGGGCCATTAAAGGAGTTCCTGGGAGGCCGGGGTTTCAGACGTGAAGCAGGCAGTCCGATCGTGGCTCCGGCATCCTGAGAAAACTTTCTACTTTGATGGTGTGTCCAAGCACCAGTGAAACACTCGAATAAGTGCATTAGTGTAGCGGGGGATTACATACAGTAGAGAAATAAAGGAAGTTTTTACTCTCAGAACTGTGTTCTGTTATTCTGCACAAAAGTCCCAGTTTGTAATTTTACCTTTAACCACAATAACAGCAACAAAGGGGGGAAAAAAAATCCAAGTTAGTAAAAGAAGGTCCAAAGTCCAGATCTAAATCCTATGAAAAACCTCTGGGATGATTTAAAAAGGGCTGTGCGCAATTACAGTTAAACCTGGAGCATTTGTGCAAAGAAGAGTTAAATAAAGACATCTAAGAATTCACGCTGTATTATATACAACAGGTGCTGTAACACAGTATTAGGTAAAGGGTGTGGTCACTTCTGCAGCCAGGTTATTTAACCTTACTTACATCATTTTTCCACTTCCTTTGTAAAGCATAGCACACTCTCATTTCCTCATTTAATCCATGTTGATAGTACAGTTATCGTTTCCATGGTAACAACTATAAGGAGTTTTTTTAATTCTGTAAGGAGACCTTAATTTAACGTTTATAAAACCATAACTTAGCTTCATTACACGACATCGTTGATTATTTTCCTATAACAACAATGATTTATTTCTGACATGATTTTTTTAAAAATTGCCTCATAACAAAATCACAGCAACTCATTTACTTTAATTCGGGGCATTTATCGTGTAGCTTTTATATAATACGTGAGTGCGACATGAAACCGGCCCCGTGTGTACAAGCTTTCTCCGGCTCTATAATCACGATCAGGTAATTAGAGCAGCAGTATTCTCTTAAGAAATAAAGCTACTAAATTAGACATTCTGATTAGCGGCCACTAACGTAACATTTCCTAAGACATTACGAGAGACGATTAAAGGAACTGTTTACCAGGTCACTAAGCTGTTCAGGTCTCAGGAATGTTAATGAGGAGTCTGTGTGTGCGTGTGTGATAGGAATGACTTCTCAAACAACTTGGCTCATCTTTGTGCGAGATGAGATGAAGGGAAATTGTTTGCCGCGGTGGAGTTTATATTATATTAGGCACGCAGGCTGCCGTCGCTGTCGCTGAACGGACCGGCTGTTGTGTAACAAAGTATGAAGACGAAGAGTCACGCAGCCCACGTCCCACCAGACAGCATTTCTCAAGTCCTTATTAGTCATTCCTCTTTTATCCGCAATGCCATTTTCACGTAAGCACCTGATTAGCTATGTATGATGCACGCTGTTTCAGGAAAATAATCAGTTATGGGGTGTATTATACATGCTGTATACACTCACCTAAAGGATTATTAGGAACACCTGTTCAATTTCTCATTAATTCAATTATCTAATCAACCAATCACATGGCAGTTGCTTCAATGCATTTAGGGGTGTGGTCCTGGTCAAGACAATCTCCTGAACTCCGAACTGAATGTCAGAATGGGAAAGAAAGGTGATTTAAGCAATTTTGAGCGTGGCATGGTTGTTGGTGCCAGACGAGCCGGTCTGAGTATTTCACAATCTGCTCAGTTACTGGGATTTTCACGCACAACCATTTCTAGGGTTTACGGAGAATGGTGTGAAAAGGGAAAAACATCCAGTATGCGGCGGTCCTGTGGGCGAAAATGCCTTGTTGATGCTAGAGGTCAGAGGAAAAGGGGCGACTGATTCAAGCTGATAGAAGAGCAACTTTGACTGAAATAACCACTCGTTACAACCGAGGTATGCAGGAAAACATTTGTGAAGCCACAACACACAGAACCTTGAGGCGGATGGGCTACAACAGCAGAAGACCCCACCGGGTACCACTCATCTCCACTACAAATAGGAAAAAGAGGCTACAATTTGCACGAGCTCACCAACATTGGACAGTTGTAGACTGGAAAAATGTTGCCTGGTCTGATGAGTCTCGATTTCTGTTGAGACATTTAAATGGTAGAGTCAGAATTTGGCGTAAACAGAATGAGAACATGGATCCATCATGCCTTGTTACCACTGTGCAGGCTGCTGCTGGTGGTGTAATGGTGTGGGGGATCTTTTCTTGGCACACTTTAGGCCCCTTAGTGCCAATTGGGCATCGTTTAAATGCCACAGCCTACCTGAGCATTGTGTCTGACCATGTCCATCCCTTTATGACCACCATGTCCCCATCCTCTGATGGTTACTTCCAGCAGGATAATGCATCGTGTCACAAAGCTCAAAACATTTCAAATTGGTTTCTTGAACATGACAATGAGTTCACTGTACTAAAATGGCCTCCACAGTCACCAGATCTCAACCCAATAGAGCATCTTTGGGATGTGGTGGAACGGGAGCTTCGTGCCCTGGATGTGCATCCCACAAATCTCCATCAACTGCAAGATGCTCTCCTATCAATATGGGCCAACGTTTCTAAAGAATGCTTTGAGCACCTTGTTGAATCAATGCCATGTAGAATTAAGGCAGTTCTAAAGCAAAAGAAACCTATTCAAGGAGACGTAGGGCACGAGGCAGGGTACACCCTGGACGTGCTGCCAATCCATTGCAGGGCACGCACACTACGGATAATTTGGGAACTACAATTACCCTTATCTGCATGTCTTTGGACTATGGGAGGAAACCGGAGTACCCGGAGGAAACCGTTGCAAACTCATGCACACAGAGAGACGGGAATCGAACCCAGACCCTGGAGGTGCAAGGCGACAACTAAGCCACTGTGCCGCCCACCTAAGTTCAGACCTTCAGTCATTTTGACCCTCTTGGTTTTCCGCATTCCTTATATGGTCATTGCTTCCTGTTGTTTTAATTATATTTAATATATAATATAATATATAATCTGTTTTTGTTTCTTTATTGAGAAGGTGATGTTTTTTATGTCAGACTGTAATGCCAAGAGAAGAAAACTGACCGTAAGTCTAACCCTTGCCTCGTTCAACTAGTGATCTACAGTTAGCAAGCCGTCATCAAGTTAGACATTATATGATGTTTCCGATCTTCCTGCTTCAATGTTGTTCTTGCTGATAAACACAGCATCGTTAACACGACTCACTGTACAAACGACATGTTAATACAGATTACATCAGAAAGCGTTAATGGAAGCAGATCATGATCATGATTTCAGTTGGATTCTGCTGAAAATTTCTTTTCTAGATCTCATTTGAGTGAAAAGTTGAGATAAATGATTACAATCAGATCCAATACAACTTTACAATATGTAAACATTGTAAATAGTAAATACACTTTACTATTCTGGTTTATGTTAATCTGTTTACAGAGTCTCAGTGTCTTGTATTCCAGCCCGACTTCCTGGTTCGTGACTATCGATTCGCCTTCAGTCTCGACTCGGCTACAGCCTGGGATTATGTATGAAGCTGAAATAAACCTTTCACGTGGATGGATGTCTACTGCTCTCCTGAGTACACCATGTTATAGCTTTCGCACTGAGGTGATAAAACTGAGCGGCTCTATTTTTATTCAGTGTTGTATAAAACCATACTGTCACAACACAGCAGAAGGTTTTTTTCTGATATTCTTGATCCTGATCCTGGTCAGATTGGGATTATTACTGGATCTCTGACAGTTATTTTTCATTTGCAAGGCAAAACACAGGTTTCTATTAATTAACTTGTTATAACACAGTTATCGTTTCCATAGTAACAACTATGAAGCGCTGTATTCAGTACAGACACCTTTATTTAACATTCTATAAAACAATACCATTGCTTCATCACACTGTCGCTTCGTTGATTATTATCCTATACCAGCATGCCTCTAAAATATTATTTATTATTATTATTTATTATATATTACAGCAATATATAATTATGTGATCAGCACCTTGTTCGATCGTGAGCCCGAGTCAGAGTTGATTTTGCTGTGGAGGAACTGAAAATTCTGCTCTGATGGACACAAAACTGGCAGCTTACCAGCATGGACCATCTGTCCACTGTGAAGTCGTGTGGGTTAGTGGAAAAATGTCACTGTGGGACTGGGAGAATCGGTGTGCGTATGAACACATGATCCTCTGTCACTCTGTTATCTCCAAGCATTCACAAATCTGTGCACACCCTCACTGTGCACTTTATTAGGGACACACTTGCACTTTATATCTATTTATCTAATCAACCAATCATGTGGCATCATCAAAAATCAGTCAATCAATAAATCAATCAATCAGTCAATCAATCAATCAATCAATTAATCAGTCAGTCAATCAATTAGTCAATCAATCAATCAATCAATCAGTGAATCAATTAGTCAATCAATCAGTCAATCAATCAATTAATCAGTCAGTCAATCAATCAGTCAATCAATCAACCAGCGAATCAATTATTCAGTCAATCAATCAGTCACTCAGTCAGTCAATCAATCAATCAATCAGTGAATCAATTAGCCAGTCAATCAATCAGTCAATCAATCAATCAATCAATCAATCAATCAGTCAATCAATCAACCAGTCAATCAATCAGTCAATCAATCAATCAATCAATCAATCAATCA